>VXBJ01007655.1:707299-744814 GCA_013400055.1 Nycticryphes semicollaris | reverse complement strand
TTTTTTAAAAAAAACTTCTTTATTTCATCCTTTTGTCAAAGTCCTCTCAAAAGTAGGTTTTCAGACATAAACCTGTCTAGCACAAGCCTCAGTTTGGCTGCAAGGCCAATCCTCTGTAAGGCTTTCAGCCAGGAAGGGAAACAGTACTAATGCAAATCTTACTGCACCACTGAGCTGGAAATTCCTTGCATGGGTACAGTGATGCAGCTGCACAGGTGGCTAAAATCCCTGGGTATCATGGACCTAAAAATAAAATACTGCCCTACATCTTTGGCCAGAATTTGTCAAAGGGCAGGGCAAATACGAGGATAAGGGCTCAGGGAACAAGTTATGCAGAGCCTGAAAGGATGATAATGCTAAGTAAGCCAGGTCTTGGGGAGCTGAGGTTTGAGCTGAGGTGGCTGAAGAAGAGAAGACTGCAGGATATCTAGGAAAGCCAGACACAGCAAGGCTTTGTCTCCGTAGCAGGGACAGTGCTTGCTTTTAAGGTCACTGCTCTTCACACCAAATCTCAGGATGTGACACAATTTAATGCCCAAGTAAGGTGAGAAACTCATCTATCTGCTTCTGCTGACAAAATAACTATTTGTTGCTTGTAAAGTTAAATAGTCCCAGGGGTAAGAAGCAGTATCAATGTAGTAACACTATGTAGCCATCAGAAGAGCCAAATTCTGTCTAAAAAAAAAAAATATATATCATTTGGTTGCTCTGAGTAATCATAGACATTGAAGCAAGACTGGAGCAATGGCAGGGTGAAGGAGAGAGTGGGCTTCAGGTTTCCTATTGAAAGCTATGCTAAACAGGAGAAAAACTGTCAACAGTGGAAAGATTCCTATTCAGGCTGCAGATCCCAGGGCTGAGAAGAGGGGATTGTTACGGTTTGAAGAACCTACAACAATTTATTGTCATATAGACAATTATTCTATCAGCTGATGACCCCTCCCCACCTGGGAAGGGGAATCAAAAAAAACCAAGGAAACCCCAGGGTTGAAATATAAACAGATGTAATAGAATAAGACTAAATAATTAACATTAATAATACTAAAGAACCAATATCAATCCTGATACCAATATAAAATATACAAGGGTTGCACTTGGACAATTCTATCCATAGGAAGTTGTGGGATCCTGGCAATGGACGGCAAATGTCGGATACTGCAAGTGCTACAGCTTTGGGAGGAAGGGAAAGGCTCAGGAGTCGGGCACTGGGCAAGAAGTTCTCAGGATCACAGCCATCATAGAAGAGAGAGAGAACTACTCAGCAAACTTTCTAGTCTATATTGAGCATGGCATTCATGGTGTGCAATAAACCTGTTGGCCAGCGACTGCCCAGGTCTTGCTCCTTCTCATCCCTGCACCTGGCAAGGCTCGAAAACACTGAGATCTTGAAACCCATATATCTTAGCTGGCTATAATGTAAATATTTTCACAAATTCAGACACTGGAGTCTTCTGAAAGTACGGTTTTCCCAGGCATTAGAAAAGAAATTAGTCCTGTGTTGCTCAAACCAGGACCTACCTGCTGGGGTGGGTGATCAGGAGGAATTTGTTAGGAGCTCTCAATTACTCATCTACTCTAAAGTCAACTGCTGCATCTCAGAGGTCTGCGTTTCCACGTGCAGTGCTGGGTGGCTGCAGGAGCAGAGAGCAATGACACGGAGACCATCGCTTCAGCACGGGCACCAGCTATAAATAGGCACCTTGATGTCACTCGTATAAAAAGCAACAAGTGAGAACTAAATAGTTGCTCAAGAACACGTATCAGTCTGGGACTGATGGAGAGCATCTATACCCTCCTGGGGAAAAGGAACTCTGCTAAAACTAGGGCTTTTTCTTTTCCTGATAGATCCACCAGTTGCTTTATGCTCTGATACGTGCCCTCATGGGAAGAAGGGATGATATATTAAACTGCTTGACACAGTTTTGAATTTGAGAATGACTCAAATCTCGGTTGTTGTACACGGAAACTGCCAGATAAACATTGGGCTGACCAGAGCAGGCAGGTGTTGTCTTTTACCAAGTTCAAATTGAATGTAAAATTAAGTCATAAAGATTAAATGCAGCTCGATGGTCTTTGTCCATGAGGGATTGGGTGGGTTTTGCAGCCTTTGTTTTCTGTGTACTGCATTTGGTGTCCTGAGCTTGACTTATAATTCATATTTAAGGAATTATTGTGAAAATTGAGGTACAAGGGCTGTGACAGGAATCCCAGAAAACGCATGCTCCTTGTCAATGTGAATTAATTAGGCACTGATGTATTTGACACTGGAATTAATCACGTCCACTTACACTTAATAGGAAAATTCACGGTTGAAGGGATCCCATGGGGAAACGAGGCCGGGTGAAGGTTCGGGGCAGGAGGGGATGGGTCCCAGGCCCACTCCCCCCGTCTTTGTAGCAGAAAACTTCCCCCGCGGTTTACAGCTGGTGAGGTTTCGACGCCCGTTTCCCCCCTTTCAGGGAAAATTTCTTCAGCTCTGCGGACGAGGGGCCTGGGGAGGGAAGGTCACCGGTGGAAGCCGGGTAGCTCGGGTCTGATGCCCGGGCAGGGGCGCGGGCGACGCGGGAAAGGGGGTCTCCAGCGGGGCCACCCACGGCCGAGGTAGCTGCAGCGGAAGAAAGGGGATAGGGGAAGAAGGCGGAGGAACAGTGTCCCCCCCAAGCCCGCTTTGAGGGGGGGCCGGTGAGGGGTGTGAGGCGGTGCCCGGCCCGGCCCCTCAGGGCGGGGGGCGGTGGCGCATGCGCGGGGCGGGGGGCGGTGACGGCCCCGCTCTTCACGCCGGCGCCGGCGAGCGGGCAGAGGCGGTGGCGGCGGGAGGGCCGGGGTCGGTGAAGGAGAGGGTCCGCCATGGGGACGCAAGGGGCTGGGCGAAAGCGGCTGCCGAACCGGGAGCGCCTTACGGCGGAGGACGATGCGCTCAACCAGATCGCCCGTGAGGTGAGGTGGGCGGCGAGACCCCCATTCCCGCTTCTTTCTTCCCCCCCCTCTTGGCCGTCGCGCAGGCGCCCCCGGGCCGCCGGCACCGTCCAACCAAGGGCAGGTTGATGAATAAAAATCGCATTCGTCTCAGCGGTGCCGGTCTGTTTTGTGATCCGGGGGCACCGCGTTCGGCCTGAAGCGCTTAAAGTGTTCATCTGGGGAGCGGGAGGGGAACGGGGTGCGGCGCCAGCCCCGCAGAAATCCCTCCCTGCTCCAGCCCCTCCGCCAGGGGAAATTAATTGTCTGGTGCTGCCGGGGTTGGTGCTGGTGACCGAGAAGCAGAATACAGGCCGCTTGTATTGTTTTTTTTTTTTTCCATGGATACGTATAAATGAAAAAAAATATAAAGCAGGAGACTGCAGCTGGGTGTAGGCATGGGTGTACCATCTAACTTGGAAACAGGCTTACATTTGATGAGTTAGGCTTGCTGCTCACTAGACACTGCATTGTCTTTGATCTGATTTGAAACCGTTAAAACCAGCTGATGGCTCTTCTCTTTCTACCTCTTTATTCTTGCTTGTTGTGTAAAGTTGCATTGGTTCAATGGCGAATAGGATGATGTGATTTTTGGCTTTTTTATGCTTGCTAAACCCGATACGGGTTGTTCTGCATCCTTCTTCCCGCAGCCTTCCGACAGGGCAGATGAGCAGCCCTGACCTGAGATGGGATAAACAGCTGTAGGGGTTGTTCTTCACCATGCCTAAGCTGGTCTGAATGCTGGCTGCTGCTGAAGGTGGCCATGCTCTTCCCCTAGATTGGGTTATGTGTCTCTGCTCCCTGCCCCCAGGTGGCCTGACCCCAAGATGGGTTGCAAGATAGATGACTCCTCTAGCGGAGATTTAAGTCTCTCTTGGTTTCCTTTCCTCAATCACAGTTGTGGCAGGATCAGACAAATGCTAATGTGCAGCTTATTTTTGGTGGCAGTTGGCCTTTGGATTGAACTAGCTGTAACATTGTGAATCTCAGATAATACTACCACCCCTGACATGGGAAGTCTTTGCTAGTCTTGTGTGGCATTTTGTAGTGGTTTGTAGCACCTTTGGAATACATGAAGCTGACTAATTTCTGCATGGGTGGTTTAAATACTGTGTTTCCAGGAGTCAGATTTTTGTGGCAGTATGATGAGAAGATGGGAAAGTTCCTAGGGATGGAGTTTGAGGTAGGAGGAGAAGAACGTCTCGTGTCCTGGATGTAAGATAGCAACTAAGAGTGATCGTGCTGTCTATTAGAGTTTGAGTCATAATATCGTAGGAATTGCTTTGGGATGAGGGTTTGAATTTCGCAGTTGTACCCTGTCTGTGCTGTTATTTATGAAGGAAAACGTCAATCTGTAATAGAGGGCCTAGGTTTTCCTTTAGTGTTGTGTGTTTCTCTCCTGCTTTCACCTTTCTTCAGCTAATGTACTGCTTCTGACTGTATTGTGAATCAGTTTGAGGCCTCAAATTTTGTGTTGTTTTGCGTTGGTGGGTTATTTTTTTCTTTTCTTTCTTCTGGGGATTGTTTAAAGGACAAGTCCATTTGGTCAGAAAGCCCAACAGAAGCATGTCTTTTATCTTTTCCCTTGAGTGATAAAACTGTGAACTGCCAAGTTCAAGGTTCAGTATTTTCCCATATTATTTTAACTCTTTGCATTACTCTGCCTTGTGTTTTATGCACTTATAATAGTTTTGGTTTTTAACTAACTGTTCTCCACACAAGGAATCCCAGATGGATCCTTCCTTATGATCTTAAGACCTCTTAAAAATATAAAGTAATCCTTGTTTCTCCTCCCAGTAAAGATGCTGAGAGTCTTCATGTTAAAAAGGGTACAAAGGTTACTGGTATTTTGGCTCTTGCAGCCTTCATCGCAGGTGTTGGCAAAGCTGAGACACAGACATGTTGAGTTTGTGCACAGGTTTTCACTGTTCTGTTTCCTTTGATCTTCCTTTGTTATCCAGAAGCCACAGGTGCTTGCAAGTTATTAGCAGAATCTAGTCTCATTTTGCTGTATTTGGATGAGAGCCTAGAAGAGCATCCAGTCATAGAGGTACTTTTACCCTGGGATCTCTGGGAGTAAGTTGAAATGTGTGCATTTTATCTCCTTTTGGCTTTCCTCCGAAAGGACTGTGCTACTTTGACACTTTCTATTTGTACTTTGTAATTGTCAAATGTCTTAAAACAGACAGTTCATGTTTTACTGTGTGCTCTTGTAAGGACATATTAAGACTTGTAAAGACTACCAAACTCCTGCTGTTTGAAGGAGAAATATTAATTTTTTTTATTTGCAACCAGAATGTCCTACTGTGTATGTGCAGTCTTGTGTAGACCAAATGAGAGCCTTGTGCAGTGAAGAAGGCAGTCCTTGCCCCTGTGGGATGTGAGGACTGGCTTAAGAGGAAGTAACTAAGCAAGCGGAAGGAAATTGTAAAAGTGAGGCATGTTGTAGTGACAGGGTGAAATATTAATTATTGGTAATGTTAAGCAGTAGTAGTAAGTTTTAACATTTGAGGCAGTTTCTGAAAGCAGTTACTGGCAAGTAGTTTATTGCTTTGTTTAGAGCAGAGGTAGAAAATGCAGCTCCTGTAAATCACCTTGTCCATCAGGGAAGAGTATTATCGTACCACTAAATCTGGCTGTTAAGTGGATGGCAAATATGTGCATACAGTTAAAATAAGAACATGGTGTTCTCAGTTTCTAACAGAAATGTATGACTGCCACTTGGGATTTGCTATACACACACCTAGCTTGTATTACTGAGGTTATTTTTTCTGGGTGTCAGCTCTTACAGATGAGAGCAAAGCTGATCGATGGTGGGCTTCTCCACTTTCACTGGTGTTGACACCAGTAGATTATTCTGTGTTTAGGTCAATGGAAACTTTTGGGCTATTTTATTCCTCTCTGTGAATACAGGCCAGCAGTGTTTGCAAAATCTAGCAGTCTGATACTCCTGGAGGCTTGTGCCAGCACGGCCTGCAGTAATTGTGTGCGTGTACTCTGCAGTCATCTGTCCATGCTCTTGGGCTGCTGTACACATGGTTCAGGAAGGCAGAGTCTTGGGTTGCTAAACCTTACAGGAGCTGGCTTCCTGCTTAGATTAGATGGGTTTGATGTGTTAACTTGAGACATTGTTTCTAGGGGAATATTTTATATTTTTTCCTCCTTCCACTCTACTCTTAGCTAGCTACAGTAGTAGTCAAGTGTTACATGAGCAGAAAGAATTTTGCAAATCTGGTGAGGAACTGCCATCTGTGTAAATGAGATACTGCTTTTATAGGCAGATGATATTAGTTACTGGGTTTTATTTTCTTGAATGAGGAAGGACAATGAGGGGTAATTTGTGGGGAGAATTATCTGGTTTATATGACAATTTAGATGACCTGCATAAATAGGAACAATTTGGTAAAAGTTGAAGCTAACACAAGCAGAATAGATACTTATGTATAGCAACACAAGCCATGCAGTTTATTGAACTAGTGTGCAAACCAGAGCATTCAAAGCAGAGTTTTTCCCTAAGGATATACTAGGTAGTGCCCGTGTAAGGTACACGTGCCTCATAAGTACAGTGGTGGAACTTTCTTGAGCAGTATTTGGCATTTAAGAGATGTGTGGAGACTTTTGTAGGCCAGATAACTGTTCCAAGAAAATCCCTTGGAAACAGTCTGTTCTATGTAGCACCAGTTGCGTGTATTTATTTTTAAAAATTTCATTGCTTTCTGCCTTTATGGGTTTTAATGTATCAGCCCAAGAGAACAAATGATCTGAAGAAGCATGCCTGGCTGCAAGTCTCTCTTCTAGAATAGAGCATTCGGACAGCAAGGGATGCTCATGGAGGGCTTGACTCAGGATGGTTTATCTAAGTGTAGGACAGAGAGAGGGCTTTGTAGGCAATGCTTGCCCATGGGGCAAGGAGAATTGCTCCGAAATTGAGGTGATCTTACGTAACAAATGTGCTCATGTTTTTTGTATATCCAACAAATGGCATTGGCTTCACTTGTAATCCTTCCCAAAGGAAAAGTGTGAAGGAACAGCTTTGGATGATTTAAGTGAAGTGAAAATCTTAAAACCTGTCTAATTTTATTTAAATGGGTGACCGTAGCCTGTATCCCAGTGCATAATCTGCCTCACAGTGTGCCTGTTGCAACTTTAAATAATTAGTTGTCTGTTTTTTGTGTCCATGTCTGGCCTGAGTCCTCTTCAGCTGTTCTCTTGCTGTCCGAGGAAACAGCTGTTTAGGAACTGTGATTCCTATTTCAGTCAAGCAAGAGACTACTGTTAGGATTAACAACATGGGAAGCCCAGCCTTTTTCTTTGCAAGCCCAGATGCTGAACTCGCCTGCAGGATGTAATACTAATCATAACCTCATCTAGAAGGTTGTTTTTCCAGGCCTGCTGCTGTATAAAGTTGGAGATCAAGTGTACTTGCAAAGCTTTCAATGGTGTTTGGGTGTTGTTTTTTTCCATCCTTTGGTTCCAGAAGCGTAATCCACATAGCATTTTGGGCTTGTGAAACAAGGTATTTATCCCTCCTGTCAAGTCAGCAGGTTGCCGGCGCAGTGAATCTGTCTAGCGAGTCACAAACACTCATAGGCAAACCTTAAAATAGCAGATCTGAAATACCAGCTGTCGTTTTGCTTGTGTTGAAATACTTTTTGGTGGAGAAGTTGCCCATTGGAGTGGAAGGTGGGGAAACTGCAGTAAGCCAAATTTTCCTTCAGATAGGTGTAAGATGGCTTTGAGTGGTTGTGGGTTGGTGTTTTTTTTTTTTTTTTTAAATACAGGAGATGATTCTGAGAAGAGAAGGTGGGTATAGTTGCACAGGTATTTCATCTTGGACCTCTCTGCTTCTGGTATTATCTGGTGCTCTTGCTCATCACTCAGTTTACCAGAGATTAATAGCTGGCCTTGTGTGTGGGTTAAAAAAAAAAACCCAAACCAAAAAAAAAAACCCAAACCAAAACAACCAACAAAAATACCCAAACCAAGCAACAAAAAACCCCACAAACTTGTTTGGGCTTTCATCACAATAAAGATGAGGCTTCTTGTGGGAAGACATCTGTAACCATCTACTCCCTAGACACTCTTCTTTTTTCTCTCACCTGATTTCAGTCAGAGAACAAGAAGTAAGCTGTAGAACTTTATCAGCTAGAGCTGGAAAAATACCCAATACCCCAATACATACATTTACATCAGGTAAAAATATGTCTAGAAAGCATTCGTATGGGTGAACCTGGTCATCGTTCTTGTAAGTTAGTGTTGGACAATTCCTGGTGAAGGCACGTTTCCTACCATGGCTGGCTGAGGTGAGGCTGGCATCTGTGCCTGTAATTCTGTTTTTAAACTTTTAAAAGTAAGAAGGTGTAAGGTAAATTGGCTCCTGGTGAAGAGCCTCTTTGTCCTCTGTGCTGTCAGTAGTGTAACTTCTTACAGGAGAAGGAGACCAGCAAGAGGAAATAGTAATCTCTTAAACTGAGTAGTCTGATGTGCTCAGGCTCATTGGCAGGTACTCTTGGTATTTTGAGGATGGAGAACCAGCAGCGTTGCTGGTAGGTAGCAAGAAGTGTAATGCAACTCTTAAAGTCCTGGTTGTAGAAGCTTTAACTGTTGAAACTAAAGCTTGGCGTGGCGTAATACATACTAAATAAGGCAATACTTTACTGTTAGTAATTTGAAAGTTTTAATTACCTAGCAGGAACCAAACTAGTTGCCATGCAGTGCTTGCAGTTTGTAAATGGCTTCGGGTAGGTGAATGATCACATGATATAATTTTCTGTTACGAACATGAGGAAGCTCTGGCCAGGCTATTAATTGCTGGGGGTTTGGTTTTGTTTGTTTTGGGGTTAGGTTGTTTTATTTTGGCTTTTCTTGAGGCTACAGAGGGTGCAGAAGTCTGGGCTGGGAAAAAGCACAGAAGTAATACTTTCACATTGGCAGGAATGTGCTGCAGCTCTGACCTGCTGTACTGGTTTGACAGCTGGCCTTACCTAGGGTGCTCACTGGTTAGACCTCAGTGCCAAAGACATTTCCTGTGCGTGTTTCGATGGATTTCTGATTTTACCATTAAACAAACTTAACAAAGCAGTATGAAGTGTGGAGGGCAGTGTGAAGGGCAAGACTTGGGAAGTATTTCCTGATGGGCAGAGTAAGGAGCAGTTTTATGACCTAACCAGCTGAGAGTTTAGGGCACTGAGAGAGAAGACGACACAGGCTAACTCTGACTAATGCCGTTTCCGTAACTGAGGGTTGCTTGTTTTGGGACATGGATGTGTGCCTAAACCAAAAACTGGGCAGAAAGGAGCATACCTCTGGTTAAATGAAGCAACATCCCTGAGAGAGATCTGACCTGCACTTCAGCATCTTGATAGTTTGCAATCCTGTTCCCTGATGGTTCGTCCCCTCAGCGTGTCACGTGTTCCTGTAACTGAATTTCCAGTGCAGTCTGTACTGTTTAGAGTGTGAGATTCTGAAGAGGGGGTGGTTGTCTTCAAATCTGTTGAAAAAGGTTGGATTTTTTGGTAACTTTTTTTTTTTTATTGACACAAAGATAGCTAGTTTTGTTAAAACTTCAATTTCTAGGTTAAGGCGAGATGGGTGTTTTGGGTATTGAGTATAATTGCACATAAATGACACAACTTTGGTCTAAAACTTTAAGTGTCTAATTCTGCCTTGGAAGCTCTACAAATAGATTGAAATAACTTTTATTAATTTAGGAACTTAAGATACTGTTCAGTAATAAAGATGAGCATCTCAGCTAATTGCTCATTAAAAATTTCTGACCTAGAACTAGAAAGTTGATTGCTTCATGATATACTCCCAGTAAAATATCTTGAGTATCATTTGAAAAGAGACAGATTTGTTGCTTTGCCTCTCTGTGTGCATGCAGCCTGTGACCCAGTAGGTTGGCATGGGCTGTGGTTTTATCCACCTAAATATTACTGCAGCGTTTAAGAGGGGAGCTGGATACAGCCAACAGGGAAAGGGATCTGACAGTGCCAAATCCAAACTATATTCCAGTCTTGGATGTGGTGAGGAAGCCTCTTCATTTCCTATTGCTTCTAGCTCCTTGCTGGTTTGTCACAGCTCTTCTTCACAGCCCTTTTTCTCCTTCCTGCATGCTGCTTTGTGTGCCAGATGTAGGTTTCTTTTGTGACACAGCTTAGTCCTAATACTGTACTTGCAAAAACACTGGATGCCTTCGAGTTCTTCAATGCTTTGTGTACTCTTTGAGAAAACATTTAGATTTTATTTGTGTATTATCTGTTGCTGTACAAGAAATCAGAATCTTTGGTAAACCAAAATTGCCACATGCAGTGCTACTGCTGTGTTCCTATTTTTAATACTTGGTAATTAGATAGGGCAGTGCTTGTTATCATTGGCATGTGGAGAAATGCAAAAACAATAGTTAAGCTTCAGAGCAACAATTTTCTTTTTTTTTTTTTTTGCTGTCAGAA
The DNA here is from genome assembly GCA_013400055.1 of Nycticryphes semicollaris. NCBI lineage: Eukaryota > Metazoa > Chordata > Aves > Charadriiformes > Rostratulidae > Nycticryphes > Nycticryphes semicollaris. Next base: position 734,408 of record VXBJ01007655.1, on the reverse strand, counting down.
GGTTTACATGAACGACAGTGTCTTATTAAATTTGTATTCTTCTACCAAAGAAACAAGCACGATGGTATCTCCAACTGCTTTTGGATTCTTCAAAAATAGGTTCTCAGAGTTGGGTGTTTCCCACCATAACGTCATTACTTGCAGTTTTTAGATGTAATTAGTGTCAGATTGATTTATCTTTCCTGGAATGGAAAACGTACTGAAAGCATATTATTTCCGTGTTTACTGGTTTAGCTGGTTGGTCAGTGACTTACGTTTTAACATTGCCTCCAATGAAGTGCAGATGCCTCTGTTCTGAGCAGTCCCACTGGTGATTCTTTGCAGACCGTTCTCACAATCCCACAGATGCTTTGAATGCAGAGCTCTGCACAGACACAGAGCATAAAGGAATAACGGGCCTTCCCTCTTGGTCTCCTTGTGACCTTTCCTAGTATCTAATTTAAATGCTTTTTTTTTTTTTCTTTGATGCCTTCTTTTGAATACTTCCAACATCCTAAAATATCCTTTCCTTGATCCCATGTTTGAATACCAAATTTAGGTGAGTCTGTCTACTTCTGCCAGCTTCTTCCAGTAGACAGAAATGGAATACAGGAGTATCTGGCACGCTAAAAGCTGGGTCAGGTTTTTAAACTTGTTCCCTCAGGTCAGATGGATTTCAGGCACCCCCACTTGGGTCTTCTAATTATGGAGCATTTATCAGCGAACACACTAGGATGATAGGAGAGCAAGGAAAGGCTCCTGGTGTGCTTCATATGCGAAAAAGTCCCTGGGGTCCCATCTCCTATCGGACTCTTGTGGCTTCACATTTTTTCCATTTTAAAACACACATTGCTTCAGGTTCAGATAGTTCAGATGTGGCTGTCTGTAGTGATGCCAGTGTACTACAGTCTTCACGTGAAAACCTGAAATCATATTTGCTTTTGCTGACTATAAACAGTAAAAGATAGCAACCCACTTTTTTTTTTATCTGTGCAATCGCTTCTTGTTTCTCTCTCAATGTAAAGTTGAAGCTTTTTCAGTTGTGTTGCTAGGAAAATAGTAGGTATAACTTTACATGTTTCGAGAAAAGAAGTCAGTTTAAACTTGAATGTCTGCAACCCTATTCCTCTGCTGTGAGACTGCATTTCTCATGAGCTGTTTTCTTTAAAATGTCCAGTCTCCCATATGAAATGTCTGTGTGCTGCTCTTGATTGTATTCCTTTGCAGAATGTGTTGCTGAGCTCTAAGAGGATTTACACTGACAAACACGTTGAATCGACATCTGTTGAAAACTGAAGTGGGCTTTTGGGACATTTTTTGCATTACCCAAAGGTCATGCTGTTCCATTGTCTACTAAGTATGAAATTTAAATCTGCCTTAATATGAAATGAGTACATTGAAACAGTGATGTGACCTAACCTTTACATGAACTGTGGAGGAATCTAGGAGCTCTGGGAAATAGTATGCTTGTGTGTGGATACAAGGGATAATGTTGATGGTATACATATAGAATGTCAGTTTTTTAGATAGAGAGGGTTGCACAGTCTTGCACAGCAATCTACAAACTTAGCATCAGAAAATAAAGATCAATGGGTTTGGAGTGAGCCGTGCTCTTACAGCAATCTGTCTTTATTTTTCTGAGAGGGGCTAAACCTGTTAATACAATATAGAGATCTGCGTTACCTGGAGTTGCTTCTCTGAAGTCTGCTGCCTGGGCTCCTGGCTTAACAGATCTGTTCTTTCAGTCTTCCCACTGTAAAATCAATAGTGTGCCAAAAAACCAGTCTGTTATCTTGGATATGAGCTCTGTAAATACAGGAATTTGGTATAAAAACCTTATGTACAACACTTCTAAGGTTGCTTGATGTGCTTCAGGAGCTGGTATTAAACCTTGAAGGAATTGGGTTTCCAGTGTAGTTTCCTCTAATAGAACGTGATTCTTAGAGGGCTGAGCTTCTGCCGCCAGTTTCTCGCTCACCACTTCTTGTTACTTGCCATTTTTCAAGCACAGCTGTTCCTGACATTGAACTAATTGATTGACACAATTTGAGTGCTAAATAATCTGTGAGACTGAGGATAAATTTGTAATTGTATCTGCTGTAATTGTAATTGCTGTTGGGGGGATGGGGTGTTGGAAAAGGAGCGAGCAAAGAAAGGACTTGAGCAGGGGAAGGCTGCCTCTATGTCTTATGCTGTTGATGTATTCCAAGTGATGTTCTTTGATTTCAAGATCTGCAGTAAATAGCCACGAAGGTCGCTTCTTGTTGCACAACTAAACAAGGTGTGTGTAGCCTGGGAGCGTATTTTAAATTGAACTCATTTGCTAATAAGGGTTAGGACACAGATTCTCCAGTTAATCCATTATTGCTCAAACCTAGTTTGGATACAGTAATCCTGTCCCACCCCGACACGGAAGCCATCCAATCATTTCCTAAACAATACTGGGTTTTTAGCTTTAATCTGAACTGATGGGTTGTTCCGTGCAGACTCACCTGGGGAAAATTGCTGTGACATGTCCTGGTTCTCTCTGGGAATTCCTCTTCCCACAAGGGAATGGGTTGTGGAATGATAGCAGGAATGAGAGGGTAGGTCCTGTCTGCTGGCCAGGTAAGAGTATCTTGTAGACTTAAAAAAATAAAAATAATTTAAAAAAATGAATTAGTTCTAATGGTGAGGTATGGATGATAGTGTGATTTTTCTTTTTAAAAAAAAATACATATTTTTTGACAGGTCTCTTAAAATTCCTTGAATTGTGGATTTTTAAAACATTTTCTCTATGAATTTTCCTCTGTGCATTTTCTGCAAACTGAATGTAGAACTTGGCTCCACTTTTGAAGGGACATAGATGCTATTTCTAAATGTTTGAAGTTTGATATTTGTGCAAAGGACAGAAATCCTGTTAAAGCGCAATGCAGTAGAAGCTGTTATCCATACTCTGTAGCATACTGCTGTACTAACAAGAAAAGGCAATTTCACCAGGCTTTTATTTAGTTGGTTTCTCTGGATATTGACATTTTTCCTTAAATCAGATTTAAACTGCATAAGCAACTTCTGGCACTTCTTTGGTTGACGTCACAAATAATAAAAAAAAAAAAAATTCAGCTTGTGTTTGAAGTCTCCTGACTCTTCCACCAGAATATAGGTAGCCTGAAGGAGAGCTGCAGGTTATTTGTTATAGCAGAATGTCTAAGTTAATCAAAAAGACAAATTATCTGCAGGAAGGTGGTGCAACTTGAAGAATTGCATGCAACTCTTTCCTACCTAGCTATCCCCAAAAGCCTTTTGCACACAGGTAATAAATCACGGAATTGTCAGAGTTGGAAGGGATCTCTAGAGATCATCTAGTCCCACACCCCTGCTAAAGCAGCATTGCCTACAGCACATTACTCAGGACTGCATCCAGGTGGGGCTTGAAGACCTCCAGGGAAGGGGATTCCACAACCTCCCTGGGCAGCCTGTTCCAATGCTCTGTCACCCTCACCGGAAAGAAGTTTCTCCAGCGTTTGACAGAAGTATGAAGTAGTAAATGACGTGAAAATGTTTTTATTTTAAAAATAAAACATGCATGCATTTACCACATAGAAGAGAACTACTGCAAAAATTGTCAGCCTCCTCCAGCGATGTCTCCTGTAGGGTCCTTCATACAGTCTGTGTATTAGACTTCTGGTCTTCTCCAGTACTTCTAATACATCTAGGTATTTTGATATAAAGTCAGTGTAGTTGAAGTAATGAAAAACAGTGCCTTGGAACTTGTAACTGTTATACTGTAGTCCTTCAAAACATCATCATGTCAACACAATAAAATGGTCTATTACCAGATTGCTTTATTAAGTGTAATCAGTCTAAAGAGCTAAATTTAATTAAATCTGCTTGTGAATGGATGAGAACATTTCAGCCATGGAAAGGTGCTCTAAAGGTCATCTCCAGTTTAGAAACTTAATGTTATGTGTTTAAAACAATAAAAAATAAGCCAGAAGAGATGTGACCTCCCTGACTTTGTGACAGAAAATAGAACGGTACCTACAAAGGTGTGAGGAAATAATTTTGTGTAGTAGTTGAATGTAGATATTTCTCACTTACTGAAAGTGCTGTAGAAACTAAGATTAAACCCTGTGTTCTGACTTGATACTTCAGTGTTATTATTCCCACTTACATATCACACTTATTAAAGTATTTAACTGTATACAGTAATTTTTTAAACACTTTGAATTTTAAAACATCCCTTTCCAGGGAAAAAGGCTCTTAAATGAGGAAGAAGAAGAAAGTGGCACTTCTTGAAAAATAGGCAGAGTGCATATGGGAACTTTTTCTCTACAAAAAGTTGTCTTGGACTTACTGTTTTGAAAGGGTGCTCAAATAGTATTGAGTGTCCACATTTTTGAGTGGCTTCTGCAGCATTATCCCTTGTTGTAACTTTTTAATTACGTTTTGGAGGTGACTGCACATTGATGTCACTGTTAGAGCTTACATTAAGCGTCACAACCAGTGATTTTCCTCCTGCTGTCAACAAGCTGTAGGATTGAGGATCAAAACTGTTGTCGTAAGTACTTAGTGTAGATAATATAATTATTATATCAGCAGTTAATGTAGCATCCACATAACTGAGTTTGATTATGCATTCTGGTAAAGTAAGGCTGACATGAACGCTGTCAAGGGTTGTCTTTAGAAGAACCTGCTACGTAGCGCCTGAGATGAGGAGCAGTGCTCTGCTGAACAGTCACTCCTACCTAATGCTGGAGGTATGTGCTGAAGGAGGTATGTGCTGTGCGTGGAGGTACGTGTGCCGAAGCAGAGAACAAGCATGCTGAAAGCTAGGTGTGTTAAAAATCCTACCTGCAGCCTTTGTCAGTAGTCATTGCAAAAATGAATTTCGCTTGAATTTTTGATACTAAACTTCATGAAGTTCCGAGAACTTATGCTGTGGACACTGCAGAAGATCCTGGCTAACAGCTTTTCAAATCCAAGCGTCAGCATGAGAAGGGCTTCAGTCTTACATAAACTCTACTATGGGTAACTGTGTTGTACTCAAGAGTTCCACCCACCATCTAGATATATTTATTTCTGTGTCAGGTAAATCCCGCACTCTTCTATTAGTAAATGCATGAAGATTTCTTGGAAGTATTTTTAGTATGTTTTTTAAAAAAGATGTGGGAAGATGGAGGAGAAGGAAGTAAAGACCACCTGGGAGAAGGTCTGAAGCCAGTGCAGAGCAAAAGGGCAGCTGACAAGTCTGATGTTGCAGACTAAGATAGTAGGCAGGTAACCCTCTGTGTAGTATAGCTTTGTAACTCCTGAATTATTTTGCCTAATTCTGTGCTCAAATCTTTATTTCTACTGCTTTGAGTAGCATGCTTTAAAAAAGGCTTTCACTAATTTAAAGCAATTAAATAATCAAGTGTAAGTGGTAGGTGTGACAAATCTTTCCAATGACTGGATCATGTTTTGTGTTTCTACATGCAGGCTTGTTCTTGGAGAACATTCTGCTCTGCTTTGGTCATAGGAAACTAAGTCCAAAGGAAAACTTGTTTTTTCCCCACCCAGGAGAACTTGCATTCTGGTATCAAGCAGACCATATTATTCGGACATACTGTGAACCAGACAACCAGTTTATATATAGAAATGACACACTTCTAGTACTCTCTTTAATGTGCTAAGCTTGACAGAATTCCATTTGAGATGCAGTAAGCAGTTACTCTGGCTGGATTTGCTTGTTGAGAGAAAAGAGGCAAAGTATGATATGGCAAATAAGGGTAATTCAGATCCTTAGCACTGTAGACTGAGTTGTTTCCTTAAAAATACTATACCTGCTTTAGAAATATCTAATACAGCAGTTATGTGATTTACTTATTTAGTGTCAAACTGTCTTCAGTCTTTTTTGCTTCGGGTCTACAGCAGTAATACAGACAGATTGGGTGCGACAAGATTCATTCTAATACTGCCAAACCATGACAATTACATGAATGGATGTAACTTCCAGTTCTGTAGTGGTGCAGTGAATTCTGTCTGAAGTGTAACCTGATTATACAAGGAATACCTTGGCAACTACAAAAGTGTAATTTTTTGTTACATAATGGTCTTGTTGACAGTTCCATTCTCTTAATAATTAATTTGAAATAACTTTTCTTGCACAATAGTTTTTAAACCATGCCTATTTTTACAGTGCATGAAAATACTTAGGCTGGGTGGGGGTTGGCAATAAATACTTTTATTCCCTGAAGTGGTGTCTCTTGGCCAACTTGTGTGTCTTACTCATCAGCTGCTGGTCTTAATTCTGCTGAATTTGAACTTTCTATCTCTGAAAGAGCAGAAATAGTTATTTATGCGTGTTTCATACTCCTGTGTCTTGTTTCATTAATGAGATGCTGGGATTTCTGTGCTCATGAAGGCAGTTGGTTCAAGAGCCTGGCTATGCTGCTGCTGTTTGATACAGTGTGAAGTTTTTTCCAAGTTTTATTAGAGCCGGAGACCCTTGAAAGATTTTATGACTGACAATGCTCAATACCGCGCTCTTCTTTTTTCCATTTAGGAAAAATAATAAATCAACCTTTCAGCATAAAGCTCTGTCATTTTAAATAAAGGAGCTCCAAACTGGGGGCTGAGCCTGAGCAGAGCAATGAAGTCGCAAATGGTGGTTTATCTCCTCATCTGTTTGGCTGCTTACGCTGTGAGATTATGCTACATAAAAATGAAACCCTGAGACAAAGAAAATATCCTACAGCTTCCTAGAAGCCTTCTTAATTTGTAAAGCAGTGGTTATTTTAGAAATGAGCTAGTTCAGGGGCATGAGAGAAAATCATGGTAATACTATCAAATGCTTCAGTAGTCAAATGGCAGAGTACTCAGCATTTGTTTTGCTTGAATGCTTTTTAATTTGACTGCTTTTAGAAGATAATCAAAGTTCTATGCAACTACTTTTTCATTTTCATGCACCTCATGCTCATGTCAGCTGACTTCATTATGGAATATTCTAAGCTCATCAAATCAGAAAGTTTTAGCCTTTTTTTGGTTATACTGTAGCAAAGTGCAGAAAACTACAAGAGCTTATTTTATTCTGTTGTCTGGTGGTTTTTTCTACCACAGCATTGTTGGAAATTCCAAGGGGAAGGGTTATGGCTGGAATGGAAATGGAGAGTGAACTTTCTTCTCTTGGACATTGACGCAAGAACAAAGTGATCCTGGCAGAGTACCATGGGAAAATCTGTGCTTCTGGGACAGTAAAATGCCACATTTTACAACTACAACACTTACTCAGGAAGGGAAAAAAGAAAAAATACATTGGTCATGCAAAAAGGAGGAGGAGGATGGCATCTTAGGCCTTAAAATGTCTTTAAAAGCAAAGTGCTGGTGTTGATTTTAACAGCTCCTTGAAAGTTATGCCATTATTAAGAGAGTGGGCGTGATACTGTAGGTCATAGAATCACAGAATTGTCCAGGTTGGAAGGGACTTTTAAGATCCCTTAGAGTCCAACCATCAAAGGTCCATCCAGTATACCAGTAAAGCAGTAGCTCTTCTGTAAGAGATGGGGCGGGGGGAAACGGTGCTTAAATATTGCCTGGTAAGTGTAGAGAAAAGAGCAGAACCAGTTGTGGTACATCTTTACCTGTTTCTTAACTCTCAAGCAGTTGCTTCCCTCACCTTGCTGTTTCCCATGGTTTGAGAGGTGAAGCAGTTCCAGCTCTGGCAGGGCTTTCAGCTCTGCTGGGGTGACGCCTGTGGTTTAGCCAAGTCGGGTGTCATAGGAATGAGCTTCCTGTCCTAACAGTTCAGTTTTCTTCCCCTCCCTGCCTCTGACTCAAACGCTTGTGATTAAATGACAAAGTTAACCCCTTCAAAGAGGGGAGAAAAAAAAACCACTTTTCTGTGAACGTGGAATGCAGGAAAACTGTTCTCTTTCGGGGTTTTGTTGTTGTTGAGTTTTGCTGTGTGTTTTATTTTTTCCTCCCCCATGAGTTTATATTTGCCTTGCTACTAGAAGTGTACTGACCAGTTGTTCAAGATGAAGCAGGTCAAAGTGTGAGCTGGTTGAGTCTCTCCAGTTTGGGTGTCACAATCAGATGGTGGAGGTTTTCTGCTTGTATGTATTGCTGGGTAACTGGCAATTCCATTCTGAAACAGATTAGAGATCTGCGGGAGCTTTTTTGGGTTCAGGGTCTTGGGCCTGAACTCATTATTAGTGATAACATTTTCACTTGTTATTATTACAAGTGATATATATTATTACAAGTTATTATATACATTAACATTATGAGAAAGGCCTTTTAATATGTGGAAGACCTGCATTTTCCTGCCTGGATTTGGTAAGATGGGAAGCCAAAATTGAGATAAATTGATTGGAAAATTAACCTTGATGCAGGCAGTCCTTCACCTATCTTCCTTGTCAGGATGATTTTAATCTAGTATTGGTCTTTAGCGTCTGAAATCTATTATAAAGTGATTATATTGGATGGAAGTGCACTTTATAAACCACAGCCTCAGTTCAGCAAGAATTGCACTGGACGTATTTATCGTGAGTATAAGCTCCCTAGTGTGGTGGATGTTGTATTCTAGAAGACAAGGTATTTATTTGGAAGCAGCACTGATTCATTAATAAAATCTAGAAAAAACAAGCTTTTGTGCTTGGCAGCTTTTCTGCTTCTCTATTATTTTTTTTTTAGTACACATTTGAGAAGTACCTTTTTCCCCCAGTTGGCAAGTTCAAACTATATAGATTTAAATATTTACCTCAGAAGAGAAACAGAAGGGTTTATGAGTTAATGGATGAGGTGAAAGAGCAGACAGGACAAGCCAAGAGACTCTTGATAGTTCTGGCTGCTTTTGTATGTAGCGCACCTTTTATCACTGCCCTTAGACTGGAGTCATTTCCTCGCATCCAAGCTGCTTGGCATTCCAGCTCTTTGCTTGATCTAGTTGTAGAGGCTTTAGACCATGATGGTTTAGCAGTAGTCTCAAAAAGCTTTTTGAGCTAGAGGAGCTAGAAAAGTGCCCTGGTATAGCTCAGGAACAGAATAGTCAGAGCAACAAAGTGAGATTTTTGGGAAGTGTGTGTGAGCAAAGGGAGAAAGGTCATAGCTCCATTGCTGGTAACAAACAGCATTACATCTCTGAACAGCCTCTGTGAGTTCTGTACACTTCCTTCTGATAAAAAGACTGATTAACAGTGAAAAACTAGATGGAGCTTTGTACTTCAATTGCAGCTGATTTCCCCTCCTCCCCCTCTCCCCCCCCTTGCCCCTTCATCTAGGAAGGCTGAAAGCTTAGCTAATTTATTGTATAAGTTTGTTGCAACTGCTTGCCACATGAAGCTAAAGCTTTGTCAGNCTGCATTTCAGTCCCAACAACCCCAAGTAATGCTACAGGCTTGGGGAAGAGTGGCTGGAAAGCTGCCCAGCAGAAAAGGACCTAGGGGGGGCTGGTGGGCAGCCAGCTTAACATGAGCCAGCAGTGTGCCCAGGTGGCCAAGAAGGCCAACAGCATCCTGGCCTGTATCAGGAATAGCATGGCCAGCAGGAGTAGGGAAGTGATAGTGGCTCTGTACTCAGCACTGGTGAGGCCTCACCTCGAGTACTGTGTTCATTTCTGGGCCCCTCATTACAAGAAGGACATTGAAGTGCTGGAGCGTGTCCAGAGGAGAGCCACAAAGTCAGTGAGAGGTCTAGAGAACAAGTCCTGTGAGGAGAGGCTGAGGGAACTGGGCATGCTTAGTTTGGAGATGAGGAGGCTGAGGGGAGACCTCACTGCCCTCTACAACTACCTGAAAGGAGGTTGTAGAGAAGTGGGTGTTGGCCTCTTCTCCCAAGGCACCAATGACAGGACCAGAGGAAATGGTCTGAAGTTGTGGCTGGGGAAGTTTAGATTAAATATTAGGGAGAACTACTTTACTGAAGGAGTGGTCAGGCACTGGAACATCCTTCACAGGGACGTGGTTGAGTCACCATCCCTGGAGGTATTGAAGAAATGAGTAGATGAGGCATGCTTTATTGGCCAAGATTGTAGGTATATTTTTTTGCATGTGTATGGTTGGACTTGATCTCAGAGGTCCTTTCCATTTGTGATGATTCTCTGACGGAAGACATTGAAAATGACACCCGAGAGCTGAAAAAACTTGCACACCTATAGGAGGTACTCCTTGTGCCAGTTACTGTTCATACACTGGGAAGGGTTTTCCCAGGATACTCTGACAACACCTCCCTGTGTTAAAGATGTACTAATGTTACTTTAAGGTGGAACCAGGTAGTAGTTTGGCAAGTTTGGGACGTGAGTTGTATTACAGAGTAAGTATGTGCATTCACAACAAGAGTTGAACCAGGCTCTCTGCTACCAGTTTTGAAATCTCCCTCTGGCCTCCCTTCTCTGCAGCTGCAAGACCCTCTATTTCTCCTCCTTTTCAAAGGTAACACTATCAACTTTTCCCATTACAACTGTCCCCCTGTAGCTTGCAGTCATTCAGATGTCACTTCAGGCTAATTCTTTAGCCAAAGAAGTAGATTTCCTAATTGCCACAAAATGTGAGTTGAGGTACAGACACATGTGAGATGATTTATATAAAAGCTTTAAGAGTAGCATCAGTTCTTTTTGACAGTTTCTCAGGAAGTGTCAGCATCTCCACTGTGTCTCTATTTCATATCTCCAAGTGAATTTGGGGATTTTCTGGAACAGGAGGGGAAATATCTAACTTGTATTTGGTTGCTAAAACTTGTCCGCAAAGATGATCATTTGCCTGTTTCAGCTTCTTACTGTATTGAGTGAAGTAGCCCCATTGTGCTGAACAACTCAGTCTAACAGATTATCAAACTGATTCTTTAAAAAAAATAAATCAGAAATTACTCAGAAATTTGATTTGTAGTGATTGTAAAAGACCTTTCTAATTCACATAATTAATGTCAATAGCCTTATAAATATCCTCCAAATATAATTAAATGAAATTACATGTTAGAGAAGTAAAGGTTAAGTTCTTATGTTGGTGAGGACTAATAGGCTCTAGGGAAACTGATTTAAAAACAAGACCTCAAAGAGGTCTTGTGGCAGCTTTCTGCAAAAATTTCACTGAAAGTTTGAAGAAATGGTATTGTTTACATACATTGTGCATGAGAATTAATAATTGTATAGAATATTTTCACAATAGTAAATGTTAGATGTACTTACTAATATAAATAGTGTTGAATTTCTGGAATGTAAAAAATAGTATTCAGATAAACCCTGCTAATCCATAGAAAACTATAGTTTTGTAGTGTCCTAGTGCGTCAAGTCCTTAAAGCTGCTGTTTGTGGTAGTGGTTGGCTTTCTAAGACTGAATTTTAATGGAATTGAGTTGAAAGTGGCTTTATCTTTCATGGGAATAAAAACTGTGTTTGACAAAAGGAAGGGGTTTTAAGAACCCACACCTTTGGCAAGGCCTGTTGTGATTCACAGGATGGGGTGTGGAAATCAATTTCTAAAATTAAACCAAACTTTCACAACTTCCCCCCTCTCCCCCCTCCTCTTTCTCCAAGTGTGAATGTGTTACGTAATCTTCTATAGATACAGACAGCCAAAGAGGCCCCATTAAAGAATTTTCATACCAGGACTGGTCAATGCTAATGTCTCCAATCTCTGCTTGCGTATTTGAAGTCTTGAAGGATAAGTTACTTATGTAATTCTAAACCCGATCTACTCTCTTTACCTTTTCCCTGTTGGATGGGAAGGGTGAGGGTGCTTTCTACAGTCATTCCCTTCCAGAGTAGGGAACAAATAAGGCAGGGTTGTGTTACACATTCTAGTTATGAGAGTTATTTGGAGATGGCAGAGTTGGTCAACAGCTGCAGCCTTCTGCTATCATGTGCATGGTTTGCTTTTTGCCACACTGCTTATTTTAATGAATTCCATCTGTATGAAGTGCAGTCCATAACAGAAAGCAGATTGCTTGGCTGATGGTGTCTGCAGTGCAGTATAGATGCTATGAGTTGTTCAGTCTACTGAGTAGTGGATGAAGGTTGTATATGACAATAAGGTGGATAACTTTTTGCTTAGGGCAGAAGCATTTCCCAAAATGTTGAAATTTTGCCTGGAAAGGAAAGCGATTGATGGAGGGTGAGGCAGCAGTTGCTTATAAAGGAGCTGACATTTTTTTTCTGAAAGACGCAGGTCATAATCTCTGATTTACTTTGTAGTCCCTGGAGACTTTTTGGGGTTCTGTGTTTCTCCTTCTCCACACACACACACACCCACCCACACACCCCCCCAAAAGATCACAGTGATAGAGGCTTACTATTTCAGATTTTCCTACTGTTGAAAGTGATTTTCTTTCTCGAATCTCTGGATTTATTCAGACAGTATATTGGTGTAGAAGCTCAGTGTCCTGTCCTTTAAGCTCTTTCTAAGACAAAGATGACAAAGGAAACATGAATTAATTTTAATTAATTTTTAATATTAGTTCCAATGAAAGTCAAAGCACTTTTAATCAAAACGGGAATAAGACAAATATTTTTTAAATTAGGCTTTGTTAATAAGACTTAAATGTTGCTATTTCATTTAGCAGCAGCTTATTCAGGTAAAATTACTTCGGCCTGAGTCTAAATACGTGAAGTACGGCATCCAAAGCCATAGTTGGCTTTCTGGGAATGTATGCTGTGGCAGAGGAAAAGGAAAATATGCTATGGGTTGAATATAAATCCTCAAACAGCTTACCATACCAAAAATAAGGCTGTATAAATATCTGAGCACATGGAAAAATATCTCTCCTATTACCACCACATTAGAAATTAAAATAATTACTCAATTTTAGGCACTCAGTGAGGACCTCTTAAATTAGTAACAATTCTGTGAACCCAAGCATTCAGATTTTAGGCAGATTTCTGGAAATGAGCAAGGCAGTGCTGGCACATGCACTGAGATGACCATTGCTAAGTAGTATTTCAGAGGAGTTGTTTATCTGACAGCTTGTACTTTCAACAGCTGACACTTTTCACCCAAAAGTGTATGCCAAATTAGGTAACTTTACATTGTTTTTTTGCTCTTTGTATTCCACTGGCTTCTCCTTAGATTGCAGCATTGACAAAAGGAATGCCTAACTTAATCTGTGACTGTCTGAATGCATAAATTAGTCACCTGAACACTTTAATAAACTTAAAATGATAACATGGAAGAGAATTAATGCCTTTACTGTCATTAGTGGCATCTCTAAACTCCTCTCTAGCAGTCAGGTCTGTATTGATACTAAGGAAGATGCTGTTGCAGTTGAATGTCAGTGACAACAATTATGATGGAAGAGATGCAGAAAAGAAACTTACCTGTTAATCTTGGGATGGTTTGCTGGTGGAGATTTCTTGGCAAGAGGACTTTATACTCCATTTCTCTGTGCAGTGTTTGTAAGGACATCGGGATCACAGCCTGTTGAGGTACTCTTGCTTACATTAGAATAATCTTAGTCTTCCAGGCAGATTTGTGAGTAGGCCGGTTGCTAGCACTTTTCTTAATGAAAAGTTAATCACCACCTACTCACTACAAAGCCTGTGTAAGGAAGGAGAGTATTTGACAACTTCTTCTGATTGACATGATTAAGAAGGTGCTAAAATTCTAGATAATAGAGCTGTCCTACTCCTGTTTCTTAGGTGTTTCTTCAGTTTAATTAGGACTTCCAAACATCAAAATGCAGGATGTTCATTCCTAGATTTTAACCATTTAAAAAGTTATGGATGATGTGCTATGCTAAGTTTGAGATTCCTTTGTTTGCACTGTGGAAATGCTCCTAAAGTCACTTTGCCCACACACCTGGCTTGGTTGCATGAGGGACTAGGAAACAGTCAGTCATTCTTTTTGTTGCACTGATAAATTCTTGTATTTTCACAATCCATTTTGTCATCAATAAAACCATAGCTTCAACTGTTTGCTTACGCTTTATACTTTGGTATTTTAATATTAGCAACACAAGAGGGAATTCATACGTCATTTGCAAAGTTAATAAGTCATCAAGGTAAACTGTCATCTTAGTTTTGAGCTTCCCATTCCACCTCCATTTGGGAGTGTGGTTCAGTCATCCCCGAAAGGTACATAGATTCACACAGTGTTGAGGAAGAAGAGCTGAGACAATTGCCCGGTAATTCTTGAAGGTGACTATCTTCTGATAGGTCTGCAGAAGTCCTGAATCTACTCCCATGGAACTTGGTGGCAGTTACGCAGAATGTGGTGCTGGAGAGGCTTTCTACAGAACGGATTAGTTGAAAAACACATTCATACTTTTGTATTCGACTGAGTCTGGCGCGGTTGAGTCTTACTGCTGTGTGAAGGAAGTGAAATTTAGGCAGGTGCTGTTACTGCCTGAGTGGAAGCAAGAATACATTGCTGTGCTTCTGGAAAGCGTTTTGCAGCATACGTGCTTTCATCGCTTCCAGCCCTGAAGTTGAGAATAAAACCTCTCTTTCAGGTGAAGTCAAGTGTTCATGAAGAATTTAGCTTGTATAGATTTTGCTTTTTAGGACTGAGCAACTTTGCTGCTCCCAGAGATACAGATCTTCTGCTTAGACAGTTTGGGTGAGAGACTGATTTTAGCACGTTGGTTGTTTTCGTGAAACTGCCCTTCTGTTTGTAACAAATACTCCACTCAGGTATGTGAGCAAAACTGACACTGTCGGTTGACCAATATAAAAAATAATGCTAAAGAAGGAAATGAGAGTAAAGGGGTTTTAGCTTGATTAACCAGTATTTTACTGGAGAACTGGTTTAGAAATTCACTCTATCACCTGTCAGGATTCCTTTCTTAATGAATTTGTTGAAGAGGTCTAAGTTGCAAAATGAAAACATTACGCTCTGCTTTACTAATGATAGAGCTGATGGGTATTTCAAATTTTAATATAGGCTGTTGTTGATGTTAGTTTAATCATAGATTTTGAAAAAAGTCAAGACGCTGCCTGTTTTTAAATACTATGTTTTAGAAATACCTCTGCATTGATAAAGCTTAATAACTTTTTACTTCAGACCCCATTGCTCTTAAGGTCTTTTGGAGCAGCATGAATGCTTTGAAACCTGTCAATTATCAGCAAGCTGGAAATCAAAAAGTCTAACACTCAGACTCACAAAAATATTTTCTTGAGTATCTAAGTCTCAGTGACTTCAAAATCACCTCATGCTTGCCCTCATTTCTCTAGCTGTCTGCATTTTTTTTTTCTTGTGTGTGTGGTTAAGACTCACCTTGGAGATTTTAGGATAGGATACTTAGGCGGAGTGCCTCTCTCCAGAGTGGCTTCATCCCGTTGAGGCTTGTTTAAATTCAAGAGCTCAATGCTCTGGTTCTTCCTTTCAGTAACCAAAGGTTTAACAATGAGAAAATTGCACAGATCCCGATGTTGTGGTCCCTGAAAGCTTTAGGTAATTGACTCTTGCAGGTTTCTGTCTGTAAGACTGAAAACATATTTAGAAGTATCTAACTCCAAGGCAAAAAGTTCATATTTAAAAGGTTGATTAGCATAATGTCCTGTCTTACCAATTGTTGGTGACAGTGGTGACAAGAAGGGGATCAGTGCTTATATTTCAAAATAAAAAACAATTAGAACTTCTCAACATTTTTTTTTTTTTACATACAACTATTTCAGTTTCTCTTTATTGACCTTTCTAGGAAACTGTTTCAATGTGCAGATGAACCGTTACTTGCGGCATTAAGAGTGAGGATGCCTGGGGCAGTGCAGTATGAATCTATTGTAATGGTCTGATTGTTTTGGTGAACACACTTGAGGAATAAAAGGCACAAGAACTGTGCTGAAGTCAGGATGAAATGTCTCTGTAGCATAAAAGGTTCAAATGTCACTGTGAAGAATGAAAGGCTGATTTTTATTAAGTCTTTTAGACTATTTTTATATACAGCTTCTGCATTAGAAAAGAAAAAAAAAACTTGGTTACATGCTGCCAATTCTGATAATTCTTTAAGATCAGGAATATGATATTTAACTTGTATTTAGTAGAGCTCTGCCTCTGGATGGACACTTTAACACTTGTTTTCATTCTCAAGGCTAATAGGCAGTTCTGTTAGATCAGAACAGCGCTGGTGCTTAATGTCACTGACGGACTACAAGGCTGGGGACTTTGGTACTCCCTATGCTACAACAACAGTTCAAAAGACCATTAAAAAAAACACACTAATTATGTTTAGTAGGTATTGATGCTCTTCACAGGCATGAAGAAATCTAGTTTTGGAGGGTGATGTGTCCTGTGAGGAGCACACACCTTTCCAGAGTCCTCTTTTGGCTTTCATGTCATCAGAATGGTATTTTCTAGTAGTAAATACGTTTAACAAAACTAATTTTAGAACCATAGGTCAGCACTTAATTATTATATTTTTTTTTTCTCCTTGTAAGTCTCACAACTGGATCAGCTCTTAGATTTTTCTAACAAACAGGATTTTGAAGTCTCATTTCTTCCCCTTCTGTCAGGTATGGACGCAGAACTGGGAGAACATGGTTGTTATCATTTGTGTAGCTTGTACTCTTTGTAAGTTGGACTCTATTTTTAACAGTTGAAAATTCCAGGACTAGGGTGTTGTGGCTTTTTTTGTTTTTTCCTTTCTTACCCAATTTTCCTTTTGTTCCTGATCTTTTGTATCTTTTGTTAGTGACAGAAATGCTGTTATGCAAATCAGCTGTGATGTCATTGGGAAACTTCACGGATGTGATGAGAAATAGCCAATTTTAAAATTTTCTCTTCTTACTGAGATACCGCAGGGGAATGTGCAGAGAAATTGTTTTCCTACCACCCTATGGGGCAGTCTGTGGATGGACAAGGAGCAATGGGCAGTCTTTGGCCAGCCGTGCCACTGCTACTGACTTCAGAAGCTGAACGAAGGAGACAGCAACAGTAATCTGCTGTCAGATAGGAATATCCTTTGGCATCCATCACCAGTGCAAGTCAGGCTTTTTTCTTAGTGCAACAGCCTTGTGAGGCTGGGTGTCTCCCGCAGAAAGCAGCACATGGTGAGTATGCTTTTACCATCTGTTCCTTTTCCCTCCTATCCATCTAGTTAAGACCGGAGCAGTCGTCGCTCCAGAGGATGGAGCGGGATGGGCGGCAGCTGCCGTGTGCTGGCAGTGTGTGTCAGTGCTCTGAGGAGATCAGATCAAGCTGTCCTGCCCACAAGCTGCCAAAGGGGAACAGTACAGGAGGTACGGATTCAGCACAGGAGAAACGTGTGAATTCCTCTTATAAATGCCAAAGCTTTCACCATGTGATTATTGAGGTTCTCCAGCTGCCTCTGTGGGCTGGGCTGTGTGCACCTCATTGACCCTCTGGGTAGAGCTTTTTATGGGATAGATGATAATTGGCCTATTTAGAATTCTTTCCATTGCAGTGAAATTCATGTAAGAACATGGCAGATGCTCAATCCTGAACATCATTATGGGAAAATAAACCTTTCATCTGGCTTGGTGGTGGTGAGGAATGCCTGTTATTTCAACTGATGCGATATCATAGAAAAATTTCAAAGGTCAAATAGATACAATTTCTTATATGAGGAGAATGATCAATACTCCCAACAGTATAATTATGTAAAATGTGCAGAACCAACAAAAACTACACAAGAAGGTAAAGATGATAAATATTTTTTATACACTTCATAGCAGAGATGATTGGAGTGAAAGCTGTATGGTTGGTTTTTTGTAAGGAGGTGGGACTCTATGACTATACAGTGACTGTTGCAGAAAGCTTGCTTCTGTATTTAGGCTACATGAGTCTGCATGAAAGCAAGGAATGGATTTTAGTAGTAGCATGCTAAAGCTGTCACCTGCTTTGCTATCTACACGCCATTTGGGAAGCAAAGCCAAACAAGCATGAAACATCTAATGTAGAGCAAACATCACATTTAATCCCAATCAGCTAAGTATTTTATTTTGATGCGGATGGTGGTATTACCCAGATCAGTTGGATCCTATTGACCCAGTAATGGTGTCAGTGTTACACTTGATCTTCCTTTTCTGTCACAACTACAGCATGTTATATGGTGTAAACATTTTAGGCAATTGAGTTGTGATCTCAGTTGGTCTCTGGATGCCACTGAAAGATGAACAGATAAAAGGATACTTAATAAATAGGAGAACACAAACAGGTACTTATTTGTGAAGAGTAAATATTGCAACAGAGCTGTAGTGATACACTTAATCTGGATGATTTATCACCAAAAGTGTTAAACCTGAGCCTGGTGAACAAACTAAGGGCATTTTTCTATCAGTCTTTTAAGATTAGTCAGTTTGCTTGTGTTTTCAGTAGGAAAAATCTTCTGTTAGACTAAGTCTGATGACACATGATTTCTGGTTCAGAAGTGGCTGCTGGAGAGGTGGGCTTGTAGGCATCAGTGTGGTATGCTCCCAGTGTGTTGCATCCTTTGCAGTGTGCGTTCGAGTGGCCGGGCTCTCCTCTTAACTTTTGTAAGTGGCACCTCCCAAGTTAAGCTTGGGTGTGATTTACCTGCAAAGCATGTATTTGTGTTGCTCTCGGTGATACCTGCCTGGATGCAGTCCTGAGTAACGTGCTGTAGGCAATGCTGCTTTAGCAGGGGAGTTGGACTAGATGGTCTCTAGAGCTCCCTTCCAGGTCTGACTATTCCGTAGTGGGGTCCTGTATCTGATGCAGAAAGTGAAATGCCCGTAGTGTGTATGGGAAGAAGTGCAGGGCTTGTTGGATTTGGAGCTTGTATCCAGGTGTAGCCCCTGCCTGATGCTGTGTGCGACTCTGGCTTCGGTCTCCATAGGGAAGCGGGACAGAAGCAGAACATGCTGCTGGCAGCACTGGAGAGGAGCTGCAGTGTCCTCAACTGGCAGTTGTGCAGTCCCAAGGCAGTTCTTAAAGACTCATGATTTGTGAACGTTCCCTATTGAAATCCCTGCACATCTCAGCTGCTCTCTGGAAATGTGGGAGAGTAGGGGCATCGCTACTCCCACCCCTCGAAACAGTATTTGTGTTGGGGTATCCTTACTCCTATGTTGGAGTAGAAGGTCTGACCAGTAAGGAGTACAGGTTGGTCTGGGGACATCTGTGGCATCTGGCTTTGCCAGCTGCTGCTTACCCGGTATTCAGTATCAGTGCTCAGCATGTAGCCTGCCATAAAGCAAATTCTGATATGTTTATTAAGAAGTCATCTGTTACTCCTTCCAAATTAAACATTGCCTAAATTCTTCAAAAGCAGGTAATTATATATTTATTGTGTAGCTGAAGAATTGTGGCATATCTCTGTATGTAGAGATATGGGTATATTTCGGGACGTAGAGCTTCCTTAGGATGATACTGTGCACTCATTTGTCTCTTAAATAACCAATGGATGGATTTTTCTTCTGTTCAGATTAAAAAAAAAAAAAGGGGAGTATTTGGCACAGTTAGAAATATTATTTGACATCCTGATTTCTAGCTACTAAGTGTGCCTTTGATACTGATTACTCATTCTTGTGTATAATTTTTCCTTGCATCCAAGTAATTGCCATGATATTAGCTGAAGTGTCTTTGCAGGTGTAGTGTGCCACATTGTGGTGATCTCATAAATACTCTAGAAGCACGTGAGCATACTTGAGCAGTTAGTTTCAGCAGAGGGTCTATAATGGCACTTTTGTCAAGACCTGCACTGTTTATCATATTTATTCCTGGTATATAGCTGCATTTATGGCAGAGCTTCTCCCGTAGAAGAGATTTAGTCTTGCTTTTCCCAGTGGCTTTTCCAGTTTTAGTACTACAGACTTTCAGTGAAGTGGATTTTGCTGACTGTGCATCTTGTTGAGCTGTTAACATAACTGAGGAGTGTCCTCTGAACAGTGAAGGCTGTTTTCAGATAATCTCAACACTTGCAGAATGTCAAAAGCCCTGTATAGTTTATAATGATACAGTTCTACAGCATTTTTCCCCTCAGTATGAATGGAGTAGTGGTGAGATTTTGTGATACTGCTGTGACATGACTGCTTCATTAATTGTGTAATGGTGTAAAATCCTGCAGCTCCACATGTTTGATTTACAGGAGATTTTAAACCTGCTAATGCACAGTGTTTCAGATTAAGAGAAATAGGTTTTTTTTTTGTTTGTTTTTTTTTTTTTTTAATAAATGAATTTTCAACATTTACCTTGAAGCTTCAAAGTAGGGATTTATTTAGCTTCCTTTTTTTTTTTCTTTTTTTTTTTTTTTTGAACTAAGGAACAAATAAACATAGGGCTGCTGCAGTCTCCTAGGGGCCACTGAAGTCAGGTGCCTGCTTTTAAAGGGTGGGATTCATCTCATCAGAATTTGCTAGCGAAATATTCAGCACTTCTAGCTTCTGTTAGCTTCTATCTTTGTTTATTTAAATGTGTTTTTTCAGAGGTACAGTGCATTGCTCTCGGGATTCACTTTATTCTGCTTGTCCTCTGCTAGCAGCTATATGAAGAACTGGCTGTGTAGCAGGGACGCTACATCTCTGAAATACGCTGAGGCTTGATGACCTCAAAGTTTTTTAAAACCTTTTTTGGCACCTTTTATCTCTGCATATAAATAACTCACAAGTCTGGGCCTCAGCATTGGCTAGACCTAAAGTAGTGTTAAATGCTTTTGCGAGGTGAAAGTAGGCATTCTCAGTTACATGTAGATGGAACATATCCAAGCTGTATGCTATATTTACACACTTTCGTTCCCTAACAAGTTTTACTCCAGAAGACACATGCACTATTTCCAGGTTCTGTTTTGTGTATTTAAAGTGCCCCACTAACAAAAAATTTGTGCTGGGATTAAAGACAAATAAGTCTGTCCATAATTCAGTTACCATCCAGCTACTCCCAGCAGCTCTAGCTTAAATGTGTTTCTACAGTGTTTTTTAGGTAATATTTTGTTCAGCAGCAATTCTTATGTTGGTTTTTTGGTTGTGGGTGTTTTTGTTGGGTTTTTTTTGGTTTTTTTTTTTTTTAAGATTCACTTGAAATGGTCAGGTAGTGCTGCTTATTGTACTGGTGTCTTCTGTGCATAGCTGAATAAGTTTGCTATTTGTGCCCTTGAGTCTCAACTTCTTGGGGTTTGGGTTTTTGGTTGGTTTTTTTTTTTTTTGGCATTGACTTGGTAAGTGTACTTTTTTTCTTATTCGTTTTTTATTAGCAGACTGCTTAATGCAGGACACAGGAGTGCTTCAACTGTAAAAAGTACACTGGCTCAATATCTTCCTGTAACTGCCAGGGAAGAGCAGGTGGACATTTGGAGTTCAATAGGGACAAACTAATGGATTTATCTGCATTTGCCAAAGGTCATAAGTAATTCTCAGAGATTATTTTCCTATCAGGCAGCATCTCAAGTTTCAAGGAGCTTCGTTAACTTTCTTGGTTAATTGGTGCTGTTGAGCTGCGGAGATTTGCATCCTATTAAAGTGTCATTGCTTCTGGCAACATGGAAGGCTTTGTGGTCTTCTTTCCAAATTCTAGCTGGTTTAAACTTGTGTACTATCTGGCTGTGCAAGGCAATATGGCTTTAGGCATCATTAAAGCTTTGGAGAAGTTACTGTGAATATTTTCTGAAATGTTACCATCCAGGAAATATGAACTGGTTTTAGAGCTAAGAAAATAAAGGGGAATTATTCTGGTGTATAACTCCCTTACGTGTTGCTTTTTTTATATAACCTAAGAGCCTGCTTTAGCTTTAGTAGTGAACTATTTTGTGATTACTAATAATATTTGACATTACATTCTTGAATGATTACCAGCAAATCCTATATTCTCTACAGCTAAGCCTCTAAAACCAGTTATGTTTTGTATGTCTATGGCTCTGAGTAATCCTGCATCCATAACAGACAGTTTTAAGAAGTAAGGGAAGCATGACGGGCAATCAGGGCTTCTCTTAGAGTCTGTATTGTGTGAAAAGTCTATTCCCAAAAAACCCCAGAACATGTAAAAAATGGGTTGTTTTTTCTTTCTTAGTCTGTGATACTGGCTTCCAGTCTGCTTGGATTTTGCAGGTAAGTATAAAATCCTAATTGTTTTATGAGCCAAGGAACAGTTTCAATTAAATTCAGATTCCTACTAAAAAGCAGGAACCCCTCTCTCAGGTGAGTATTGTGTGCATGTAATGCAATATAGCTATTGAGATCACTGTGGATAAACCCAGAGGGAGAAACCTAGGAAGGGGGAGAGTAGGAACAACAGCTACAGGGTGGGATGAGCAGTGAAAACAGGCCCTTCAGGAGCTACAAGAAGAACTGATGATGGGACTCTCTGCAGCCTTACTGCATAGGGCTGGCTGGACACCGTGCTGGCAGGCTCAAGGCTTGCGGGAACTGCTCCCTGAGCCTGGTTCCCCAGCATGGGATTGGGTCGTAGCTGCCTGATATGGAGTGGCTCCTGCATTGGTGACTTGCTCGACTGTGCTTGATCTGCCCTCCTGGGATTGCCTTGAAGCATGAAAAGAGGAAATCACTTTCTTGAAGTATTCGTTCAAAACTTCAGCGATCTCCCCTCTCTATTGCAGTTTATAATTGAATGTGCTCACTTTAGAGTTCTCCATCTTAAATAAGAAAAGGCAATAAATTAAGAATAGATCCTGAAATACTGGGCTGGGAAGTAGACAAAGTGATGCAGAAGATTCTGCCTCTGAATAAGCATTTAGTTGAGTCCTCAGCTTCTGCTTTGAGCTCTGGGGTGCTCCTAGTTACAAACCCTCTAACTGTCAGCTCACTGCTGGCTCCTTGGTTTCTATTCTTTCACTTACAAACATATGTCAGCCTGACTTATGGGAGCCTGCAAGAAGTGATACTGTGAACCTTTTTCAAACCTCTTCATATGCTCGGGTTTTTTCTGCTGTGTTGAAGTGATGCTGAATGCAGAAGCTGTTACCTTTTGGAAGGCTGGCACTTAAAGAAAAACTGCAGTAGTTTTGTTGGAAGTTTTCAAAAGCATTGATGAAGAGAAGAGTGCGGCTACAAAATACGAATTAGTGGCAAAACAAAGTTCTGTAGGTTTGGGGGGAGTCAAGGGGATCTGGAAACTTAACACAAACTCTAAATATACCACCCCTCTGCTACTTCTGTTGTTTTGCTTCTTTATAGGCGGTTGAAATGCATTTGGTAAAGACAGTAATTTAAAGGTGGCTGTCCTTGGTGGAATACAGAGGAGTGTATCTTCTACAGTGGCCCGTTACCCTCTTTGATATCCCAAGGTCAGATTGAAAGGTGCTAACTTTCATCCACATCATCAATGACTGAATAGTCAGATAATTAAACATTGAACACTTGAGAATATAGATCTGTGTGATGGAAGTACTGTCTCTTTAGAAACACAAAAAATGTTTATTTTGCTTGATTGCTGCTCCCTCTTGTGGGTTTCAGGCCAATTTAAACAAGGTTGAAGTTCATTCTCAGTCTTTTTAGATGAAATGATTAATCAGCAGTACTCTTCTGATCTACTGGATGGGATATTGACCTTAAGATTTGCTTCATTGCATACCTCTATAAATTAGAACATTCTTTTATTTCAAGAGGACTAAATCTATAAAAGCATTTAATTCACTTTAAAAATATATACTGCTGTGCTAGTAGTATATAGTATGATTTTTTTAAATTTTTTTTTTTGTAAAGGCAGAGAGAAGTCTGTATTGTAACTGTACCAGACTTGGCAAGTGCCTGCTATACTGGCAACATTAAGATCTCTCTCTTATCTCCTCTCCTGTAGTCAGCACTTCTGAGCTGTACTTCACGGCCTATTGCTCTTGTCTGCAGAGAGCTGCTCTGTTATGCAAGTTGCTCCTGAAAATGAAATCCAAAAAGAGAGCTCTGTTTGCTTCCTGTGTGTTCTCCTGCATACCCAATAAATACAAGCACTGTAGCTGTGTGGAAGATTAATTTTTTGTAGTTTCTCAATTGCTCTGCTCGTGTAAAATTCCTACATGTGTTGTGTCTGAAGATTTCAAAATACTAATTTATTTTTTGTTTTCCTCCAGAGGGACATATTATCTCTGTTCTCTGGACAAGAAACTAAATCACAGTGGAATTCTGAGTTGCTCCTAATTAATGACAAAGACCTGTGCAACTTCACTGACTAATTCTTGGCCTGAAGCTCTTAAAAAATTTCCCAGTGAAACTTAAGAGACAAATTGTTCTGACCTATTACAAAATGGAAAGGTCTCACATCAGTGTGACACTGAAATAACAGCAGTTCACATGGTCTAATTCCAATCCTACACCATTTCAAAATAATGATACAATTTGTTTTAGCATTGGAAACTGTTCAGTTTCAATCACTTAACTGGTGTTGGACTGTTGTGTACAACAACTGGAATATGGCTATTAAATCTTGGGTCACCAAGGCCTGGTGCTCATCTTCTATGCCTTTATTAGGCCTTTTTTTCCCCGCTATATCTTCTTGATTTTTAATACTCACTAGTATCTTATTTCCCTTCCCTCTTATGCTCTCTTGTTCTATATTCATCGTCTATTTAATCTGTGTAACGCATCCCACTGGATGCTTTCCTTGGTCTGCAGTTATTTTTAGCATCTTTTCCCTTTAGCTCTTATCTTCTTTACTGTACACTACCTATTTGCATAATTTCTCATTACCATATGACTTGCATAGTCAGGAACTGAATACTTCGTTAGTGTCTGACCAGCTATTTGGTACCTAATAAAATTTGAAATCTGCTACTGCCTCTGTGCCTCTTTCAAAAGCATATAATGTGAGAGAGTATTCACTGGGTTACCTGGACCATCTGATCTTCATTTTACCTGGCCTTAAACTGAATTAGTCTGAAATTTGTCTGAATGCAAAGCCTGCAGATCGATGGAGATGCACTGATGTTGGTAGACATGTAATTCTCTGCAAATGTATTTGTTCCTACTGTGATGCAAGTAAAGGTGGGTTTTTTGATTGTGCTTTTTTTTTTTTCCTAAGTTGGATAAACCAGAGAGCAGGTGCAACTGATTTGAGAAACAAAACAAAGCAAAACTTAATGGTATATTTATGCCCCTTCTTAAAGCTTTATATAATGTCTTGTCACAGACTGGGTAATCACTAAAACAATATCAGTAACTTTTATTTCAAAATGTGTTACCTGTTTTGGTTTTGTTTGTTTTTTCTCTTGACTGCTAGTTTGAGCATTGTTTCAAGCAGTTGCTGAGGTTAGTACCCGCGTTTTAATGTGCTGTAAGCACAGAGCTGTGTTCAAGATTCGCCAGCTTCTGCTCAGATGAAATGTACAGTTCAATGGAGACCAAAATGTGGTACCCATAGTTTACACTGCTTGTAGCAATCTGTAAACTTCAGTTCCTCTTTGTATTTAAAGTATTTTTACCAGTCAGGAACAAAAAAAAAAAAATCTGCTTATGTCCATGTTCAAAATGATGTTGACATTTACTCAGTCCTGGAGCCCTCCCCAGCCTGTGTTTATGCTGTAGAGAAGTCAGATGAAATATCACTGTTTATTGCAAGCTCCAAACTTGGTTATTGTGCTTACTTTCTCTATAAGCATGATCAAGACAAGTGTGTTTTGCTTTTCTGTAACATGTACCAATGGCTGAATTTTGCTTGTGTGCTCACTTAGTGAGAGTCTCTTGGCTGAAATCCTTGTGTGCTGGGGGACTGTGGGCCAGTCCTGCTGGACAAACACTGGTTGCAACTGAGCTGCCTCCCTCAAAATAAAGGATAGTTGAGCACAAATAGTCTGGAATAGAAATTTAACTTTAAAAAAAAAAATAAAAATTACAAGCTTGTCATATTGATCAAAGATATTAAACTGGCAAGAATTAAGGTGGTAACTAATCTTTCATCTTTCACTTTTTATTTGGCTTAAGCAAAAATTACCCAGTTCTGGGTGTTTCTGATGCATTTGCACTACCTGGATAATCCTAGTGCCTGCAAATGAGTAGGGTTTTTTTTTTCCTCCAAAGAAAGAAGTTCAGAAACCCAAACATACAATATTTTTTTTTAATCAAGAAATATTTAAAGCCTTTTGATGTGTACATACCATAGCCTTACTGTGGGATGGGTTTTAGGAGCTCTTATCTCCCTTAAGTACTCCCTGTTTGCATAGTACCCCTCTTTCTGATGGATTGCTGTAAGCTCTCTAACATCTGCAGTGAACTCTATGCAACTTTAATTACAAAGGCTCTTCTACAGTCAAACAGTAATACAATATTTAAAAAGCACTGGGGAATACAACTGTTCTACATGCCTGTTTTGAGGTTCAGTTTTATATAAATTTTAAACAAGGAAAACAGTTGCGAAATACTGCATCTCTAATAGAGGGAGAACTGAAAGGATCACCGTGGTTGCTGTGAAAGAGAAATTTCTCATATTGTATAAAGAAGTTGAGTAAAGCAAGTGGAAGAAACCATTGAATGCAGCTTCATGCAAATAAGTATTTCAGGAGACAACACTGGGAAGCTTTGCATGCTTCTCTTGTGGAATTCCAGTTTGTATTTGTTAATACTGCCAACTGGTTTTGTTGAACGTTTTCCTTGTTAGGTATCATTATAAAATCAATAATTCTGATTCATATACTTGAATCGGCTATTTCCAAGGTCAATGTTGATGCCCTCAGAACTATTTTATATGAGTAATAGTCTTGATCTAAAGAGTGCAGTATTATATAGGGTGTATAAGACATGTGGTGTTGTTCCTTGAGGTAACAGCTGTAGAGTGGTATCTAAATTCTTTGGTGGGAGCAGCCACTTACTGAGTAGAGCTATTTTGAGAGGAAATGCCAATTGAAGAAGTGACGTAAATGTGGTTAGTTGATACTGCGCTGGTTCTTTGCCAAATACACTACCTACAGAAAATTGGTTGGGGTTTAAAGCTGTAACACGCTTCTGCAGAGCTGTCCGCCAACAGCCTATACTGGAATGGTTCTTTCCTCCCTGTTTCATGTTTTCTGGAGTATGGAAAATGAGACAAGTTATTTATCACTAAATAGCAGTGCGAGTGATATGCCCTATATGTACAAGCTCTGTCAGTTTAGGTTCCCTTTCCACTTGTAGAGCAGTGATCTTCCCATTCTCTGGGCTTGAGTGCTTATGAAAATCTCTGTTTTTACAGGATCCTACAGAAATGTTGAGTTATCATGCTAACTTTCTTCTGAGTCTTGCTTCTGAAGCCACTTTGAACTCTTCATGGAGAGGGTTTTTTGAATTGAAGGATGTGCTTCAAGCACTTTTCCTAAAAACAACGAAGCAGTGCCCCCCTGTCCCTCCCCCC
>VXBJ01007655.1:669467-707274 GCA_013400055.1 Nycticryphes semicollaris | reverse complement strand
CCCCAAAAAAAAAAAAATCCCAAAACAAACAAGCCAAACAAAAAACCCCATCAACTACATAAAACCCAAACTAAAGGAGTAAAGGAATAAATGCCTCTAAACCACTGCTAGGATCTATGGAAATGATCACAGGGTACATCACTCTTAACAGGTGTCTTGAGATCAATTTCTTGTGGCAGGGTTTGCTTTGGCGTAACCTGTGTAAGCTCAGGATGGACTTCAGTTATTGTTTAGGTTGTATTTTTAGCAGTGCCCCTTGTGACTGTATGGCAGTACAATTTATAGGGCAGGAATCAACTCCCTAATTGTCTCTTATGTTGTAGAGCTGTACATGCTGTTCACAGCAGCCTTCTGCAGAATAAACATTCTCCTTCTTTATGGGGGGGGGGAAAAAGATCTGTGTCAACAAGACTTTCAGCCTCTGGTCAGATGCTTAAATTATATCTCTAAGATGGGTTTCCTGGCAAACACATAAGCAAATCTTTCTCCAAAGAGGACAATGTTCATGTGTAAATTCCTCATTAGTTGTGGGTCTCTTCCCCTCCTCCTCTTCCCAGTCTTTGGCTCAAAATGTGAAGCAAGAAGACCAAGAATGCTGACCCCTTAAACACAGATAACGTCTTACAGCACCCTTGGCATGTCAGAGGGGAGCGTCTGCCTGTTCATACTCCCTGCTCCTGGTGCTCCAGAATTAACAGAAAGAGAAAAACAAAGCTCTGGTATTCTGAGAAACTTTAAAAACAAAATCTGTCTTGGAACACCCTTGCAAGAAAATCTTTGCATGAAAAAACATATTTAATCTCCCACCAAACTTCAGCCTTATAGGCTTGCATCATGTGATCATTGCATGTTTAAGATGCTATACTAGCTTATTCTCTGTGGTGAATGTAGTCAAACGTGTGGACTGAAACCCTAATTATGCGTAGCTGTAAGTCTGGATTTTTGGACATGGCTTTTACTGTGAATTGGACATTGGTTGCCTTTTTTTGTTTATTGAGTTGGAGAGTTTGAGGTAGCCATGGTACTCCCAGAGTTTTCAAATGTTTCTTGTATTTCCCTACCGAATGCCCCTAAGGGGTAGGACTGAGGTGCAGAATCTCTGCCCTTCTGTGTGGTATTCTTTGAAATTACTGTTGGTTTTCCAGTTTACAGAACTTCTGGTTGTGGTGGAAATAGTTAATGAAGCTTCTAACCCATTAAAGCTTCTTAGGTTTGAGGTAAAGCTTGGGAGATGATAAAGCCTCATGTTGTGGGTGTACCAGCAGAGAAGCAGGTGGTTTTTTTTTAACAAGTAAAAGTTCCTTACGGGATCTCCTTTGTCTATATGATTTTTACACAGATATCTGTATGCCCAGGATCTGTGAGATGCTCCTAACCAATATTTTTTTTTTTTTAGTCTCATCTTTTAAAATTCTATGGCTTTTTTTTTATTATTATTATTAAGCAAAGGAACAGAGACTTTTAAGACCAGGTCAGGAATTTAGTGGCTTGTGGGAACTATTCATAAATCTGTCTCTTCTGAAATGGGAAGATCATGTAACTTTTCACATGCCTGTATTTCAAATTTTTGAAGCTTTCTCAGAGCAGTGAGGCATTAGTATACTTGATCTCCAAGTGTTCAGAACAGCGTTGCTTTGGGGTTTTGAAGTTGAAGGGATTCCCTGAGTTGAATGATGAACAAGCCACGTATAGGTTACCCAAAAGTCTTCAAGCTTCCCCACCGGCATGATTCAGTTTGTCTGACTTCAGTGTGGTGAGAAGCACTTGTGCCTGGTTCAGCAGTTTCCTTCCTCCCCCTTGCTGAGGCGTGTTCTGCCCTCAATAGAAAATAAGCTGTTGATATTGGCAGTGCATTTTGGGGATGAAAACTGGACATTGTTTTCTTAAGAAGCACTTAGTTGCATATACTTGAGTTCATTGCCTTGGTTACAGTTTACAAGCAGGTTTTGTTCACTTCGCCAGCAGAGCTGCAAGGGTGCCAGGGTGCCCACGGCAGACAGGGATGATTAAGTGAGACTCATGGCAGTTTCTTCTGTCTTTGTGACTTCAGATGGGTGTTACTCCATAGATTTTTTTTTTTTAATTTTTTGTAATAGACTTTCTTAACATTGGAATATGTTATTCTACAAACTTAAAGGGGAAAAAAAAAAACAGGCTTGAGTAACCAAGTTTTTCTTCGAAGATGGTGTACTTTTCAGCCTCTTTCTGCACAAAATGAGACTTGCTTTGTTTCTTCTCACTGTTTGGAAGACGAGTAGTAAATGTGATATGGAGGGACATCACTAAAATTCTAAGGCATACTACTTGAAGAAAATAAAGGAAGTGCACAAAGTGCACAATAGAATTGCATTTTTTTAGAGATAAATGAAATTAGCTGAGTTACACATAAGTGACAGGTAGTGTTGTAAAGTATCTGTTGATACTCCTTAAGAATTAATAATGGGGTGGGCCAAGCCGGTGTGCTCTATGTTGCTTTTTTTTACCCCCCAGTGTTTAAACCTGTCTGTAAAGGTTTTGACTCCCTTATTCCTCCTTGAAGCCCTGAATCTATGGCTTAAAGTACCTCTGGTTCAACACGCCTTGAAGACAAAAATAATCAACTGGGTGTGACCTGAGCTGGAAGCCAGACTTGCTTGGAATTTGGTTGCGTTGTCAGTGATTGTAACATACCTCAAAGATGACTGTGTGATCTTTCTCTTGTCCTTTTCATGCAATTCCTTGATAGCTATGGGGAGAGGGTTGCAGTTATGTGAAAGTGATTTTTTTTTTTTCTTTTTTTCTTTTTGAGGAATGCGTTGTGTTGTGTGCAAGTATCCCTTTTCTGTGTATGCAAAGGTGAGGTGTATTCCCCAGGGAGAGATAAGGAGTCTGTGGCATCAGGAACTGAGCTGCTGTCCTAAATGCAGTAATGTTGGGGTATTTCTTTTTCTGCTTAGAAGTACCTAAGATTAACTTGGAGTTTTCTGAAACTGTCAGCTGGCTCTTTTTTTCCTTCTAACTCACTTCTGTTACCTGCTTTTTTTACGCTCAGTTTATCATTGTACTCCATTTAATGTGTATTTCCACTGTGAACATTCTTCCTGTTATGTCTCCGTAAATTTATGTCACTCTTGCAATGTCCTTGCATAGACACAAGAACTGTGCACTAAAGGCATGATATTTAGCAGAGCTTCAGATCCTCTTGTTATCTTTATGAGTATGGGGAAGGCATGACTTTAATGGACACTGCATTTTTGAGGTGGGGAATAAAAAAGAGTAAAAAAAACCCAAAACAACCAGTACTACCCACTTTTAGACAATGTTCTCTAGATGCTGTGAGTACCCCCCTGTTCCCCCAAGTTACAATAGCAGGAGTTGGAAGTGTGAGGAGTCAGAGCTAACTACTATTAGCTTAATGATGCTAAATAGCTTTGGCAAGCAATCAAGTAAAATGCATCGCTGGCTTCCTAGATTGTGGCTCAGCTCCTGTAATTATGGAACTGTATGTGCTTGCTTTTTATTTAGCAGTGTCTGAAGGATCCAGTTGAGCACCCAGAGGAAGGTGGAGGAAGAGGAGAGCGTATGTGTGGGTACACAGAGAATTCCTGTTCTAGGGAAATCTGTCAGGACCTGTTTAGAAATTCAAGCAGAATGGAACTTGCTTCATATAAAATCAATTCAGACATGCCCAAGTGTGTGATTTGAATGCTGTCAGCTCTGTATTACAGAAAAATGGGAGTTCACTAGTATTAAGAAGACCTCCAGATCCTGCAGTTCCTACCCAACAGGTCCATAGCACACTTGTATGCTTGAATTTATCCTGCAGTATGAAGTGCTTCAAGTAAACCAAATGAAACCAAGCATCTGGCTTTGGTGTTGATTTAGAAAGTAATTAGAAAAAGGTGTAGGGGCAGGGGGCGGGCGGGGGGGCGCATCCTCAGTAATTTATGCCTTATACAGGAGGTGTGCATATCTCTGGTGTGTTTTCCAAGCAACAGATAGTACAAAACCAGTACAGATTTGCCATTAAATATAAGGGGACTTTAATTCTCATTAACCAAGAAAACCAGAACAAATTGTCTATTTTAAGCTAAGATGAAAATATGCATACTTCTTCATGCTGAGTTATTATGATGTTTCACATGGTTAATATCAATCTCCTCTCCTTCAGTAGAAGCTTAAAACATCTACATATAAGGTAAGACAGTCTTCCTAAAGAATTAACTTCAGTGCCTGGCCCCCAACTACCATAGTCTAGGAGTGCCACCTTCATAGATGGTTTTTTTGTGTGTGTGTGTCTTCAGGCAAACCAGCCATCTGGGCAGAAAGCACCATTGCAGGGCAGGCCAGGGTATTCCTTCAGTTATTGCAGCTTTCTGTTATTCTTGGCCCTTGCTGAAGGAGGAGAAGAGCAGTGTAGCAGACCAAGAACTCTGTCAACCTTAAACAACGGGCTTAGGGCTGTACGTTCTACCACCTGAATAGGAAAGCATTTCCTGAGCACGTTACATGTGCCTGGTTCCTGCTTTTGATATAAGCCACACCGGGGTGTGTGTGTGTGAAATAGGTGTCTGCTAAAGATAGATTTAAATCACAGATGTTTTATTTGTACTGAAGATGTTTTAGCTGTACTGACTCTCTATGAAGCATGCTGGGCAGATTATATTGACTGGTTTCCCTTTCCCTTTTTATTTCAAGTATCTTACTATGCAGGTGTACTCATCATACCCTCTGGCTAGAAACTGAACGTAAGGCTATAGTGTATTCTTCAATCTCCAGTTAACAACTTTTGGAGTAGCTTAAGCCTGACTTTTTCTAATTAAAACCAATACCTTTGAGGCATGTGATTGTGTTCCTGCTCCACAAGAACATATATCATTACTGTATCTACTAGTTTCTTTATTTGCATACACACATAGAAGTATGTTTAAGACAGTTTTTGTTATTTAAAGCCATTGTGTCGTTTACCCTGTACTGAAGAAAACATGAATGAAGAGGAAAGAGTAATTTGCAGGCTCAACTGGTGGTTTTAGGGTTTAACAAAAGACAGAGTTTGGAGACCTTGTTGCAAACCTTTGGCTACTTAAAGGGGGCCTATAGGAATGATGGAGAGAAACATTTTATCAGGAGCTGTAGTGACAGGATAAGGTGTAGCACGCTTTTAAACTGAAAGAGGGAATATTGAGATTAGATATTAGGAATAAACTATTTATGTTGAGTCACTGGAACAGGTTCCCTAGAGAAGGTGTGGATGCCCCACCCCCTGGAGGGGTTCAGCCTCAGGATGGACAGGGCTCTGAGCAACCTGACCTAGTGGAAGATGTGCCTGCCCATGGCAGGGGGGTGGGATTAAATGGTCTTTGCAACCCTACACTTATGTGTGATTCTATGACTTACGTAAAAAACAGTCTATTCTATGAACACAAAGCCTTCCTGTGCTTAAACAGGGTTTCTCCCAGGGCCAAGTGCAAGTTAGACATCCCTAGTGCCTTTTTATTTAAAGGAAGTGTGTCTGACTGTTCCAGGGACAGGGGGACATGGCTGGGGTCTGGGGACTGTCAATAAATCCAGCTGAAGTATTGCCCCCAATGTAAAATAGGGACAGTGCTTCCTAATTAACTGAAATATTGTCAGCAGCATGGCAGTGTGTGGCCTGCCAGTGTGAAAAAACATTCTCTGTTCCAGGTTGGCAGCTCATGGAAAAACTGAGCTCAGATACTGGGTGGGGGTTTTGCAGGGTTCCCCAACCTGCACCAGCTGACCAGGCGGGAGAAGCCAGCACAGAGTTTTCGTTGCTAAGGAGCGACCTGTTTTGCTTGTCTCTGCAACCGGGGAAAATCTGGTGCCAGGAAGAGATGACTCTCTGTATTTTCTATTGTTGCTGCTGTGAAAGTTGCAATGGATAAAGCGCGCTGCTTAAGCTTCGGTCCCTGCCCTGGTGGTTTCCTCCCTGCCCTCTGGTCTCTGTGAGGGGGTAGGTGTGTGTGCTTGGGCTGAAATTTAAGGGAATCAAGACATAGCACTAATTTCCATGGAACCTGGGTTTTTGCTCTGGCTGTGCCTTGTTCTTGGGGTGTTGTACCACTTAGTGTAATCTAAAAAAAAAACAAAACCCAAACAAACAAAAAAACCCACACAAAAAAAATTGTGTCCTCTGTTCCTTTCGACTTTTCCTCTTTCCTTTATGAACCCTTTAGGCTTGACCCGCTCCTAACAGAAACTTTTTCAAATTTTGTGTGTGTGTGTGTGTGTGTATGTTCAGCTACTGTTCCTGATTGCTCTTCTGCAGTACTCTAAGGCCTTAATTAGATGTTTGGTTTGGGGGATTTTGTTCTCCCTTCCCCACCTCCCCTTCCCTCCCAGCCTTCTGCTCCATTATTTATTTGAAGAGTTTTAGCGTAATGCTATTTTTAAAGAAATAATAAAACCATCACCGCCATATACCCAGTGTTGATCACCTGTTTCCCGCTCACCTCTGTGCAACCCAACCCACCCTAGCGATTATAATTACAGCAAATTAGCACCAGTGATGCGGTTTATGTCTCGGACTCGAACTCCGGCCGCTGCGTGCACAGATTTGTAAGTTCGAGCGCTTCTGAACGCTACCTCCCAGCGTGCCGGGAGGAGCGGCGGGGATGCCGCAGGGCGGGCACGGGGACTTGCTGGGTTATTGCCGGGTGGTGTTGCCTCTGCCCTTCTTGCCGCCGAGCCGCCCTGAAGCCGGTACCGGGTCCCAGGGCGCTGGGCCGGCCCCGGCAGCGCCCCGCTCCGCCCCCGGGGCCGGGCCGCGCCGAGTGCCTTCCTGCCGCGGCGGGGCGGTGGGGGCAGACGGCGGCGGGAAGGAGGGGCGGGAGCCATGGAGGAGGCGGGTGGCTGCCTCAGCCCGGCCGCCCAGCAGCAGGTAAGGCGAAGGGCGGCGGTGCTGGCACCCCCACAACCATCCCTGACCCCTTTGAGTGGGAAACGGGCACCGGGGGACAGCTGGTGGCACAGGCTGGCGCTCCACGTGGTAGCGCGGCCCTTGCAGGACTGCCACCGCGCTGTTTCCTGCGGGCATCCCCCGTGCGTGTCGTGCCCTGGCTGCCTGAGCTCTCGGGTGGGCACCCAGGCACCTGGGGAGTGTTTTGGGACCCGGGGAGCTCTGCTTGTTCCACCTGGAATTGGATCTCCCCTCGGACTCGGTAATAGACAGCAGCTTTGCAGGGGGCTGGGTGCTTGGTGAGAGGCACTTTTGGCCACCACTGCTTGACATGGGGTTTTCTAAGGCTTTCTTCTAAAAACCACAACTAAAATGTGAGCTTCTTACTCCTCAGTCTAGTGCAGGAGCAGGTATGCCAACTGAACCTCTTACGTGTTTTCTAAATAAAGTTTCAAAACAGCGCCGTGTGACCATAAACTGTTAATGGGCTGATTAGTCATCTATTGACACAAACTGTCACTCTCCGGTTCACCACTGTCACTCCGAACGGGAGAGGAGCTGTTTGACATCCCAGAATGGGCCTCTCTGTCTAACCGGCAGCGCTGGTACCTGGGTATTAGAAGGGAATCCTTATGTTTATGTGTAAGGTAAGGTTCAGGGGTGCTGCCTTTAAATACTGATTTGCATTTAAGAGAAAGGTGAGGCGTTAAGCAGGGTGTGGACTGACTGAGCCTATTGTGACTCATGGGCTCATTGTTATATGAGTAAGTGGTGCAAAGTATGTTTATATTTATAACTCAGATGCAAAAAACGTCAGGTAAATGTACTGGTTTGACCTCTAGACATAGAAGTCATTTATAGGTGTTCTTGTTTCCATGCTAAGGAGCACGTGATAACTCGTGGTGAGCTTTTGGAACTTGCTGGTTTAGGTCACTTGTTACTCAAGGTGAGATGGGGAAAGACATTGCCGTGGGTTAGCAGCTGTTTTACCCGAGAGCTATGTTGGTCAGGTGCATTACTGGAATACTGCACGCCAGGTGCTGCTTGTCTAAATGGACTTTAAATTCTTTAGCAGTATGATGAAGCTTAGCAGATTTCTTTTGTCTAATGAAGCATATTACTTGTGTAAATAGAGAGGGCATTTGTATAACATCCGAGGAAAAGCTTTTACGTGCAGAATATTGGAATAGGACAGCATCAGTCACGAAAAACTATGCTTTCCCCAAAAGTGACTTACAGGATGTATCTTAAGCATGTTGGCAAGACGTTTAAATCAGCCCAAGAGTAGTCACTGCAGAAATACATAATAGTAGTTGCATAGGGTGAGCAGGTGTAATTTAGTTGGGGAGACTTGTGTTTTGAAGTTTCTCTGCCAGTGGAATTGGTGCACTTTTCGGAGTATGATTTGGTGCTGGCAAACAAACTCTTCAGTCCTCCACAAAAAAAAAACAAACATGATGCTAACTTTGATTACTAGTCTTAGAAGCAGATAATTTTGACTACATTGGAATTAAAGGGCGCTTTGTATAGAAGGAAAACTCTTACCTACGTAGCTATGTGGCAAGTCAGCATAGTCATTTTTCACTGCTCAGAAAAGCAGCATAATTTCCTGCCTTTGTTGGCTGTTTCTTGGGGTTTCCAGTTGAACAATGAACTCTTGGACATTTCATAAGGGAAAAGCTCTGAGAATGCACACCTTCAGGATGTGTGTCATTAGCCTCTACCTAACGAAGTCACCTAAATAATTCTCTCATCAAAATGATAATGAATGTACAGCTTCCCTGACACTGCGCTCAGGGCCAGGAAGTCATGGCTTCCGTAACCATTGTGCCTTGCAGGCGGCCCCAGCAGTGCTGGGTACGTGGGTTACGGGTGCAACCAGACTTTGCCTTGTCTGGATGAGTGGTGTTTAAAAAGGGTGTATGTAGGGGTGACTCCTCAGCAATTGCAGATCTCGTACTCCCACTTCTCCCCACTGCCTCATGCTGCAGGCAGAAGAAGGATATGCTTCTCACCCTTTCTAGCTGATATCAAATATCACTTTTGGTTTTTTCTTCTTTATTTTTTTTTTCTTCCCCCAGATACAGTTGCACCTCAGTAGGGAACCAGGTTACAACCTCCTTAGTTTTTCCCTGTTCAGAGCTAAACTTACTGAACTCTTTAAGGCAGCATAAAGAGTTTTTTATTTTAAACCTAATGACCCTTAAGCAGAGGAATTGAGTGCTAAGCAAGTGAAACAACAAAAGCAATGAGCATTCAGTATACTTGTTTTGAGAATTAGAGGCCGTAAATCATTCAGGGCAATCGCAATAAAATGACAAAAATGCAGGATGTGTAGTTGTAGTATTTGAGCAAGTTGCATAAATTAAAGTGATTATTTTTCAGCTGGTGTGGATTTCCGTTTTCATCTCAGCAGTGTGGTTGCCATCCCCTCTTGTTTCGCACACGGGGTTTTACAGAAACCCTTTTAGGAGTTGGTTGGTTTTGGGGGTTGGGGTGTTTTTTATTTTTTTTTGGTATGATATTCACAGTGCAGCTGAAGCTGCCAGTTCTCCTTGTCAGATGAGCAATACTTCATAAAAGGGAAGTTGCAAAAGCTTTGTAATGAGTGCTATTAGGCTTCATATCTTTATTCTTCTGTTTTTGCCAGTGAGCTGTCACTTGTGATTGAGGCCTGTATTGCTTGCTGAGTCACTAGTGAATTTTAAATGATTTTAGGATTACTTCCTTCAATCTTAGTGATTTTTTTTTTTTCCATTTTGAGTCTGTTGGATAGTTATTTATATTGACAAGCTTGAGACTTTAGCTTTTCTAGTCTGAATTTCAGAAGTCTGGACAGATTTATTGGTGATTACATGATCTTCAGCTGTGTTTCTTGCAAGGTACAGTGTATGTCTCTGCTCCTGCCCTTAGAGGTGACTTGGGTCTGGGATTTGACAAGTGCTTGGACTGGATGAAGGCTAAAATCATCGAGACAGAGCCTGTTTTGCTTTAGTCAGCAGAGAGAAAGAAAAATTTGAAGTTGCTGTTGCAGGGTGTGTGAGAAATCAAGCACAGAACTATTAATATGAAAACAGGGTCCAAGACTTACCAAGAAGCCAATTGGCTTGACAAACTCAGATGAGTCTAGTTGTGCTCCTGCTTTTGAGGAAGAGGTCCATGATAAATCTGACACTGTTGTGTATTAGACTAAAAGTCTGTAGATGACAGTGGAGGTTGTGTGGGGCTTGCAGCTGGGAGAGCCACTCCTGTCAGTAGGTGTTACGCTTCTCCACAGGAAAATACGTATGTAATAGTTCCTGTTTGTCTCCCACTTTTGCTGCAAATTTTGCTGGACGTTTGGGTTGCTACCAGACTTTCAGTTTGACTTTTGAAACTGTACATGATTAGGTGTGGTTAGGTGTGGATTCATCCTTGCCCTGATTTGATGTACTTCCTCTGAGCTCATGAGCAGTGCCTGGCTTGTCACCAGGGCCACCTACAGAATATAAAAAAACTGTCATTCAGGTTAAGTAACTATATCAAGGATAACAGGATTATGAAGGGCACAGGTTGATCATTTAAGGACCAACCTGATTATAGCATAATATATTTCTGCCATGTTGGAGAACACCCTCCAAACGTTCTTGTGTAGCCTCAGGTGAGTGGGGCTTGGAAACACTGAGACAGAATACAGCTGGGGTCTGGTTTTGCTCTTTGTCACATGAGGACGTTCCTGGGGACCTGTGAGTATTCAGGAGCTCTGACTTACCCTCCTATGGAGTCTAGTGGTCCTGTTTTGTTGCAGGGCCCAAGGGAGATGGATGATGAGTAGGAGTGTGTTATGTCTTTCTTAACCAACCTTATACGAGGAAATTAAATAAGTTTTATTTGAAGGAAGTGTTTGAGTCGTGCTTAATCATTCTCTCAGTGCTGTTTGTGTCACTGATACCATTGGAGACCATTGCTTATAGTATTGATCAGATCATTGCGCTGAAAATTTGTTGTTGTTGTCTGTTTCTCATCACCTGCAGTGTCATCTTGCTGTAGGTATCATCTTGCTGAAAACCCTTTAGGGAAGGATGGCCTGTTTCTTACAAACCACCTTTGTCCAGCACAAATGAGCTGGTGGTTTTTGTTGGGAACCATGATTAAAATAGTTGTGTAATGATCCAGATAGCGCCCAGACACTGTTGTGAAAATGTTTTGAGATGTAACAGCCAGGTTTCTTACAGTATTTGATGCAGAATACCAGACCTTAAGGTAGGAATTAACAGCAACCATCTGACAGAGAAGGTAAGGTTACTCACAATACAAAAGCCAGGCTCCTTATGGGGGTGCATGGAGGAAGGATGAGAAGATGCATTTTAACTTAAAAGAGAGCTTAAAAGGTTCTGACATGATGAGAGGGGGAGGAATAACTCACTGTGAGGATGATCAGGCATCAAAGCAGGAGCCCGGAAAAGCCAGGGAGCCACCAGCCATGGAGGTTTTCAAGAACCAACTGGACAAAAACCCCGAGCAACATGGTCTGAATTTGATGCTGACCCTGCTTTTTGAGCAGGTGGGTGGACTGGAGACCCCCCGAGGTCCCTCCCAGCCTGAAAAATTCTGTAACTCGTTGTTTTGATATGATAAAGATGAGATACTTTAAAATAGTAGTGCTCTGGGTGGAATAACAAATTGTTGACTTCTTACAAAGGTACCAGTATGTGTTAATGTCAGATTTTTAACTTAAAGGTTAAAAAGCTGTTTAAAAGAATCCAGAATATATTGCTTCTCTTGTTTGTATTGAAAAATACTTAATGCTGAAGAGCCATGGTCACGGAAAGAAAAAATTCATAAGTAAAATACACGCTTGGTGCAAGATGCAAGCCATTTGTTAATTAAAGGTAGAAAGGGAAAATGCGTTTTTCTTGTATGTCTTAAAGGCTTGCAAATTGGCTTTGCATGAGCAGGTGGAAGACTGCGAAGCTGAAATGGAATGATTTAGAGACACCCCTTGGATTGGCACTTAAAACTGAAACGTATCATACATGCAACCTGTCATTTAGTAGGATGTTGTACAAAGGAAAATTGATTTAACTTAGTTGGTATCTAGGGAACTGGCAAGTCTTGTTCTCACGAAGGAGGATTTAGAATAACTTGATAAACTTTTTTTTTTTTTTTCTTCCCTCTCCCCCCTTCCATTTTTGAAGTAGCTTCATTTCGTTGTGTATTGTGTGCACTTCTGGAGGATATATAATTCTGCGACATAACTAGCAAGCACATAAATCCTTTGGCCCTGTATCACACAAGAAAAACAGAAGAGCTACTTATGTGTTAAACACAATGTCTGAATTTCTCATACAGGCACAGAGGGTTTTTTTAGCCTGAAAACTCAGCTGGTTATTCAAATTCATAAAGGTGATATCTACAGTAATTTAAACACCAAAATAATCTTGTTTCTGTCTTTTTTTGGCAGATGAGGAGTTAATATGCACAGTTCTGTGCTACTTGGTGTATTTTGCTTAGGGAGACTCTAAGGCCCTTTGTTTTTGATAGGAGAAAATCATAGCTAATTGTTTGCACTGCTGTTGTTCTTCACCCAGATCAGGTGCAGTTTTTAAATGTATGTACAAAGTTATGTTTTTGTTTACTTTGAATTTTTGTGCTGTTTCTTAAAACTTCTTACAATTTGTCAGGGTGAGGGAATGTATCTCTAAACCACAAGGAGTCGAAGGTGTTCTCCTGTTCCCTTTCCCCAAAAAAATGTTAATGAGCTAGAGTCCTTGGAGCAAGATTCCCCTTCCTCGGGGAAGTAGTGTTTCTTGAGGTTCTGCAGCTCATTTTCGGCTAAACAGAAATGAATTATGTTATAGTTGTTCTGGTACTGTCACTTCTTACCTTTAGTGTACATCTCACAGCATGTTTATATAGTGGGTGTCATAAACCATTTCAAACATTGCAGGGAAATCATAATGCTGCCTAGCAGGGATTCTGCCTGGTATTTGCCCAACAGCAGGGCTGTGGGGTTCTGTTTTGGTTTTTATTTTTGGACAAGCTGCTTCAGATTGGTAAGTGCTGTTGAAGCCACAGTCCCTTGAAAACGCTTGTGGTAACACATGCCCGCAGCCTGGAGCCTGCCATCGCTGGGCCCTGTAAGTAAAGGCACCCTGTGATGACAAGAGAAGACTATTTTTTGGGTGCGAGCACGGAGATATGAGGCTACGGGTGCATTTTGCAGGTTTTCTCCACAGTTACCTAGTTACCTCAAAACTCAGGCAGCAAACTGAAGACGGGAGTGCTCTGTACAGCACCAACCCTTTGCTCTTTCTGCCATGGGCATTTTTACCCTCTGAGAAGGTTTTCCTGTTAAGTAATTTTTTTTCAGGCTGAAGTTGTCTGTGTTGCAAGAATTAAAAAACTTGGTTCATTTAAACAGACTATATTTGCACAACCCGGTGGTAGGGGCAAAGCAATAAGGGTGGGGAGAATGTTGGTTGCTGAACAACGGCAGCATTTAGGGATTGGGGCTGTTTGTGATAGGGTTTTGTAGAAGGTGGATGTGAAAGCGTTGAGTGTTCTGACTTTGTGTGCTTCAGCTTGGTATTATTGCATTTATTATTTTTTTTTTCCTCTTAAATTGGATGCTGTACTTAAAGGAAAAGGTTTCAGCAGCAGAGGAGTTGGGTGTAACACCAGGCTGACTGGCTGAGCAATGCCTTTTGCTCCCTGCTGAGCTCTTCTGAATTACGCAGCGTGAACTCCTTGCAGTTGCGCTGTACCTAACTTGAGCTAATTTTGCTTGTTTTCCTCTATACGACTAACTGGTTTTGCTTGCAATTTAAAAGCAGAATATTAAAAATGTTACTGTATAGCATGTTCCAGCACTTCCACCTGGGCTGAAATGAGGAAGCACTGTAGTTCTCCCGAGAGGCCTGTTCTTGGCAGATGGCCACAGTGGAGAGGTTTGGACTTGAATATGGACGTCTGGAGACTTTAATTGAGGGGTGTGCATTTTCTCAGGTTCCTTACTCCTTCTCCTTGATCATCTCAGCCCTAATTGTGCATAGTCATGCTGAACAGCAATGTTTATCTGACTCTGCTGTGCCCATGTACTTGAGTGCAATGTCAGTGGTTAGGAAAAATGGCACATAATGTGTTTACTGTTGGTCAAATTAATTCATCAATAAAAAAACCCCACACCTGTGCCGCAGGGGGTGGGGGGAGAGCAAAACCTGCTGTTCTTAAATAAATCTTGCTGTTTCCTCCCTATCCACACAAATAGTAATTAAAGAAATGCAGAACACTTTTAAACACAACTGCTAACTGAGGGTACTGCCTACGCAAGGGTGTATTACCTGCCTGTGAAGCATAACAAGTTGTGGAAGGCAGGGCCAGTACTTGTAGCAGGGAATTAACTCCTACAGATGAGTTTACAGTCTTGCCGAGTCTCATCTCCTATTTTGTGCCCTGCTTAACCAGTGAGTTTCACGAAGAATTGTCCAGCTTTTATTTCATCCCTGTGTTCCTGTTTGCAGGCTGAAGCAAGACTCGCAGCGAAGCGAGCGGCACGGGCAGAGGCACGGGAGATCCGAATGAAGGAACTGGAGAGGCAACAGAAAGAGGTATGACCAAGGCTTGGGGGTTGTTTTCATCATCTTCTTTCCTGAATATTTACATATGTCATCTGATGTTCTGGAATAAAGGGTTAATCCGTGTTTGTCTGAAATGTTAGTAGTCTGTGTGGAGCTAATGCTGCTCAGTTAGTTGATTGTAGGATGTAGCCTGGAAAAAAATTGGGATTGGAGCAACAATTTTATCTTGGTGAAGTCAGTATAATTATTCCCAAAAAACACTGGTGGTTAATTAGTAATCATTGCTTAATAGTACACTTTGAAGTGTGCAGTTTATTTCTGTGTGCATTGGGGGGATGGATTTTTATCACTTCATTAGAAATCTAATGAATATGGAAGACTCTTGGCCTGTGTATGACTCTTCACTTGCAAGTTGTTTTGCTCTGTTGCTGTGAAGCTGTTTGTAAAAATGATGGTCTACTGTTGGCAGAAGTAATGGCAGAATCTGAATTTAGCCAAAGGTGACTTTCTTCAAAGTGTTTGGTTTAAATGCCTGGTGTGATCTCTTCCAAAATCTGGAAGAGTTAGTTGTTTTATACCATCAAATTCACTGTGCTTCCACACGTCTGCGTGCAGAGATGGTGGGTTTCCAATCTAGGAATGATTGTTGAGACCAAAAAGGCTTGTTCTTCTCCCATTGTATTAGGAGCTGTAGTAAACGTTGTGTTCTCTGCTCCAAGAAACAGAGACCAGCATTTGTTTTGAAGGACTGGAAACTAAAGCAGTGCTATTAGAATGGTATTGTAAGCATGGGTTGGCACAGGTAGACCAAACCAGTGGTGAGAACAGAAAGGCTTAAAACTTGCATGTGTTGATGTGCACTTAATGAGACTGCAGGATAGATGTAACAGGGCCAGCAGCAATCATAATTTAATTTAATCAAATAGATTTTGAAGGAAAGGGAAGAAATAAGGAGTTTGGGGGCAGGGTGTGGGAACAGGTAGGAATAAATGT
The DNA here is from genome assembly GCA_013400055.1 of Nycticryphes semicollaris. Taxonomy (NCBI): domain Eukaryota; kingdom Metazoa; phylum Chordata; class Aves; order Charadriiformes; family Rostratulidae; genus Nycticryphes; species Nycticryphes semicollaris. Next base: position 691,824 of record VXBJ01007655.1, on the reverse strand, counting down.
ACATCTGTGTTTTAGGGTTCAGAGAAGGATTCAGTTTTGCCTTTAAAGAGTGAATTGGGATCTGATAGTAGAATACTGTCAGTGCAGGCTGCAGTAAATCAGCCTGCAAAACAAACACTTGGGCGGTTTGCCCATGCTCAGTTTTGTGCTGGACTTGCCTCTAGTTGCAGCACGTCTGGATGTGTCTTAGCTCCCTGCTGCAGCCAAAGCAGGGTTAGATGTACCTGCAAATGCCCCAGGAGTAAGAGCTGTGGAGGAGCATTGCTGCAAGCACAGTAATTGTGGAAGAGAGGAACTTCTTACTGCTACAGTTGCTGCTCTTTGAAGGATGTTTCTTGCAACCGGTACCACAGTTGGAAGGTCTGGAGTGCAGATAAATTATCAATGCTGTCAAGCTTCCTGCTGTGCCTACAGTATGAGTGATGGGACTTGCCAGGCAGCCTTTGGAAGATCCACGGTAAACAACCACTAGGTGTTTTGTTTGGGCAGCAAAGTAAATACGGGTGTTATGGCACCTGACAGCGGTGTTACCATCTAATTTGCAGATAACTTTGCATGTGATGACCCCCTTCAAGATTAAAAGCTGATGCTGTCAAGGGTGTCCTAGTAAATTGAAGTTTTGGTGTGAAAACTAGAGCTTGTGTGCGTGCTTGTGCAGTTAATAATTGAAAAGCCTAGGGATCTGAAAGTCTGTGAAAACGTCTTTGTATAGAGATAGAGAGAAATCACGTGGTACAGGATCTTGATCTAATATACTAAATTCGGTGAAAACTAAGCTAGATAACCATTACAATCTGCTTTGTAATTCATTGGCATAAATGTGTAGTCACATTCTGTAATTTATTTAATACTTTGCAAGCCTGGATATTCTGTGATTTTTTTTCAAATAGCTTAACCTCTGCCCCTAGATGCAAGGTAGAGTAAGGATGGCTGCAGGAATTTTTTCATTGCCTCAAATACCTTGTAGATATAACAAAAGAAAACACAAATGTAAAATATCCCAAGGAGCGGTCAATATGAAAGATTTGGCACCTGTCCCTTCCTTGGAGGAGAACGTACTGTGATACTGGTGTCTGTACAGCTGCTTGTCTGCTATCTTAATTTTCCTTTTCAGAGAAATAGATAGCACATTCCCACTTGCCATGTGGAATAACCAGCACTGAAAGCACTTGCTTTACTACTTCAGAAGGCTTTTTGGAGCCAGTTTCAGGAGTTAAAGCAATAAATAAATGTATTGCATGTGTGTTTACTTGTTCATGCTTAAAGCAGTGCATATACCCTTATGGGCTTCTTGTGGAGCATGGATTTCTTGAGAATATAAATATATTGTTGATCTGGGTTAACAGTTTCCAGGTGTTACCGTTACAAGCTGTAAGCATGGCAGTATAGCTCTTGCTGGCAGTGAAACAGGGCATTTTAACGATTTGGATTTCAACTGGAAATTGGCTTCTTGTCTGCCCACCATCTAGTATTAATGCCATTTCTTAATGTGCTTAATTTTCCTCGTTTTAAAATGACTGGTTGACTTTTGCATCGTAAGTCTACATATTTGTTTTGCCACGGCAAGCAGAACATTAGTTAAAACATATATCAGTGCAAAAGCACCAGGTACCTGAGATTGTGTTGTTGTTTTTCTGTATCTTATGAATGCTGCTATAGGTAGAAAGACCTGCCTCTTCATTAAAAAGCTATTAAAAGGCTCGTATTGTAGGCTAGCCGTTTGCAAAGAGTACACCAAGGATTAGTCACAACTGTGTAGTAAAGCTCATCGGTAAAGGGTGAGGGTTACGCAATATCATCCTGAGCTCTTCTTTTTGGCAGAAATTATTTCATGTAGTACAAATAACTGACAGCATAAATTGCTGTGTAGTCTGTTCTTTTGGAAATTTAAAATTGTATTTCTCATCAACCACGGTATTGATAAGATCCTTTTAAAAGGAGTATGTGACAAGAAGTTCATGGTGGACAGCTTGGCTTTAGATGATGGTGAACGTGTTTGCTGGAGGTGGGGGCTCAGCCCTTGCCTGTGGCTGCTACTGTTCATCTCATGGTTGTGTGTTCAGAGGGACAGCTTTTGTAAACTTGGCCTGAAATATAAGAAGACTCTAAGAATTCTTCTGGAAACTTAATGTGAAGCAACATACTGATCTAGTGGAATGATAGTTGGAGAAACTATATACCAGAAATAGATGGGCTTTTGGAAGAAGACACTCTGAATTTTAGTGTGAGATGTGGGAAAGTTGCTGTGGAAGGCTCCTGCCATGCGCTGTGGTGGGGCAGGATTGCAGGTGTGTTCCAGAAGCAGTATCATCTCATCACCTGGCAACAGAAACAAGGATAAGTGTGCCACTGTGGGTGGTCATGGTTTTTGGTTTTATTTTTTTCCCCAAGAAGAGGAAGGTGGGGAAGAGAGCATGACTACAAGTTTAATAAGAAAGTAGTTTAGGTAAATTGTTTTCTGAAGCTGAGGAAAGAAAATTAGTGCAAGAATCGTGATCTGATGTGTGCTGATTTATGAAGATAAGGGTAATGGTCAGTTTTGAATCCTATATAGGTGTGTATATAAATATTTATATATTTAGTATAAAGGGGTTCCTAGACATGAGGCTCTAAGAAAGGCACAGATCTAATAAATGTTACTGCGCGAATGTTTCTGACTTCTCATTCTGTGCTGCTTTGTTGTTGTTGTTGTCCACCAAATTTGTAAATAATTAATCTGGAGGTCAGGGTAGATTGTTCTGGTATGCTTCCATGCATAGTAAGTCAGTAGAGAGAGCTCTCATGTGAGGCAATGGCAATGCATGTTCTCAGCCGAAAGGACGATTATAATAGGCAACGGAATGAATGTCATCTCTTTCCATACTGCTGGTACCCACCCAGCTGGTGGGAGCCAGAGCAGTGATGGGTCCCGTGTCTTTTACCATATCATGCTGCCATGGTCTTTGAACATTTGGCTTCACAATTGCAGAGTCTAAACCTAGTCCATTTGGCTCATATTGTAGACATGTTTGGTACTGAGATAAATGCTTGTGTGCATTCAGATATTTATTCTTAATTCACGCAGAAGAGTGAGTCGGGAGTTGTCACCTTGGGTTTTTTTTTTTTAGTAACAAATTGTTAATTCTTGTGAGGCTAGCAGGTAAAATGGAGAGAAGAATTTTTTTCTGTGGTTTCCCTTCTCCCCTCCCCCACCCCAAAGCCTTTTTTCCCCAAGAAATATTTCACAGCAAAGTTTCAGGATACATAAAAGCTGCAGCATTAGGGCTAATTGCAGAGAATATTTTATGTAGGAGTTCCTTCTGTGTGTTCTGCTGGCAAGACTTTAAATGTCTTTTTGAGGACTGCCACTTGGAGACCACAACTTAAGCTGATACTAGTGCCTGAAGTGAAAAGAGAATGATCTCCTCCCACTCCTTAATCTGCAAGACAAGATTCTTGCTTGCCAGTTCACACAGCTGGTGAGCCTGTATGTTGAGTTCAGTGCAAGAGCATTGAACTTGTCTTCTAGCTTCAGCTCTTGCTTTAAGGACACATCACAAGACTTGGCTTTGCTGTTTTGTAAATTCATTCTTTACCAACATACTCACTTGCAAATACTTTTTCTCCTTTGTATTCGTATTTCTTGGGAATAAAGTACGTTACCAGTACTTTCTGTTGTGGGTTTCTTTTTTTTTCTGTCAGTTCCTTGAGCGTGAAGTAAAATTACTAAATGTACTAAAGCCAAGTTAATGTGGACAAAAGACTTGGAAACGCTCTTGATCTGCTCACCTATCATTGTGACGGTGACATAAGCCCCTTCTTCCCTTCCTAGGATTCGGTGCCTGGAAGTCTGATGCAAGTCGGTAGGTCCCATGGCATAGCTGCCATGCAAGAGTGTTTGAAGCTGTTTAAAATCCCAGGCAGTGCAGGAAAAACTAGAGAAAAGCCGAATTCTCATGGCTTGAACGGGAGGGGAGAGGCTGACTATTAAACTTGGTGTTAGCATATGTGAGGAGGAAATTAAGGAGGTTTCTGATGTGTGAGCTGTATTTTTCTTATAACAACCGGTGTGAAAATTCACAGGAAAATTTGAAGAGGGACAACGTTGAAGGTATTTTTAGTAGTATCTGGATTTCTGCCTTCTGCTGCCATCTAATCATGTTTTACTGGCTTGTTCTGTCCTGTTCAAAAGTTATTTCTATGGAAAACTTTACTTCTGTGGGAAACATCATATGATGAGGAAACCAGAGAAGCAGTCTGCTGCTAATACTGTGGACAAAGCATGGGGTTTTTAGGTGTGATATTGGAGTACAGGAAAGTGCTGTTTAAAGTGTTTGATGGCTTAGATATCTGTCAACTACATTTAAGCTCTTTGCGGGGGGCATTCCTGCAACAGAGATGATTGTGTAAAGGTGTTCGATTTTTCCTGTAACATACTATCTAAGCTGGGACAGTACACTGATGAGAGGGAAGTGACTTTCGAGCAGAGCTGTTGTAATGCCTGTTAGCTGATGATTGGCCAAAAAAAAATTCCAGGTTTTATTAAAAGTTGGAACAGTTACAGTGAAGTGCTTGACTTTGTCCCCGTGCTCCTCTCTGCCACCATCCGCGGTGTCTGGCCCCGAACAAGGGCCTTGTTGTTATCTTATCCATTAGCAATCTGAGTCCTGGACACAAGACCTCTCCTGTGTCTTGCTTTATGCTCAACAGGAATACTCACTATTCCAAGCCTGAAGCGTTAGGGTTTGTAAAGTAAGACTTCTATGATGATGCCTCAAAGCATGGGTGAAGAAACAGCTCAGGAAAGCTAAAGCTTAAATAGCTACGTGGTAATCGCCACATCTGGAACGGTGGTGATTGGCTTCTGTGTATGAATGAAAAGTGCTCTGTGTATGCAATGGAGAAGGAAGAGGTCAGTCAGTATGCAGTCTTGGGACCTGTGAGAGGTTTTCTTAGTGAAAGGTAAGCAAGGTGATTAGTGTGTGGGAATGCTAGCTTCAGATGTGGGTCTCAATTATCCCCCATATGCTTGTAGGAACAGGAATGAATGCTTCTGAGTTGTTAAGCTGAGTTCTGTAGTTGTACTTCACAATCACAAAGGGGAACCTGGTGAACCATGGAGGCAATGCCTGAAAGAAGTATGCTCTGCTTCCCAGAATTGGGATCTGGGTTCACCTGGAGTGGCCCAGAAGAGCAGTACATGGCAAGGATCCACTGAATGTAGCCCAAAACATGGGAGACTGGCTACCCTGCTGGCTGTTGACCGATTGAAGATTGGAGTCAGAGCAATGTACTCTTCCCCCTGGGTTGTACTCACAGAGCAGAGGGCTGGTGGTGGTGTTTATTTAGCATCAGTACTATCTAGGAAGATAAGCAATAAGGCAGCTGTGATATGTTTCCTCCAGATACAAAGCTGGGTGTTTGGCAGAGAACCGGGGAGAATGAAGCTGCAGTTTCATTCTGGATTTGTGTAGCTGTTTACATGTTTTTGAACCAGAAGCATTTCTTACTTTAGAAATTCTAGGAGAGATGCAAGAAGAAAAAAAAACCCAAAACCACCCATGTTTTCTGTTATCACATGGATTTACAAAGCTGATCAGTCAAAGGCAGTTCTCTACTTAAGCAAAATTCAGATGTATCAGAGTGACTGTAATGTTTTTGTGTATTATTAAAATGGTTCGAGGCTATGGAACAACTGTGTGGAATCAGCAGTGCAGATATTAGGGCACACAAATATGGAAATATTAAAAATTGAAAAAGCAACCTTCCGAGATCCTCCAGTGCTGGCACAGTATATGTGCAAGAAGTTTTCAGAGACTTTTGACAAGTTGACACTGTGCTATACATGGGTAAATGAAGTATATGATGCTTCTGTAGCTATGCTTCATCAGGCAAGGACAAAATTTGTCCTTAAAAGAAGAACAGATTTGTCCTTAAAAGAACAACAACTGCCTGTTGCTTTTGTTGTGACAGCAGATGCACAACTGTCATCCTGGATGAATAGTTGGGCCTCTATTACTTTGAAGGATGGGGATTTTAAAAAGCGAGAGGTCGTAGCTCACAGCTGGGTTAGGCTGTGGTCCGGTGCAAAGTGTAGGGAGCAAAAGTTGCATGTGCCTACAAGAGCCTAAGGGGTATGAAAACAGGAAATGTTGTATTTTAGCTCGGCACTTGGAGAAGGCCTAGAATATAAACACTGCTTTCATTCATTATCTAATTCAATAGGACTTCAGTGTACGCTTTTTGGTATTTGTGTTTTGCTGTTTATTGTGTATAAATGATTATTTTTTTTCCCTTTAGAATGAGTTATGGAATGTTGTGTTGCTATTTATTCATTCATGCTAGCTTTTGTTTCCTTGTTTCTTTCCCTTTTCCCCTAGATCTATCAAGTTCAGAAGGTAGGGCTTGTGCTCTGACATTCTTGTTTGCATGTGTGTGTTCCCATGTTGTGAGTTTTGCTTTCATTTTAGAAAAAAATTCTTTAGGAACAGAAGATGCACAGCAGGCTTTGTATTGCCATGTCATTCCCTCCTTCCCTCCCATAGTCTTGTGAGGCAGATAATAAAGAGGAGTGGGAGAAGATGACCCATGTTAAATGTGTCTGGTGAGGCACTTAAGTTTTTCTACAGACTGTTTCTCAAAGAATAAGCAATGAGCATAAGAGTAATTTGGGAAACCAGCCATCACAGGAGAGTGTGGCTGCTCCCTGTGTCACCAAGATCTATACAGACTATAAGATCGATAAGATCTTTAAGACTATACATATATATAGATTTATAAGATCTATACATGCTGAAGGCCAAGAGTATCGCTGCAAGTATTTCAGGCTAGGCAAGCACTTAACAGGTGCCAGCAGTAAGAATGGCTTTCAGATAACTTTGGTACCAGGTCACCGAAGTAAATCGGGGATGCTGTGTTTGAATACATAATCTTTAGGTAAATAAATTGTATGGCCCTTCTTCCAACGTGACTTAAGCATTATAAATGCTTTTATATTGTTTAATCCTCTCTCACCTCATTTTAAAATCAGTTTCCTTTTCATAGTTCCAAATGTTTGCAAAGATGATGATGAAGATAACAATAAAAATGCTAATAGCTCTAACTAAGGTCACTTGCTACATAACAACAGAGTTTGGGGTTTTGTGTCAGGATGTTTGGTTGCTCTGTAGTTCTAGCATGTAAACTGTGTGGTACCTAGAAACAGCTCCAAAGATATTTTCCAGGAAGTGAGCCTGCCATTTTCTACCTTATTGAATATTTCCTCTTTTCCTGAGATACTTTTATTGCTTGCTGAATGTGTCCTAAAACCACAGCCTGTTTGTTTTCTTTCTGGCACTCCAGCAGCCTTAACTGCATGCTTCACTTGCTTGACCTAGAAGTCCGTGTGCTTCTTGGAAATGCTGTTCTTCTCTGTAAGTGTATCTGTATATGAAGATAGCCACTCAAATCATGTGCACTGGTTTTTAATCCTGACCCCATCTATTTGGCAACAAATATATCTTCCTCGTGGTTTTGTCTGTGGAGTTGAATATGTACTGAGTGACTTAAAATTTTAACATCTGCCCATGGATCAACAGGCTCATTATCAATCTCCTTTATAGGAACTAATTTAATCTTCTGGTACAAACACAGTCCCATGGGAGACGAGGAGGTTGTTTACTGTTGGTGTCCTGACATGGATGAGAAGATAAGTGGGTTAGCCTCACAACATCCCGTAGTGAGTTTGCAAGTCTAGCAGTTTCACTGACACTTAGTGAGCAAAGCTGATCTGGAAGTCTGTCTCAATGGTATTACCATCATTAATTATTTAATTGTAATATCACTTTTCAGTGTAGAAGGGAACTTGAGTCTGGCAAAAGACTCTAACTAAAAACCAAATGAATGGATAAGCACCATTTCTTCCTTTAACCCATTCTTCCATTCAGACCAGGCCCCTCAGGGCAGAATGGAAGAGTCATGGTAAAGAAAGAAATGGGAAGTGACTGAGGGGGCAAACACACCTGAGGCTTCAAATGCCTCTGGTTCAGTACAATGTGAGATGTGCCGTTTAAAAAATTATACATTAAAAATAGTCTCAAGGCAATTGGATTCATTAACATTTTTCTTTTGGGGGTATTAAGCGTGTGGCTATATAACTTTAAATGGTGGAGGAAGAGGCAGTAAAAGCAAGGAGAACAGAGAGCAGAAATAGGAAGCAGCAGACCAGACCTTAAAAAAAATTATTAGCCTGTTTATGGATCCTTCCTATGTGTGTGAGAAAAAGATTCTCCAGTTTCATAGTGTTCTTTCTAAATTGGTTTCTTGTGTTAGAAAATGTAATGCATCTCTGGGAGGAAAGAAAGCCTCTAATAAGACTTCACCTGACCTAATTTACTACAAGGCATATAATCTGTAGGTTCTGATCTTGTACACAATCCTGGCCAGCTAGAGTTCATACAATCTTCAGGGGTCATTTTCAGAATGAGATGTACCTAAAACTCAATTTTAAAACAGGCTGTTGTGTGTGTTACGCTTCTGCCTGGAAGGAATTAGTCTGAACATTTGTGAGGAAAAGTGTAATGCTTGAAGAAACAATGGTTCGTGTCACTCACGCTAATTTAATGTAGTTTAAGGGAAATATTTCACTTGTGTGCAATTTGGCTAGGCATTCTATAGGGGTATTAGTTGTATTTGAACATACACTGAGATGATTGGCAGGGAAAGCAGAGGGGAATGGTTTCCTGTTCTCATAGGGATGTGGTTGAAGAGCTTGTTGAACTGTTACTTCTTTTCCTTGTTCTGGAGAGATGTTTGCATACTATTTAAATCTGCAATGCAGTGAATCTATTTCCTGTTTTCAAATTACTGGCCTAAAATATTATTTTCTAGTATTTTTCCTAATAAATGGGATTGCTGTGAGCTCCTTCTTTTCCCAGTTTGACCCCCAAACTGGCAGAATCTAGAGGTCCTTGTACAGTTTGGGCTATCCAGGATGTGTAGTGTAGTTGAGCGCCCTGCTGACTATTCTACTTCATAACAGTCTTCTCTCCAGAGCTGTTAAGATGAAAATGAAGATGACCTTAACATGAAAATAATTTTGTTGTTTGATGAGGAAGAACTCTGAAGTGGGAATAAACTGATACAGTATCAAAGAACATGCTGCTGCTTGTTTTAGTTTATTAACAAATAGCAAATGGGGTTTTAATGATGAAAGTAAAATTATATTAATACCATTGAGTGCTAAATGAAGAGTATAATACACAACAGGTTTCTCCTTACCTGAGGTTTTGACAATTCCTGCCTCCTCAAGCCTCTAGAAAAGCTGGCAAGTACAGGCTTGTTTTTTCCACAAATGTGAACCTCAAAAAACATAATCTTTTTTTTTTTAAAATACATATTATGCTTCCTTAAGCAGGATTTCCATTCGCCAATTACTGTGCTTTAGGCCAGTGATTTTTCTTCGCACAGGAACACGATGGTCACCATTGTGGCATTGCGAATTTCCTCAGACTGCATTCGATGTGTGTGTTTGGGGAGGAAGCATAGTCCTACAAAACTTGTGGATCTTTGAATAACTTGCTGTCTGGTAGAAATGCAAGTTCCCAATGATGTGTAGAGAAATTATGAGCTGCAAAATGGAGAGGCACTGTACTAAGGAAACATGTGGCAGTTGGTACTGAAATGCAGAGAGCTTTCCAGTCTTGCCTGCTCTTCTACTCGTGTTGGTGATACCACCACTGTCAGGATGGTTGAGTGTAGGTAAAAAGGTCAGTGCTCTGAAAAGGAACTCCGTGGAGTTCTGAATACAGCGAATAAGAATGAACAGAGATTAGTTGTATTGTATTCAACCACAACTTGACAAATCTGTGTGGTAAACATGATTTGACAGCATTTTTTTTTTTTTGCTCTGAAAGTGTTCTGCGTTTGGCTCCCTTGTAATGAGACTTGACTTAAATGGGTCAGGAATTCAAGACTCATTACGCTCCTTGTTCCTGTCACCACAGCACTGGTTTTTTTGCACTGCTGAGAAAGGAGAAGCTGCCGGCTACTACCCCTCCTGTATCCCAAACACCCCTTTTCCCCTTGCCAGGCAGCTCTTCCCAACGCATGCCGCGCAGGGCTCTGCTGGCGTTGACACAGCTTTTCCCTCACTTGTTTGTGTGTGTTTGTGTGGAGCTGTGTGGCTTGGCCAAAACCCGGCAATGCATGTCTAAACGTTATGTGTTTGCTGTTCTCATCTAAATTGTGTTTTTTCCCTTTTCTGCCTGTAGAAATATTATGGTCTGGATACTAAATGGGGCGACATCGAGCAATGGATGGTAGGCTTTGATCAACGTAGCTAAACAGCTTCTACATGTTGAAGTTTTGTATAGTTCATAGAGTTTGAAATCCTTCAAAGTAGGTATTTTCATGTATTGGAAAAGTTAATTGTGCTTATTGCAAGGATTATTGCAGTCCACATCAATACATAAAACATGGCATATGATCAGCTTACAAATGGCAAGGGTTTGGTTAGAGACCTGTCTCCACATTATCACTTGGAGATTAGCTTAGCATGTAGACACGTTACATCCACTTGTGATACAAGGAATATATGTACTCATTTTACTTCTTGTGGACTTTGTTACAATTTGAATCTTCTCAAATCAGTCTTCAGTTAAATTTTGTGCAAGTTTTATCCATGCTTCTTCAGGGGCACTGTTCAGATACATTATTTCTGCTCCTGTGGCAACGCTTGCTTTTTCCAGTAATGCAACCTCTTGGATTTTACTGTTTGCTAAGCCAGTGAAGATGATACCAGGTATGGACTTGGCCAGTAGCAACTTAAGACTGTTTTAACACCCATAGTATAAGATGAAGAATTTTCTAAAGGGCTGGAAGACATAGGCTTCAAATGTCTTTCAAACATAAGTGATTTCGTAAAAGTACCAATGATGCCAGATGAAAACAGCTGTTTGTGGCCTTGCCCTACAAGCTGAGTAGGCTCACATTGAAAAAGGTAAATTTGAACAGCTGACTCAGTGTGGAAAGTAACTTCTCAAACTCCCGGACTTCCTTGGCCCTTGGTAATTAAGCAGCATCAATCCTAATTTGCTCTATGCCTTCTTGAAAGCCTGCTGCCATATGGACACACAATGCTCCAATTTCATAGATAACCTATTAAGTCTCCTCAAACCTTTTCTTGGTAAGCTTCACTCCACCTTCCTAGCAATTCCCTTGCTTAGAAATCAGTTCACCATTACCTACAACGTTGAAAATTTTCTATCACTGTTTCTACATTCTATGTGAAATTGGTCTGCTAAAATCAGTTAGTTGAAATGTAATAGATCCTACAGCATTTCCAGTGTTAACACAGCCTTTGGCCTGCAAAAGGCAGCGATGCTGTGTGTCACAGAGGCTGTAAGCAGAGCACAGATGCTTTTCACCTGGAAAAAGGGGCCATGCTCTGCCCTTCTGGAATACTCACTAGAGAGAGACAATTGCCCTTCCACATCATTTCAGATAGAAGATTTTTGAGATCTATTTTGAAGGACTGCAAACTAGAAAGCTTAATGACAAAAGCACTGTAAGTATACCATTATTAAATACAGAGAGATGCACTATAAACACTTTTTTGAGATACAAATAAGGTCGTCACTGTGTACACTTTTCTGTAAAAATAATTGTGTGTAGCAGAATGAAACGGAGGGGAAGAAAGTTGGGGTCACAAATGAGGGGGGAAAAGGGGTTTTCTGACTTGACAGGGTATCACCTTCTGTTATTTGGTTTAACCTCAGTGACTCTTAAACATTGCTGAAGTTTCACTGTGTCTTTCTGAAAGCACTCTGGTGTATGTGTCCTTTCAATGCTCCACTCTTTGTTTTTCTCTGCTGCCTTGGTAGGAAGACAGTGAGCGTTATTCCCGTAGAGCCCGAAGAAATGCCTCGGTTAGTATCTGCTTTTGCTTTTTATTTATAGCTAGACATTTCAAATTAAGAGAAGAGACATATATATAAGGCAGTTCCTTTTTAGAAGAAAAAAACAAAACTAGCTTTCCCCCTCTGCGTGCCCCATCTGAGTGAAAACCCCAAAAGCCACTTCCTGAATTCTCTACCCTCTCCCCAGTCACTGAGGGGAGTTTTGCAAATGTGCTAGAATAAAGGGGGGCAGAGGGTGGAAGGTGGGGAAATAACCTGCCTAGAGTGTTTTATTTATTATTTATTCATCCCATGGGCCAAGAGCATAGAGCAGGAAACACCTAAGCAAGCTTGTTGTTCATCCTGTAGTAAGATGTTTGACTGTTTCTTGGGCAGGATATGGTTTCATTTACTTTCTGCTTATAGTTTTAATGCAGTTCTTTTTTGAAGACATTTATTTTGTAAATCTTTTCTCTACTTCTGTTCCATCAAAGCCATCTGCATTTACCTCACTGCCTGTGTTACTTGTGTTCTTTTCATTGTTTTCTTGTCTTTATACTTTCTTTTGATAGGCATCGGATGAAGATGAGCACATGTCAGTGGGTAGCCGTGGAAGCCTGAGGGTTGGTAAACTGTACAACTTAAGCGTGCATGTGTGTGTGTACTGATATTGCTGTCCCCTGTACCACCAGACTGGTTATAGTACTCTGGTAACATCCTCCTTCCACGGTCTTACCACCTTCCATTGTTCAATGCACATGGGTTTTTAGTTCCGTTTTGTTAAAGTGCATGGAAGTCAATAATTCTTTCAGCCAGGGGAATTGTTAAATTTGTATGCACTATGTAGGAGCACAAGCAGAGCACATGACTCTATAGAAACCTTTCTGGTAAATGCTGTTCAGCAATACTGCTGCAGGAAGTACTCAGCCAGAACAGTGGTATATGCAGCTATTTCTTATATGCACCCTGTAAGCTCCCCTGCTTCGTTACCGATACTGAGAATTTGGGAAGAGGAAGTGTTGTCTTACTCCATGATCAATGAGCTCAGGAAACCAAAAGCAAATTATCAGTAGAAATAAATCTTCAGTGCTTTAAAATTTCAGGTGAACGCTCTCCTCAAAACTGCTTTAGAGATTTGAAATTCATCTGCAGACTTGAGTTTTGTGGAGGGACAGAGTGCTCCAACGCACCAGTATGAATCTGCACAAAAAGTTCACAAAGTTTTTTCTCACAATACCCATACAGTATTTGTCCAGATAATACACACGTATACAAATCTTAACTCCATTCTAGCACAGACATAATCAGCTCTTGTAATTGTGAAGATTAATTTAAATGGTTGAGGTGCGAGCAGCTGATACTGTTGTCTCGGCATGGATGGTCTACAGAAGTTGAGCACAGTGCACCAAGACTATGGAGAAAGAGTCAGATAACGCCAGAACTGAAACGGTCTCAAACAGCACTATGGAGGAAGCTCTTGGCAGTCCTGAACTTGAATCAGCTGCAACTAGTTTATGTTATGGGAGTCATTTATGCCTAAACTGATTGTGTTTGAGGAAAAAATGTTCCTAACGTATCAGTGGCGCTAGTTATGTGGTTAAGCTGGATCATCAATTCTATTTTTATAGAACAAGCAAGACCTGTGTCATTCATAGCAAGATCTTAATTTGTAATCCTTGGTTTCTGGCTTCTTTGGAGATTTTATGTCATTTTTTTTTTCTTTCTCCTTAAAAAGCTTGCTAATAATTATCTAGGCTAAAGTTACCCTTCTTTTTGTCCCTGACAAAGTATCCCCCAAAGAACAGAATTGAGTGAAACACCTGATATGCCTCTAGAAGAGTTCTGGAAAATGAAGGAGGGGAAAAAAAATCCAAACCAATCCTGCTGCAGAGCCTGCTTAATGATTCCTAGTGGAGTTTACTGTAAGATAGCATAAAATGTAGTTAAAATTAAGTGTTGCCTTGTTCCCTTTTTTGGTGGAATACTTATCACTATTTATGAAATGCTGTTAAAAATCTTTAAGACTGCAAGCTGATTCAGTTGCTTTACCAAGCTAGAAGATACCTTAAAGCTTCAACGATTCAACGAAGAAAAGCTTATCTTCCTAGCTGAATGTTGATAACGTTTATTTTACTTAAACTTGGTCATGTTTATAAAAGTTCTTTTTTGGAGTTGAAAAATCTCTCGGTCAATTGAAATGTCAATTCTTTCTATTTATGTGGTGATCATGATACAAATGGGTGGTTTAACCATGGCTATAACTGTGTGTCCCTTGATATGGCAAGATGCAGGTACGCTGGCACTGTATTTATAGCAGAAGCCCTGTTCGTCTGAAACACCTTTTGTTCATGGAAATACTGCTGATTCCTTGTGATGTGGTTTTGTAATATGATCCTGCATTTTACAGAAGCCTTCCGTTCTGTTTTCCCTCCATTTCTTGAGAAGAAGCTTTTCTGACCATTTTTCCCCTGGAGCAGCCAGCCTCTAGGTTGCCAGCATGCCTTCAGGCTGCGATAACCACTGCTGGTCTGGTGAACTACAGTCTCCAGCTGGTTTATGGGAGGGCCCATAAGTACCTAATATTTCTGCAAAGAATGTCTGTTTCTGACAGAAGGATCCGGTGGAAACTTTTCACCCTGGTATTTCTAGCGATGTTGCACAGACTCCCGCCTGTGCTTGTAAAGTAGCATTGGGTGGATATTCTTGTGCAAGCTGACACTTGGGCATGCACAGGAAAAGTTTTGACAGAGCTTCCTTCCCTGATCCAAGTGTCACTGTGATTGTAGAAGCAAGTAAGAAAGTAAACATGCAACTTCACTGTTTTACCCTTGTACGTCTTTTAGTTGTTTTAGTCACAATGAATTGACCATTGATAATTTTCCTATTGTGGGTTTATAGTAGATGACCACATCTGTCTTTGGCTATATGTGAAGGCTTCGCTGTAGCTGTGTGTTCAAAACAAAAAAATGAACTTCCAACCACCAACCAAAAATTACCTCTGAAGAATAGAATTCACAGTTTTCTGAGCTATTTTATCATGAAGAAAACACCGAAACCTGTTACCTTTTGTCCATCAAGGGTTTATAAAACTAATCAGAGAATTCTGTAGACTCTTTTTTTTTTTTTTTTTTTTGGTGGTGGTTTGTATTTGAAGGCTCCTTCCATAGTAGTAGGATGCCTTTTTAATAGGTCTATGAGACTTTCACTTTCTGAAAATGGATCTTGAGGATCTTACAGGAAGCTTTCAATGAAATGAGTCAATATCAGAAACATATTTAATGCTAAAACTTTACCACCCAACTAACCTGCGTGAGTTTTTTCGGATTTTCTCCTGGAATATTTTCTAAGTGGATATCTGAACTGCAGACCACCAGAGATCTCCTGAGCTAGCTTTTGGGATGCTAGCTTGGATGCTTCTTGCAGAAGAACCATCAATATGGATTGCAGAACCACCTGAGGTGTTGATTAGACCTGGGTAGCACATTAAGTTCTACAGCTGTGACTGTACTGTAACCAGTGGCCCACTGTGTTGATATAATGCTAGCTTGAGCATATCTCAAGTCTCCTGACCCTCCAACTGTGATGAAGGGGCATATTTAACAGCTTTTCTGTGGCTCATGCTGAACATCATCCTGTGTTAAAGACACTGCAAGTGTCTTTGTTCTCTCACTTCTCAGCTTACTTCATGCTGGACTAGAGCGAGTATTTCTGTGTTATTGATTGCTCATGATGGAGTCTGTGCATTTTCCTTGTTTTGTTTGCTCCAAAGTTCCCGACTTCTGGCTTTGTGCAAGACGTCCTGCTTTATCAAATTCTTTAGCTGGGATTTACATCTCTGTGCCTTTTGTGTTTTTGTTGTTGTTTTTTGGTTGTTTTCTGATTGCCGTAACTGACTTAATTGTTTTCCTTTGCATTCTGATTTTTCTTTCCTCTCATGCCTTTACAGTCTCAGTTGGAATATGCCAGCTCCTGCCCAGTGGTGAGAATAGTCTGCAAGATGCAGTGTGTGTTTAAAAACTAATCACGAAGAAGAAACTAACATCAGTTGTGATAGCTGGTCTGAGTTAAGGGATGATGTCAAAATGATGCTGAGGCAGTTCGCGGTCTGTAATGTAGAGATGCTTCTTCCCTTGTCTGCTACTCTGTTGCAATTCAGATGAAAAATGCTGAATGATTAGAGAGACCTAAGCTAGGTTTAGTTCAGTAGTTACCACAGAGCAGAATAGCTTTTATTTCCCGTAACAGACTTTCTCTGTTACCTGGTCAAATAACGGACAGACTGTATGTCTGATTTTATTTTAGCATAAATCTGGAAAGGAATAAATCTCTCACAAACTCACTCTGAATAGATGCATCAAAGGTACTAGGACAAATATGCTGCCTCTTGTGCATTGAGCTGTTATCTTTTCTCTGGAGGATAAAATCAAGCTCTATAGGTAATAATAAGATGAGAGCAAGTATTTGCATTGAGATAAAGCTGGCTGTTGGACAAACAGAAAGAGCATGGAAGGGAGAATGAGGATTGGGACTTTAAGCTCAGTTTAAAAAATTTCCTTGTACTTGAAATAGAGGTGTCACAATTTCTGCAGAAAGCAAGCTGCAGAGAGCAGGTTTACAGACTCCAGATTCTTCACTCTCCTTTGTTTCCTGCAGTGTTTCAAATTAGGAATGCAATATATCTATTTGTGAGTGACCTATATACAGAAATAGTTCAAACGCATTTGGATTTTTGCGTGGATGTATTGATGTAGTAAATATAGACAGTTGGTAGCTCTTCTAATTGACAACCCAGCAAGCGTGAATGATTTTAACTGCAGCTACTAAATTTAACAGCACTATCATCACTTTTAACAATATTCTTTAATAACTAGTCATTTGACTTGGAGATTTTATTTTTTTCCCTGTGTGCTCACTGAGCCATGTTGTGTAGAGCTAGAGGAAAAATGGACTGATGGGTTTGCATGTTGATATGCATGCCTGGCTACGGATGGGTGCGTGTAACTATTGATCTTTTCATCCTGCATTCTTAATCTCACTGCAGGCTGGATTAGAGAATGAGAGGACCAAAAAGAAGAACTACTCCAAAGCAGTATGTATCTTGACTGTCTCCAACTGATTTTTGCATACAAAACCACTGTGATAGGACAAAGAATATGTGCAAATATCTTGACTGTAAGAGCTCAGCAGCCTAATGCCAAGGATACAGTGTAACTATCAGGACTTGTTGGGACTGTGGAAATGCTGAGCATCACTTCATCTGCAAAACGTGGCATAATCCAAACACTTACATTAGTGTTGTACATAAAGAGCATCTTGGAAAAACTCAAAACCTAACTTGAGTAACGTTACCCAGAAATAGGTGATGCTGATAGAATATATATGTAGTAAAGGCTGCATCTTTCATACTTTTTTTCATAGTATCGATGCCATACGAGCAACGTGTAAAAATAGAGCACTACTTAGAGCACTGCAAAGCCAGACCTGAATGGAACGTAAAGGGTAATGCACTTTCTCATAGCCAGGATTTTAGGTGAATCTCATGGGGAGCAGTTTGAGGGAGGTAAAGATTACATGAGAGAGGGCAAAGTGGCGTACTGTTTCTCAGTACAACCACTGATGATGGGGGAAGGCTACTCATCGCAAAAAGAGATTGCCAGGCTGACTTTGTCTTCTTCAGCACACTGGAAATCAGTAGAGGATTTTTTGACAAGTCGAAGTTGGATTTGGGTTTGAGAAAGCCTGAAGGAATAGCATTAGCCAGGAGTATACAAGTATAAATGGACATAATGGCAATGAAAAAGTTTCTGCTAGAAGTGTCTGCTAGAAGCAAGAGGAAAATACAGAAAAGGTGAATTGAGCATGAAAAGAGAACAAGTGAATATTGTAGCTTCCCCAGTATGCAACTGTATTTGTTCCAGTTCTTGTGCATGTTATGATCAGATCCTTAGCATGGTAATGTGACATGGAACAAAGGTTGGCGAGGTCTGATAAAATTGACTGTGTTCTTCAGGAGTATTTGCCTTCAAAAGTACATGCTGGTAAGTTTTCTGGAGAGCATCAGTGACAGTGACAAGGGAAATGACCTTAGCTATGGGGCTTCAATTTGAATTCCGGAAGATACAGGGCAAATTGAGCAAATACACTTAGAAGTGCCTGAATTACAAAGTGCTAGACAGTTAACTAGGATGAGTGGAAAATGAATCATCTCAATTCGAATTCAACATAATTTTCCTAAGCAGGGTAATTTATTTAAGGGCATATAAGAAAAGCATTAGATGTGACTACAGTTTGGCTAGAAGGCTCTTGGCGTGTCTCTACATGACATTAAGTGAAACCTTGGGTAAGAGCTAGTTCTTGTAAGAGACGTGCGCAGTTAGTTGAAAAATAATGTAGAGAATGAGGCAGCTGGAAAGGATCTCATCTGGTCTCTTCCCATCTAAGACTGCATCATCTTTTTCTAAAGGGGAAAAGAGTTCTCTAGGAGTCTGTTGCATAGCTGTGTAAATGCAGGAAGTGAAGGTTGTTTCATGTGAGGTTAGAATAAAAATACTGGTGATAAATAAGAGACAACTTGTCAAAACTAAGTAATAGTGAAAATAAATGAGGAATACCACACTTGGGGAAAAATGAAATATGGTATTACAAAGAAAAGGATTCTGCACAGGAATGGTTGAAATAATGATCTGAGATTACATTTAGTCAATTTTACATTGCTGGAAAAAGGCGAACTTAATTCTTGAGTGTAGTAATGAAAGGGGTAGTGGAGGTAGTTGGTCTGCCCAGTGCTGTTGAGGTTGCAGCTGGAGTGTTGGCTTCAGTTGCTGAAGATTCATTTTAATCATTCTTCAGGAAAGTGTTAGAGAAATTCAAGGAGCCTGAAAAAAAACCCAAGTAAAAACTGGAAAGAAGCCAAGCTGTGTGAGAAGGCTGTAGCAGTATTGAAATTCAGCACTTCCTGAAAAAAGAAACTGGATGTTAGCCTTCCATTTGTGGTGATAATACTGCATTTCAGTAGAGAATCTTAGCTTTTCCCAGCAGTTGCTTTACCAGCTAGAGTCTAAACTGGTTGCTATGTTATTTTTGTTTAATTTTGCATGGAAGCCACTGTAAAGTATATGACAAATATATTGCTTGGAAATTGATTCAGATTGGATTTAGTGGTTTTTAATTTCTGGTATGCATTAAAACTTGCTTTTAAAAACATAATTTGAATAGTCTAATGAAATTTCCACTAAAAAAAAAAAAACAACCCACCACAAATGCACAGAGTGCTTCCTTTTCAGTATTTCAGGCCTCGTTGTGAAGTGATGCCAGAATATTGAATTGCTTGAGAAATCTGAGTTTTTAATAGTATCAATTGAGGTGACTTTTGGGTCTATCCTCTTTTCTTCGACATCATGTTTCCAGACTAAAAACTGCATTGTAGTAATTGTTCTATTTTATTCCTGACCTTGCTGCTGTAGGGACTTCGAAGCATCTCACCCTGCATGTGAAATGCTTGTTCTGAGCTTGTTTGGTTTTCCTCCTTTGGGAGGAAATATCTTAACAAGGGAGGCTATTGAGCGTGATGGAGGACAGCTGAACTAACTGAAATCTCTGATTAGTCTTTGGACCATCAGGCGAAATAGTGGGATGTGGCAGATGATCACTGCCATGTTTAATTTTGATGTAATTGGGGAAAGCCAAGAAGAAGATATTTCAGACAGCACTGCGTGTTTATTAAACTGAATTTTTCAAATAGAAAAAAAAAACCCTTAAGTTTCTATATTTTGCTGCTTTTTAATTGCTTAGCTGCCAGAGGTATAAATAACTGCAGTTATAAATTGCTTTTATTGTAATATCTCATCCCTAGTGTCCCTTTCTTGCCCTGTGTTCCCTTAACAGTATTTGAAGAGACAGGTGCTATAGGCAGTAATAGGGGGAAGCAAAAGTGTTTCTTAAGAGAAAAAAATGGGGTCAAAAAAGACAAGCAGGAGTACTCTTGATATTTTTGGCTGATACACAGATATTGACAGACACACAAATGTTCATGTCCTCATGTTTGAAATCATGACCTAATCCTGCACTTCTCCTGTTCCCGGTGTATCTTTGAAAAGTTCTGTCTCTGCCTTTGCTTTTCTGAAGTGATGACTTTTGCTAAAAATTCCTTTTTGGGTCTGTGTCAATTTTTTTTCTGCCCTTTTTTCTTTCTTCTCTCCTTCCATAACAGACTAATGGTCATGAGGAAGACGTGTATGGATCATCCCAGAGTAGAAAATCTAGCAGGGTTAGTAGATGATTTATATTGCTATAAAAATCTATTGCTCTACTTAATAGGATTAAAGCTAATTAGCAAATTCTTTTCTGTGGTAAAGCAGGTTTTTCCTGTCTTGCATGTTGTGGGTTTTGCAGTTTGTCAGACGGAGAAGTAGAGCAATAAACTGTCTTAAAAAAAAAAAATAAAAAATTAGGCCGTGAGTGGGAAGGGAAGTCTCTAATTTTGGTACAAGTAGAACTTGGAAGCCAGAGCTGCTTAAGTTGTAAACAAAATTGGGTAAAAGTTAAATTGTGATAAGAAATAGTTTGGTGTCACCTGGCACAGAGCATTTCCATGTGCTGGACAACAGAACGGTTGTTTTTCAACCCGTGCAAATCTGTTCACGCTGTGCTCTAACACTGAAACTCCCAAGCTTCACCTACATTATAGTCTGTGGCTTGAGATTTGCATATATAAAATGGACTTTGGATTTTGAATTTTCCCAAAATGTATGTTGTTTATTTGAAGTTTGCTTAACTAAATGTTGATTGTTGTTTCGGTTTTTTTTTCCTTTATAAACTGTGTCCTAGGATTTCTGGAAAGCCCCACAGAGGTGGGGCCAGTGCAAGTGTTACTATTTAGCTACTTATCATTGCTGTACTTTTATTTCTAGAAAAGTTCTTGTCAAAAAAAACGTAATTATTAACTCCATTGTGTGTATGTGGGTCACAGTGTTCCCTTCTGTTCCAGCACAAGTGGTTTATGTCAATTATAGGAATTAATTGTCCTGTTTTGTTAAATATTGGGGTTTGTGCTAATTATTTCAAGGAATTGTCTCAAGCAGAGCCTCTTTGGGGATAGGGAGGGGAACTGTTTTGAGGGTTTTTTTTTCCTTGCCTTTGTCTTAAAGTCAGACAAAAGCTCAGAGCCTGTTGATCTTTATGCTTCCAAGACTTCTAAAGAAATTTAGTGGTATGCAGACTAAAGCTCTATGTTTAGGGGAAAAATAAACTATTTTTAAGACTCCATTTACTTTAAGCGTTTGCGCAATGCATGCTAAACATCAGATAGATTTCAGTGAGTTTGTAAGCATGAAGTTAAGCAGGTGCTTGTATAAGTAGTGAAATGGGACTTTATATTTTATGGCCATTTTAAATTTTTGCTTGTATATGTGAATAAAAGAAAATGAAATACTGTTGCTTAAACTATTAAGAAAACAGTATGTCCTGTTGTTGGCACTCTGACTGAACTGTTTGACAAGTTCAAGGAACTTTTATTATGTAGTGCTTCTGACAAATTACGTTCTTATTCCTTAGTGACATACTCCAGAGCTGTAAGTACTGCAGGAAGAGCATAATATCTGTAAGAAAGTTGGTTGACTTCCATTTAAATAATTTTAAATAATTTCGGTATTAGGGTTCATAGAATGGAAGTTTAGTGCATGTAGAGAATAATTACAGCAATGTCACAATGTCATTAGTTCCTTGCTGTTTTCATTACTAAGTGTATTTAAATACTTTGCTATTTAGAAGGGATGATTAGAATTTTGGGGTGAGTTAGAATAGCTGAAACACTGAGCCAGTTGATGACAGTCCGGCTGGCACTCGCCTTTAGGGATACTCTCTTCAAAAACCCCAAACCTAACCATAAGGATTGCCAAAGTGACAGTGAAAACCCCAGAAGAGAGAGTTCTTAAGGTCAGCAAGGGAGTGATGACTCTGCTGATAAAATAGTTTTTACCAAAATAGGTGTCTAATTTTAAGTCACTGAATGGAGCAATCTTTGCATGGAGATCAGCCTTTGCATATTTTGCTTGTAGATTCCTTAAAAATTAATGATGCCATGTACCTAGGTAGTGCAGATTACAAACTCTCTAGATGGGAATGAAAGTAATTTCTTTAAACTCAGTTCAGTGTGTTCAGTTTTCAGTTAAAGTCTGGCATTCGGGAAGAATGAGGCAGAAAGGGTTTGAGATTTCTGAGGCTGGAAAATTATCTATCCTTGGTATATACCTGTGGTTGTCTTATCCAGAGATCTGTTTGCCTTCAGTGACAGAAGTCCAGTGTCAAGAACAAACAAGTTTAATTTGCTGCAGCTCTTTCATTTGTAAATGGAGCAAACACCTACTTTATTTACAGTGATGATGCAAGGGTTAGTTAGAGCTGGTAAGACAGCCGAGTAGTTCCTGACTTGAGAAAGCAGAGTATCTTGGTTGTGTAGACCACCATAAGAAATGACTGGAGAAAAAGGGGGGGGGGGGGGGGGG
>VXBJ01007655.1:640594-661001 GCA_013400055.1 Nycticryphes semicollaris | reverse complement strand
TTTTTTTTTTTTTTTTTTTTTTTTTTTTTTTTTTTAACAGCATACTTCTACTTTCTCTTTATGATTGTTCCATCTAGCTGGTTTCAACTGAATGTCTTTCCTGGCTAATTTCAGAGCAAGGCCTGATAGCATGGTGACAGTAGCAGAGTGCAGTAGCGTCTCTCTTAGAGGAAATGTGCAGCTTACAGTAAACTGGTCTGTAACAAGATTAATCTTCCAAGGAGAGTGAGTTTTCAAGTGTTGCACTGAGCTTCAGAAAACTGGCTTTGCTTTATGGAAGTGTTTCTCCTAGTGAAGTTTTAATGTGCTCAGGGTTTTTTGTACCTGCCACATATTACCTACCACATCCTCAAGATACGAAGAGGTGAGGAGGGTGATACCATAAATTAATGCATACAATGTGTTCCTCCAGCCATAACATTCTATTGCCTTTGTTGCTTTCTTGAGGAGATGAAAACTAAGTGCTGGAAATGCTGCCTGAAGGACTAATTAAACAGGAGTATGCGGATAGTTGAAGAAGCTACTGTGGCATGTAACGCAGTAAGCTGTAACATGAATATTTCATGGAGTCATGGAATTGTCAGAGTTGGAAGGGACCTCTAGATATCATCTAGTCCAACTCCCCTGCTAAAGCAGGATTGCCTAGAGCACATTACTCAGGACTGCATCCAGGTGGGTTTTGAAGGTCTCCAGAGAAAGGGACTCCACAATCTCCCCGGGCAGCCTGTTCCTCTTCAGTAAACACACGTAATCCACAGTAAGGAGTTGCTTTGTATCTGGTGTCCACCATCATGCTGATTCTCTCTTCAATGTAGCTTGTGATTTGAAAAACTTGTGTGCTCTGGGGATTTTCTCCTTGAGTTAGAACTGTGCAGTAGGTCTGCATCCCTGTGGTGAAAGAAGCCTGAACTTTCCCTGCAGGGTTACTTCTTGTCATCAGGCAGGTGAGTCTTTTGATCATCAAGTGAGCCCTCTCCTAAGTGAGAAAGAGCTGAATAAACTGACTGGAAAAAAAGAACATTAAACTGACAGAGCTATGTGCTCTGAAGTATTGGCATTTCTGAAAGACAAGGGTACATCTACTTTTTAAAATGATGATTTTATTTTTTTCGCTAAGAAAAAAAAAGGACTTTCATCAGATAATGTATGGCAGCTGGTGACCTATAAATAAATCAGTATTTTAATCAGCTGCTGAGCCTGAGTCCTTGAGCTCTGCATTTTTACATTATATATCTTACATGAGTAATAATTCTTAAATGGCCTTGCAAACTGAATTCCAATTATCCCCAAAGCAGGAAATAATCAGAGTAACCAGGGATTCCATTACAATTCTTTAAATGTAAGAATTGTGTTCCCATACATTGATGTTGGTTTACATTACGTGGCTTTTGTGTGCAGTCTGAATCATTCACACAAGTTGCTTACGGTCATCACAAAATGCAGCTTGCTGCTCCTGGGAGCTACAGGGGATTTTTTTTTTTTGTTGTCTTTTAATTCTTTGTTTATACTTTGGACTGTTTATATGCAAGTGGCTGGAGATAGTTAGCTGTGTCAGCACTGATGCTGGAGAAGTGCCAAGCTGATTCTGCTTTGCAAGGAGACAACAGGCACTTATTTATTTCTTTATCTTTGAGATTAGTGGTTTATTGCAGGGTATGAAGAGCCTCTGTTATTTCCATGGCCTTGAAGAGCTGAGAGTTAATGCCACAGTGGGTTGAAAAGGGCCCAGTGCAGGGGCTTTATTCTCCTAAAGCGAACTAGTACAACCCCTGCCAAGAGGGTAGTGTTGCTTGTAAAAGTTCTAATTACTACACAGGGTCAGTGCAACAGCACCTTGTGATTATATTCCCCCCCTTTATTAAACAGACAATGCCTTTTCATGTAACTCACAATAAGCAATCGCTCGCCTTGCCTTTTGCTAACAGAGGAGTCAAAGCATTTTGATAACGTTTCCAGTGGTGTACTTGATCTTGGCAGCAAAGATGTCGAAACAGAGTCCTGTCTTTCAGTGGACTTAACAGTCTATTGCTTCCATTCTCAAAATGTCATCTGCTTGGACTTCCTAAAGGAATAATAAAAACCTCCTTGGATGATGGTGGTAACTTACGAGAAGAAAAAAAAAAGTGGTTGGTTTTGGATATATCAGTAGTCTGTCCAAACTATTTTAGTATTAGCTACCCCCAAAACTGAGTTGTTTGATCCCTGTGTCGAGGAATAGGCTTTCTTGATTCTGCTTTATATATGTAGGCATATTCTGGCATTTACACACATAAAGATTAGATTCCAAGTTCACATTTAAATGGCTGGTAGAGGAGGAAGAAAAGAGGAGTATCTGCTGGGTCGAAAAGCTGAATTTCCAGCTGGTTACATCACTTGAGTGTGATAGTTTACAAAATCCATGTACTGTAATCATGAGTGCTTAACAGTGCAGTTAAATATGATTGTCTTGTGATTGTGGGCATTATTAGGCAGAAAACCAAAATGGAACCGTTCCCAAGCCTGACTAATTATCATGAGAAATTATATACTGAGAATGGAGAATGATTCAATTCAACTTTCTAAATTAAAGCATACAGTATTCTGTTACTGCAGTCCTCAATTTTTTTCTCAGAATGTCGTTTTCCCCCTTTTATCACTCTTCATTAAATAGTGAGTAAAAAGCAACAGTAGTTCTCCTGCGCACAGCTTTCCTGTTGTCATTTTTGTTACCGTGTCTGTAATACAGTAAAAGCCAGAAAGATGCTTAAACAAAACGTGAATATTTACCTTTGTAAGCATTTTTAAAAATTCAGTATATCTGCATGAAGTTTGCTGCTTATTTTTCTTTAACCTTTTTCCCATTATCCCATTATTATTTGCTATCCCTGTATTTACTGCAGATACGCAAATGTGTAATATGAAGGAATTACACTTGATATGAAGCACAGATCTTGAGCCTACTGAGAGCAAACTTCAGGCCCATCTACACAGATGGCAGTAAATCTTGTCCCTGAGCTGGTGGCATGTTGTGTTTGAGATGAGCTTTTTAATATGAATTGCTGGAATTTTCTTTTTTTTTTTTTTTTTTTTTTTTTTTTTTTTTTAAATTAATAAAACACCAGTGACAAGGAGTTCTTTATACATTAGAAGTAGAATATGGTAGTATTCTATTTCATCTTTATCTGAAGACTTTCTGAGCAAAGGAAGGGAAAATAATAGGAGAGGGCATGTTTTGCTACCCTGAGAAGATGATTTTTCATATTAACTCTTCTCCCTTTTTGTGGAGTCTCAGATGCAGCTGAGCCAGGCAGGCTGATACTGACAGCAGCACGATCATACAAAATGCAAGACAGGAGCAAGTGCCACTTGGCAAGTGTGCAATCCTCAGGTAGCACAACAGTGCACAGTTGTGAAGAGCTTTTTTGTCATTTGAAGAATCTTATTTAAAGTCTGCTGGTCTTTTTTTTTTTTTAATTTTCATGGAAGCAGTTATCAGCGTGCTTAAGCTTTGCCTTTTCTCCCCTGCACCCACAGACTGATGGTAGGCTTGTGTGGTAGCCCAGCCGCTGACAAGTGTGGGTGGGCTTTTGGCCCCTCCGGAGCGAGGATTTGCTGCAGTGCTAACTTGCATTTCAGAGACTGATAAGCGTGTTTAAGCAATGATGTTTGGCATTAACGCTCATTCCTGAGCGAAGATACTTCTGACAAATCCACTTTAGACCTGACAAAGTTCAGCAGTGATTTTTTTTTCCCCCCCCTGCTGACTTTGAAAAGCTTATTGCTAATTGCTGGTGTTAAGGTGTCTCCTCAGTGGAAAAACATGCAGGAACCCTCTGTGTTACTGCCTGCCTCAGCACAGCTGATCAAACTGCTAAGGTGGGGATTGCAAAGGGGTTATACTGACTGAGGACTTAACTAGTTTTTAATTCCAGTTTTTGTAGATATCTCCTGTGTTCAGCACTACCTAATTCAGTGAGGGCTATATTTCCATTTCAAACTGTCCTATACCACTTTAAGAGTAGCAAATCACCTTAATTTGATTTGTCGTTAAAAAATAACCCCTCGCTTTTATGAGGAAGTTGATCTAAGTGCATGATTTTAGATGGAGCTGAGCCATGACAGCCACATACTATTTTTTTTCTCTTTACTTGCATCTGGTGTGTAATGCTTTACTGTCCCAGGGTCCCTGCTCTCTTCAGTAGGTGTTTGGGAGTTGTGTTACTGGATGAATGTGATAGGGCTGGGGAGGCCACAGTTTTGGCACAGACAATCACTGGTGGCAGAACTTCAAGGGTTAATGTGCTAGCTGACTGCAGAGTCAACTGAGAAATACTTTTTCAAACATTATACTAAAATGTTTTTATTATCTATGAAAAAAAGGCACTATATCCATATATAGACTTGTGAGATGCTTTTGCTCTCAAGTTTCCAGCTGCGGTAAGCCTCTGATATTGCTGACATTTTTGTAACATGGCTCTGAATTTATTCCAAAATTGCTGTCAGAAGAGGCTAAACTCTGATCCCATTGTACTTATTTTGCAGAGAGCAACCTATTCCCCTTGCCAAAACAAAGATGTGCGTTCTGGAGTTCCTTGGAAAATTACTTCCTTTTTCTGCTTTTTTTTACGCACGCAAACACAAATTGCTCAAACTGTTGGTGAATAGGAAGGTAATCTGTGACGGGAGATAAACTTATCTCCTTGTGGAAATGAAAAATGCTATAATGCTCTAGAAATTAGAGTTCTAGTATCAAGAATTTGTCTTTAGATCTCCTTTTCTAGCAAGTGTTCTGTTAGTCCTTTTTATTTTCATGTGGAAAAGTCCCAAAGCCAGCATATTTGTATGAAGGGCTATTTTGAGTATAGTACTGTGAAGGCGGAGAGGTTGTTTTCAGGCTGTTCAATCATTTCAGTATTCTTTATTGAATATAATAATACAGAAGGCAGGTATTTGGGGCAAGAATTTTGTGCAACTTCAAATAAAAATAAACCCCCCCTTTTTTTTTTTTTCCCCTGAACTTTCTCTGTTTGATTTCTTACTGGATCAACTGCCCAAGGGCTTGTTGGTGACTGGGTTGAAGCTGAGAACCTGGAGTTCCCTCTGGTGGCTGAGTGCTGCTGGAAAGCATGATACATCTTTTTAAAGGAGTGATCCTGTGAATATATTAATCTAAAGATGAGCAGAATGAAAACTCAATAAATACTCATCTGAAACAGATTTCTGTCTTTCTACAAGACACTCTTAACAGCTTCTTGGTGTATCACTGCCCCGTAATCATAACATTTATTGCTGCTTGTTTCAGGCTAAATTTTTGTTTAGAAAAGTATTGTGTAGCAGGAGGCATCTTTGTATTGAAAAGCTACTGTGTTAAAATGAGGGACTGGCTTTTCTCAAAACATACCAAACTTTTAAATGTTAATATTTAAATAACCTGGTAGTGGTAATTACTGTTTTGAGGAGAAAATACTCTGCATATTCCAACAAACAGATGCATGGATGAGGGCATCACTAGGGTAAAGGCAATCCCCTGTTTTTTGGAATTATTTTTTTTTAACCACCCCAATTTTAGAAGTTACTGAATAGCTTTAACTGTTAAAGATTACGCCACCTTGGAGAATTATTAAGGATTGTTTTGCAATGAATGTGTGGGAAGCTTCACAGGTGTGGTTATGAGTGTGCCCAGTAGAAATGTCTACTGTATGCACGTCTCTCACCACATTGTCTTCAACATTTCCCTCTTCATAAATAGAAGCTTTTATTTGAGTTGTGATGCATCATTGAAACAGTACCAAGATTTGCTCCCTTCTTTATCCTTTTAAAAACTGAGGTTGCACGTTTTTTCAGAAAACAGAGGGCATTCTGCATATGGCTTAGAGAGAATATGATTTTGAGTTGTGCCCTGAACCCAACCCCTAAGGTTGACTTTGGAAAAGGCTATGGATACATCTCTGGAGACAGATTTAGGGGGGGGTGTGTGTATGTACTAATCTTTAGTAGCACACCAATATTTACACTGCCACAGCTGTCTTGAAAAACAACATAGTGTTTGGCTGGGTTAGAAGGCTGCCAATGCACCACTTGGAACTATCTGGCATGAAAATAATAATAGGCTACTTGCAGAAGTCAGTCCTTCTTGTTTACTGGGTCTGAACTGAAGTACCTGCCTTCATTAGTGACCTTCTCTTACTGCATTCAGATTCATAGATAGTTCCTCCCCACCAAGTACTTTGTGTATTCAATGTCTTTGCAAAGTTCCTATCTAGTGCTTTAAGTCTGCCTTATTTTACTCTAAGTAAAAGCCGAAGTCTTAAATTTTCTTAATGCTAATCATAGAGAATTTATGAGAAGAGACATGCTGTCAGTGTAAAAAGCTGCTTTGTAATAGGTACCTTTCTGTTCTGACATTTTTTCCCCTAAGATACTGTAGGCAATACAAAAAATGAGTGGCATCTTCCACACATTGATGTGTGTAATTCAAATAAAAATACCCAATGCCAAATGTGAATTGATTGGAAAGAGATGTAGGTTTTGAGTGTGTTTTCAATGAAACTTATAAAGTTAATGGTAGCTATCCCCTGGCTTCCCCCGAGTCGGATCTCTCCTGATTATTTTTTTTTTTTCCCGTCACAGTCATTTAAAAAACACTATTCCCTTTGACTCTTAGGCTCATGATCTGGGGAAGCCATTAATTTTCTAGAAGTCGTTGGGTGTGGTGGTGCATGTTCCCAGAAGAAGTTAACATCTTCTGGACTTCCTGAGTTCTGCTAAGCTTTTCCTTTCATTCACTCCTTTTTAAACTGAATTCCATTTAGGATGGAGATACTTATGAAAAGATTGTTGTGAACGCACTTCTACCTCCTCAACAGCAACATGAATAATGACGAAACACTTGATTTTAAATTTCCGCTCTTCGGGACGCGTATATTTTGTTTGGTTTCAGAGTAGGAAAAAGTCGATAGGATGGTTCCTATCAAACAAAAACAAAAAAATCTGCTCAGGTTGTACGTGGGTTTTGGTTAAGCTTAAAGTTGAGTGGAGAGAAATGGCTAATGACGCCTTTTACAGGTCTAAGAATTCCTTTTAACTTACTGCTTTGCTTCTCTTTTATTATATAACGTTTTCTTCTAAATCTTTGTTTTACAGATAGAGGAAAGGCCTGAAAAAGACTTTGAGAAGGTAAGAAGGATCTTCTGAATTTTTCTGCCAGTAATACCTTTTTCGTGTTCTTTTTTGTAGGTAGAACTCTCAGTGAGTATGTAGAAGTCTTTTAGAAAAATTCACAGTGGGGCAAAACTTTGATTTAATGGAACTTTCTATTACCACATTTTTTTTAAAGATAAATTTTTAAACCACTGTGGTTATTCAGAGATTAAGTAGTTGGCCTTCAGTAACAGTTTGCTGAAATTGCTTTATGCTAAGCTATGTGAATACTGATTTTTGTTTATTAAATTTTAATTATGGTATTACATATAAATAAATAATAATAAAAAAGAGATGGATACTGCAGTAGTGAGAAATTGGCTTAATGCAGAACCGTCACTACACTAAAACAGTTAACGTGGCTACTGCTGCCCAACAGATAAATACATATGAAAGGAGAAAAGCTTGATAGTCAAAAACATCCACAAAATGTGTTATTACAAGTTTTGAAAAAATATCTGGCAAAATTATACTAGCCCATAAAGACTTTGTCTAATTTAGAATTAGCAGTTAGAAGCTGAGCTGTGCAAACTCCTATTTCAGTTGTGTTTAAATGCATCTGATCAGCCTTTTCTTGTTAGCTTCCCTTGATAAATGTTGGTATTTTGATTATTTTTTTTTCCTTGTAAAGTTTTATTTTAATGTAATTTGAATAATTTAGAAGTGCAAGGGTTGGTGTAATGTGAATATTTAAAAAAAAAGAGAAAAAAACCCCCAAAACTAAAACCAACAGAAACAAAGAAAAAACACCCCAAATAACCAAACTACAAACCCACAATGTATCTAGAAGAAAATTATAATTTTAAACTGTCTGTTATTGTAGGGAGCACGTACTGTTTCAAGTTTATCAGCAGCTACTTTAGCTTCTCTGGGTGGAACTTCTTCACGAAGAGGCAGTGGGGATACATCTATCTCAGCTGATACGGAGGCATCTATTAGAGAAATTAAGGTAAGAAGTACTTAAAGCCAGCATAAATTGTTAGGAATCTGTCTCTTAGCTATGGCTGTTTTGATCAGAACTGTAACATTAGTCACAAAGTGTAAGATTACTTGAAAGTAGTGCTGGTGTTCCCATTAGAGATGATAGAAATTATCAGTAAGAATTGCGACTGACAGGCTAATACTAATTAGGGCCGTCCCCTGTATTATTAAATAGACCAATATTGTCTAAAGGATATTATTAGATATAATTTAGAATTCTTTCCAAAAAAGAAACTCTTTTGTCTCCCCCTTTTGGCAGTTCTGACAAAATGAATTGTTTGCCGTAAATGAAAAGTAAATGGCTTTATTAGAGAGATGCTGCTGGGAAGCTAGTGTGTTTTGTAGGAATATTTGGGTGAAGTCCTGTGGCATATAATATCCAATCAGATTGATCATAATAGACAGATCTTGTCCTAGCCTAAAGAAATAGGATATGGACTCAATATAGCACACTGATAGAAGGATTGAAATAATGCAAGACGCACTGCACTTACTGGATGCTGATTTAGGGAGAGGGATGTGTTTTGTAATCTAATTCATGATTCTGTGAAGTCAGACACCTTTGAATAACAAATAGCTATGCAATCCAGTCTTCGTATCATGAAATGCTACTATGGCTAGTCCATAGCTAAATTGTTTCTCGTCATCTGTTGGTTTGTTGTGGTTTTTTTTTTTTCTTTTAATGCTCCATTCTGAAGACAGTCTTAACAGAACTCAGATTCCACGTTTTAACTTTCATCCATGCGACTTCGGAAATTACAGCCAGTTAAAACATCTGGAATTTGTATTAGGACCTCAGATACAAGTAGGTCTGTCCCAGTTTGAGCACTGTAAAACAACTGAACGGTAGCCTTTTGCTGGTGACCAGGGTCAAAAGAGGGAGAGAGTCTGTGAGGTAGGAGTTACAGTTAAATGTAGTGTGACAGATGGTTTTCATACAGTCTTTTCTACATCTCTAGTATAGCCTGTGTTTCAGGATTCCTTTTGCAGCCCTTTAATACCAGAATTCCTCGAAGATGGTGATAATCCCTGAATGGGATAGACACAGGCTGCGTGGCTGGGGCATGTAATTGTTGGAGGCTTTGAAGCTGGGTCTGCATCTTGTCCTTCATGCTGAAGACTTTATTTTTTTTCCAGCCAAGGGCAGCAGAATTAGCATAAACTTCTAACCAAGAAATGTCATTGTCTGGCAAGGCCTCAAGTTTGGATCAGACTGTTTAACCTGTGTGGTAGAAATACTTAAATGAGAATTTTGGATACCTGCTTTTCCCTCTCATCTGCGCTTCTGCCCGTTAGTTTCGGTGGCATCATTCACCTTTCTCACCATTTCTCTCAGGATATCTATGAGTTAAAGGACCAGATTCAGGATGTAGAAGGCAAATACATGCAGGGACTGAAAGAAATGAAGGTACTTGTTTGCTGCAGACTGAGAGTGTGATCGTTAACACCAGCTAAACCTTCAGAGAGTCAGTGTGAGACCTAGAACTGACCTTGCATGCTTTTTCCTGGGAGGGGTTGTAAATTGTGTGAAAAGCATTTCATTAACTGGAAAAGTGTCTGTTCTGATCTCCATTGATTGTGGTGGGAAATGCTTCTGACTGTTAACTGAAAGGCTGCTGATTACTATTGCATGTTGTCTTTGCTGTTTTGAGAAGGTAATCAATCAATTTGCTAGCAAATTAAAATAATCAGGGTTTTTTTTAATAGTTTCCTAATCTAGGAAGCCTGTCAGTATTGGAAGATGAACTAAAACTCATGACCTACAGTGCTATGAAAAATCGGAATTTAAAAATATGTATATTTTTGTTTTGACAAGATCCAGCATACCTTTGGAAGATTGTGAATATGAAGTGGTGAATATCATTTTGGTTCCATATCTAGATCACAGAAGACACCCTTAAACAATTCTTGTAACAAACCTTCATGTAACAAAGATTGTTACCTGAAGAATAAACGCTCAACCAGTTGGGACAAAGGAAGTCCTTCCCAGTTTCATGAAGCCATAAACGAATATTGGTGCAACACCTAACTTCTGCAGCTGCGTCCAGCCACCTCATAAGTGAGCAGCGACATGAGCTGCATTTTTTTTTTTAAAAGGCAGTCTTGCAAATAGATAAATAGACATCCAGGCGTAAAATGCAACATTTGTCAGCATAAACTGCTGACTGTGTCATCGGCTCAATGCCGTGACATGTGAAGATGCTGCCATCTTAAGTGAGTTCTCAATGGAAAAAGAGTAGTTTGGCCATTTTTCTGTAAAACCTACCTGTTTTGTTTTGTTTTGTTTCGTTTTTTCCTGATCAGTGTGCAGCATGTGTAGCAAAATAATCACGCTGCATAAAAATGTAGGTTGTTTTTCAATTTGTCTCTTAGACTGCCTTTTGTGGTGATCTGTACCTGAGCCGCACTGTTTGATGCTAAGAAAACACAACATTGCATGCTGAAGGAATGGTGCAGCAGCTACCTCAACTTCTCACTGGCATATACTTCCTTTCCAGCGAATTTCTGAGATTTAATTCTACCACTGCTTCCAAATCCTGCTTTCCTTTGCTTGGTGTTTTACATCCTTGGGCTGGAAAGTGTACCAAAACACAGTTCATGTTTGGAACTGTACAAATTTTTGTCCTTAAAGACACATTCTCTCATTTGTCAACAGAAATGTAAACTAAGCTGATTCAAACTTAATTTTGTCATCTTTTATCATTCCAAGTTCCATTGACTGAATGAAAGGGGAAGTATATGAAACTTGCCTGTGCTTTAGATGTAATTATTAGAATTAAGTTCTGAGAGATACTGCTTTATCTGTAAGTTAAAATGTTGACGTGAGTGTCCTCCTTGTTTGCATATTTGCACTGTTTTGTTAAAGTAACTAATTTTATTTCTGTAGTAAATACTTCAAAGTTTGACTGCGCAACATGGAAAATGATCCTGTTCTTTATAGTAACAGATGATGGCAAAATAAATACCTCAGTATCTTATATTCAGGTCAAGTTAATAGAAGAGATTTTTGAGACCCTGGGAATTGTGTCTTGTCGAGTAAATTTGTAAAGAAGGATCTGATATAGGAAACAATGAAAAATGATGCATCAGATGACAAAAGTTGCAACTTTTTTCATGGCAAAGTCTAATTCATGTGTCAGTGTTATTTAGTGGTTCCCACACTGCAAGGATCCCTGAAACTTAAGTGAAGTGGCTGTCAAACCATGTTTAAATTAAGGCCTAAGATCATCTAAAATGATGTTAAATCAGGGCCAGTTTACCTTTAAAAAAAAAAAAAAGTCCAACTTGTCATCTTCAGCAGCTGCTTTGAGCTGCCAGTGTGCAAGCACAGCGGGCAGGGGGTGGGGAGGGAGAAAGGAGAAGACTCTGAGAAAGCAGAAGCTGAAGCAGCAGAGAACAGGGAACATTTTATCTGTCCTGAGGTAAGGTTCCTCACTTGTAAACAACTGTCTGGTGGGAACACAAGGACATCTGGTAAG
Source organism: Nycticryphes semicollaris (assembly GCA_013400055.1). NCBI lineage: Eukaryota > Metazoa > Chordata > Aves > Charadriiformes > Rostratulidae > Nycticryphes > Nycticryphes semicollaris. The sequence continues at coordinate 649,362 of VXBJ01007655.1, read as the reverse complement.
CCTCTCTAGCACATGATTAGCACTGATTTCCCTAGGACTACTCAGCATGCTTGTCATTAATGCTTAATTTTCTTGTTGAAGGTCTTGCTTGGCAAAGTGTCCTTTATAACTGGCTCTGACTGTGGTTGCTTATTCTTTGCAGGACTCTCTAGCCGAAGTTGAAGAGAAATATAAAAAGGCTATGGTGTCAAATGCTCAACTAGACAATGAAAAAACAAATTTCATGTACCAAGTAGATACCCTAAAGGATGCGCTCTTAGAGTTAGAAGAACAGCTGGCAGAATCCAGGAGGCAATATGAAGAAAAAAGTAAAGTATGTATATGGCTGTGGCACGTTATTTAACGGGGAAAGAAAGTGGGGAGGGAAGGGTGTCACAGAGAGCTTTCGGGGGTGGCAACCAAATTACTAGTTAAGATTTTAAAGAACTTATTTTAGTTAATGTTAAAGCAAGAGGAATAGCAGCATATTACATAGCAGTTGTGATAGTACCAATGGCAATCTTCCCTAAGTTTCTATCTTACAAAGCAATTTCTGAAGAACTGTAGAAATGTTTTATGTGGTATGGCTATATTAATATCATCACATGTCCTTTTATATTCCTTCTTTAAAGTAAATTCAGAGGGCCTGTTCAGAGCTGTGCAGTTTTAAGGCAGCTACATGGTTGAGTGTTGAATTAAGTTCCACATGAATTTCACATCTGACAGCTAGTGAGTTGGTGTTAAATACTAAAGCCGTGGCTTGTGTTAGCTCTTCAGAACTGATTGTTTAGCTTGGGGCATTTGACTATAGTGTTACTTCAAAACATATAGCTCCTGGAAGATATGGTCTGTTCTCTTTAAAGCCTGCGATGTCTAGCTAACTTTTAGTACACAGTTACATGGAAAGACAGTTACATTAAATTCTCATCCATTCACCTGTGAAGTCTGCAGGATTTGAGTATAAGAGTTATTCGCTGCCAGCCTACTGCTCAGCTTGCAAAACTGGCGAAGTGATGTCTGTCACTTCTATATAGGATGGAGAAATAGTTTCTCAGAATAATTGTATTCTTGTGGAAATGTGATTAGAGGAATATTCAAGCATTGCACTGCAGTAAGCATTTTCTTTTGTGTTTGGGCATATTTTCTCCTTTTTCATGGGATGCTATTTTTGATTGATAAATATGTCATTTTGTTATTCATAGGAATTTGAGAGGGAGAAGCACGCTCATAGCATACTGCAGTTTCAGTTCATGGAAATCAAAGAGGCTTTGAAGCAAAGAGAAGAAATGCTGGCAGTAAGTAACGCTATTTTTTAATGACTTCTTTGATATGTTCCCAGTTAGCAGTAGGTGTGTAGAAGGTGAGGCACAGAGAATTTTATTCCCTACTCAAGTTTCTTACCTGAAGAAATACTGGTGTTTCAGGCCAAACAGGTTCAGACGTGACTAGTAGAAGTAGTACTTTCCTAAGTATTATCTGAAACTGGACTTCTTTTCTGCCCTGCCCGTAATATGAAATAAGCTGTGTTTTGTGCAGCTGTTCGTGGAGAGGCAGAGGAAAATGATGAAACTGTCTAACTTTTGTTGCCAGTCATCTTGTGGACAGTAAGATTGTCTTCAGGAGCATAGGTTTAGTTGAGATGTTAGAAACTGCATGTAGATACTCTTTAGCGCCTGACTTTTTTCATTCTTTGGCATCACTGCGATCTTGACCTTCTCTGTTAACACGTTACCTGCTTTCTGTCTTCTTGTTTTACTACTGTCTCTCAGGAAATCCAACAGCTGCAAAAGAAACAGCAGAACTATGTCAGGGAAATTTCTGATCTTCAGGAGACAATAGAATGGAAAGACAAAAAAATAGGGGTAGGACTTGTCAACTCCTGAAATGTGTTCAGAGTGGCATTGTCATTGTCTAGCTGATCCTGCTTTTGCAAAACCTCATGAATAAAATCCTCCTTAGTGACTTTGCTTGGTGTGGCTGTCTTACTATATTACCAGTGAACTAGCAGTATCATAAAATCCAAGAAAAATTTAGCAGCTGGTTTGACTTCAAAGCCTCGGGTAATTTATTTGCTGAGGTGCACCATTTGTATTTGCCATATTGAGAAAGGAAGGGGTATTTATAATGCAATTCCATCAGCATTGAATTTTCGCTTACTCGGATTTAATCTGCAGACTGAGCAGAAACTGGAGCATGATACAAAAGCAATAGAGCTATTTGTGGGCCATTGGGATGGAAATTCTCTAACTCTCCTTTGCTTCTAATCCATTCCCACCACCCTCTATCAAAGCCAAATGGAAACCCACTCTTAAATAAAAGCATGGCTTTCTTTTTTAATGATGAGCATTGAAAGACTTGATGAATATTGAAGGAGAAAGAAATCTAGCAACTTGCATATGGTTGCAATGTCCAATATCTTGTAGGAATTTGAAACTCAACATTTTCTGATTTTTGGTTTGGTTTTTTTTTGTTGGTTTTTTTTTTTTGTGGTTACTGTTCTATTTGAGTATTTATATAGAAAGACTGTGGAGGAAGGGAATGAGTAGCAAAATATGCATTGGTACATCCCAGTCTAAAGATGACTTATTTTTCCGCTTTCAAATTAATTGAAATGTACTGCACCCATGAGGATAACCCATGAAATAAAAAGACTAGTGAAATCTGCTGGGCCTGCTTTCGTGCTGTTCTGTTAACACACAGGAATTGCATTATGTCTTCAATGTGCACGTTGAAGTAATATGCATATGAATTAACTTGTCTAGCAGGTAACAATGAAAAGTGGATCCTCATTTGCAGGATCCCTAATGAACAATTGGGCTTTGGTAGGAATTCCCAGTTATTGAATAAGCTGTGCATTTCTTGGATTTGAAGTTTATCTGTGTGTATGTAAACCAGTCCTTTAATCTGTATACTTTCCCTTTTTCATACGTGACACTTCCATGAATCTCTGAATATCTTAAATTTGCTCATTTTTCTTTACACTTGCTTTTCATGGTCTTTACTTGTCTCCCTTTCTTCACATCTCCTCGCCCTCTGTCTGTGTTGGGAACTCAGGCGTTAGAGAGGCAGAAAGATTTCTTTGATTCCATAAGAAGTGAGCGGGATGACCTTAGAGATGAAGTGATTGTGCTGAAGGAGCAACTGAAGGTATGCAAGAGGAATAAAAGACATTTATATTCGACTGCTGACTCTTTCCTCCTGTACGTTTTTGCGGAAAATTTGAATATAGCTTAAGAGCAAGAATTCTATTTTCGTGTTGCCTATATTTTTCAATATAAAGACCTTCCCCCTAATATTGACATTGAGCACTTAGTGTAGCATGTAGGATTAAGCAGTTTTTTAGGAGACACTTCTCTGAGGAACAATTTGCACAGCAGATTTATGTTGTAGGGTTTGGGGTTTTTTTGGGGGTTTGGGTTTTTTAGAAAAAAAGAAAGCTGGGATGACATGCTTTCTGTCATAATGGCTAAACTGAGAACTGTAATATTCTGTGCTCTTTTCTGACTTCCAGCCATATTTAATGGAAGAATTGGAGCAATTGTTTATTCAGAATGTCAAGGACAAGAACACGTAAACTGTCCTCCCCTTTCTGAGCAGCTGGGTCTAAAGCATTTATTTTGCTTCTCCACAGAAACATGGGATAATTCCAGACTCTGACGTAGCCACCAACGGGGAGACATCCGACATTCTTGATAATGAAGAACACTTGGATTCTTCCAAAAACGTTCCAGGCACAACTCAGGCATTAAAGCCAGGAAGCGAGGCGATGCTAGGTAAGTGCTGTATATCCTCTCACATCTGTCTGTCTGTCCATTCATTCATCTATGCTTGGAGTTTGGGTGTTTGTAGGCCAATTAACACATCACGCAGCATGCTACTTGTCAAATCACTTCCTATGCATTTTTCTGCTTAATATTTGTTACCACTTCAAGTATGTTGTGCAGTTTCCTGCAAAGGCAGACTTCATTTACCATTGAAGAAGTCAAAGCACAAGAACACAAATATTACATTACAGATAAGTAGCAAACATTTAGATTACTATTTAAACCCTGAATTTGAAAATTGTCCCAGAATAATCCTACTGTTGAATATTATTCAGCACATGTCTTAGAGTCAGAAAAAAATCTATAAAGAACTTAATATGTTGTTTCATTTATATACCCAAGAACTGTAAGTGTCTGCTGAACAACAGTGCTGGGTGCTGTTAAAAACACACAAATGTATGAATTTGTTGTTCTTGGTATCTAGTACTATTGACCATTTCATATAATACTTCAACATTTTTACTTGCTGTAACAGGATGACCATTGGTAAATACAAAGAAGATAACTCTGAGATGGATAGTATTAGGAAGGGGAAATCTGGATGGCAAAAACTTTGCTCTTGTGGAGTTGTGATGAATGGCCTCTCAGAGAACTGTTATACTAGTGGAATGTAAGGAAATAATAGATTTTTCTGTTGTTTATGTTCTAAATGAACATACTAATAAATAGCAACAGACAGCCAAATATTGCAATTGCAAACGATCTTGCTTTTAGCTGTTGGCTGCTCTTTCCTCACTCAATTTTTGTGTGGAAACAATATGGAACACCAAAACCAAGGTAAGGGTGTATTTTTAAATGTAACATGTTTTCTATCTCTTGTTATTCTGGCTTTTGGGTTTTGTTTTGGGTTTTGGTGATTTATTTTTTTTTTTGGAAATAGGTACAACATAGACCCAAAAGTAGGTGCTAAACCTACAAACACTGTATGTAGAAGCAACGAGTATTAGTCGAAGAAAAACTGTTGGAGGAACCCTTCTCCTCCCCGCCCCAAACCACAGAAGTCCCCATCCCTTTGGCTGGATGAAGTGGCTGTAACAATACCAACACAGACCAAAGCTCAGGCACTTAGTGCCCCTTAGAGGGTCTGTGTTGGTAATGTTAAACAGCTGAACCACTTGCTTGCCAAACAGATTTTACATTCAGTGTTTGTCATATACACTGATTATGCCTGTTTGTGATACTTAAGAGTAACATATTACTTAATAGTCTTTGATTACTTCATTATAATGGCATCAGACACTCTTGCACGCATGGAGTAGTGTTAGGGTTAAAGTTGTAGATAATACTGCTGAGAAAGAATAATCTTTACTGTTAGTATTACATCTGTAAGTATTACTGTTAAACTGCACTGCTTGAAGCAGTTGTTCTCATCTACAAAAGCTGTAATTCACACAGCCAAGAGCATAAATCTTTTACTTTACAAAACACCAGCCAGCACCAGAGACTTCTTGCTTTGAAAGGGTTGTGGTGAATTTCACTGATCAAAACCCCCAGACCCTTACTAATTCAATTGCTGCTTTGCCTCACGTGATTGGCAAAAGCTGATCTTTTCTTAACCTATTCTTTGATCATTCTCTTTCGGGTTTTAAGTGGGGAGGTAAGTGCTATGGTGTGGTCCCTTCAACTTTCTCAATGGTCTTTTAGGCAAAGCCAATGAAGTGGACATGAAAAATGAGATTTTGGAGGATGTGGGGAAAAGAGAAATCTTGCAGAATACTGAGCATGAGGAACACAAAGAGGAGTCTGAGGAGCAGGAAGTACAGACATTGCATGCTGATGAAAATGCAAAGGCAGAAAAAATGGTTGAAGAACATGATGTCCTGTCAACAGCGATGTTACCAGGTAGTAGGTTTACAGAACAAATTCAAAGCCTTAATGAACATGTATCAGGGAGCGCTGCTTCAAATGATGATAGTGACGCAGGTGATTTGAGAAAGGAGACTGAGTCCACAGGCTTAGCAGCCCAACAGCCTGTCAGTACAGAGGCTGAACACGAACACTTAAATGCAAGGACAAATCAAAACTTTGAGGCAGGCTGTCTGCAAGATCATCAGATTTTTGAGACTCCTCAGGAAATGCCTAGTGTCTTAGGTACAGAGCATGAACAAGAAGAAACTGTGCCTGAATGGGAAGAACGAGAGAATCTTACAACTGGCCATGGCCCAAGTAGTCATGAAATGGATCAGGAAGCTGACACTGCAAGTGAGAGCTGTGAGTTGGTTTGTACTCAGGCAGGGCTACTAGAGGTTACAGTAGCAGGCTTGCGTAGTGAAGAGATAAATGCGGAGAGTCATGTAGAGGGACTCCAGTGCTCAGAAGCAAGTGCTGAAACAGAGGTTACAAATGTCTCGGAGGAAAAGCTTGTTGAAAGCAAAGACTGCAGTGGTGGAAGAATTGATAAAACGGGAGTTGATAGAGCTGAAGAAGAAAATGAAGTTGGGAACACAGTTCAGGGTCAGATGAGGGAAACGGAGTCTGTTGGTTTGGAGGGGACAGAGTCATGTGAAAATGGTATCCCAGCAGACACAAGTGAAAAAGAAGGTGGAGGAGATCAGGCACACCTCCAACCAGTTTCTTCAGAGGACAGTGCTCCAGCATCATCAGAGGAACAAAATGTGCAAGATAAAACTGAACTTGAAAATGCTATGGCTGAGAAGGACGGACAGAAGGAAGTATTATTAGAAGAGCTGGAGATGTGTTCAGATTCTGCAGAAGCAGGCGAGCAAGATCAGGCATCTGTGGAGGCTGTCGGCTCTGTTACTGAGGTAAAAGGGAGTGTGCTGCAGCAGGCAGATCCAGACACAGACCTTACAAAAGAGGTGACGACTCAGGAAACCAGTTCAGACCCAAGTGTTTTAGATGACAAAATTAAGGAGTCCAAATTGGAAATGGAGGAGGAGTTTGGGAAAGGAAAGGAAAGCAGGACAGAACAGTTGGAAGACTTACAGGCAAACACAGAAGTTAAAACAGTTCAGTGTAGTGAGAAAACAAGTGATAGAGCAGGAGAAAAAGATAGTCATTTAGAAGGTGAAGCACAGAATGTAGTTAAACGAGAGGAAGGTGAATCTAAAGAGGAATCAACTGTAGATGTTGGTGTAACTGCTGAAAACAAAGTTGGTAAAGAAACACTGAAAGAAAACGAGCAAGGGTTAGAGCTTACAGGTCACGATGGTGGTGAATCTGCTTCTGAGGAAGGTGCAAATAATTCCCTGGCACAGAAAGCTGAGCAGTATGAAAATGTTAGTGAACAAGTTACATTGAAGGGTCTAGCGGAGGAGAGACTGGAGGATGATGGTGATGCATTTGATTTTGATGAAGAGTCAAAACACATCCTAGAAACTGATGAAAAATGCGATGGAGAGAAAGCTGATACAGAGAAGGAAGGGGATGATGGTGTAAATGGTGCTGTTGGAAAAGCTGCTCAAACAGACAAAGCTGGAGAAAGAACAGGCAAAATAGAAACCAAAGATGCCTTGACTGAAGAGAACAGCTTGCAGCATAAAAAAGGAGCCGAGCCTGAAGAAACAGGGTGTTTGGAAGGGGAAGCGTCATGGAAAACCGATGAGAAGACTGATTTGATGGAAGATGCAATCAAAGCATCAGATTCTAATAACGTGGAAAAAATACCAGATGAAGATGTTTCAGAACAGGATTTGGAAAGTGCTGGCAATAACCGGGATGAAAGCAAGGAGGATTTGCAGGGTGGTAGAAGGGGTAAGGGTAAATCCAGAGATGACTGTACAATATCATAAGTTCAAAATCTCAAGATTACATGAGGTATATGCCATTTGATCAGTCCTGGTACAGAAACATGCACTTTGCATGATACATCAGACCTTAGGAATATTCTTCAAGTGGTTTTCTTTAGAGATAGCTCTCAACATAACACCATGTTATGTAAATGGTAATGATGCAAGTATGAAGTTAATCACTGATGCACCTAACCACAGGAAATTGCATGTGGATTTTGCTGTGTCCCAGGTTTAAAGTTTATCACCAAAAGAGCAAGCTTCACAAACTGACTATTCAGACTATCTTGCAATTAAAGTACTTTTAGTGTGGGTAACTGCTACTGAGGAATTCTATAGGAATATTTTTTTTTTCTAGCCTAGATGATAGGTATCTTGAATGTACTTATATGGGTTGGACCTTTGTGTACTTAGATCTACTGTAAGTACATTAACACTTCATGAAGGAACTCTAGCTCAGCAACACCGATCTGATATTGGAACTTCTTTTTGAATGATTAAAGCTTAGGAACCAATCTTTTTTGCTGTTGTTGTTACAATGGGACAAAAAAAAAGATACTTTCATTCCACTGTGTGTATTTCTAGTATGGTCTTATTCCAACATATAGTTAGAACACTGTGAATGTACTTAGTCTAAACACTTTGGAACAACAATATACAGTTTGAAGAAAGTGCAACAGAGGTCTTAACTTGCTGAAAGGAATACATGTTTACTTCATCTAGGCACTTTGTTTTGCACCGTGATGGGCCTTTTACACCATGTCTCACATGGAGTTTTTTTATTTTTTCTGAAGAAAGTGTCAATACACACTGTAATGTGTGCTAAGGTTTGCTATGAAGTACTGTCTAGCTATGAATATATAAAATACCTATTTTTCCAAGAAGTTTTTTGTTTAAAATTGTATTTCCTTATTGCATTATTTTTTGCAAACTATGATTCTGAAGGAATGTTTTTATCTCTGAAAAATTTTTACCTCTTCCTCTCTGGAAAGAGGACAACTTTGCATCTCTTAATTTTTGTTGGATATCAGACCAAAGACAGTTGTTTTTCTGTATGCTATTCCCTGTGCCTTTTGGGAAAGCTGGATTGCTTTGAATTGCTGGCAAAAATTAGATGCTCCATTGGTATAATTCTTCTTGCATTTTTGATAGGGCTTGGGGGGAAGAGTATGTTTTGCATACTTAAAAATTCATTTAAAGTTGTTTTAAGCAATGA
>VXBJ01007655.1:626636-640560 GCA_013400055.1 Nycticryphes semicollaris | reverse complement strand
GGGTGTGGGGGGGGGGGGGGGGGGGGGTAGGGGGACTGTGGAAGGCTGTATTTGTGTTGATGTTACAAAGTTGGAGTACAAACAGACTGCAAAATTTCAAGATGTATATGAAAATGTACTGAGCTGTATATAATTGAAATAAACATATTTTATACTTTAAATTGCCTGTCCAGACCACTGTTTATAAATCTGCATAAATATTTATTTAAATCTATATAATTTAAAAAAAAACCATTTTTCTCCAGCTTTATGAAATTTACTGTGTTGGGCTACATAACTAGAAGGAGCTGTCTTACTAGGAATGGGCAGCCTTGGTGTTTGAGGACCTTTAATATGTGATGGCAGCCTTAACTGTAAACCTGTAACTCTTTTCACATGGCTTCTCTCCAATTTACATCAGTTCCAGTATGGTTTCTGTAAGTATTAGCAGTTGTTCTTCTTAAAGGTTTACACTAAATGCTAATCTAAAAAGTCACAGATCTTAAAAGCAACCTTCTTACTATGTATCAGTATTTAAAGATTTATCTCTGCTGTACTAGCATCAGTAATATATGATTTAATTTAAATGCATATTTAAATATTAAATACACTTAAATATATAATTAAATATGCTTATTGGGCTTGTGGGTGGATCTGTAAGCAATTCTGAGTTAAATTATAGCACATGCCAGCAGTTTCTCCAGTTTTTGTACAAGTTTGTTTCTAACAGAAATCCTTCTGGATGTTTGAGGGAACTAATGGTGAGCTCTGTTTAACTGGCTTTCACACTTTTGAAAACAAAGCATCTGTAACAGAACTACTTTTTAAAGCCAAGTCACAGAAGAAGAAATAATGACAACGCTAGTCTTAACTAATTGTCCATGTACCAGCTTTAATCCTGCAGTATCTAACCAGCTCTCGGTGAAACTAGGGTAGGAGCAGGAACACGATTAGGCGATGAAGAATTGCTGATGTACTACAAATCCATTCTTGAACATCAGCTGCTTGGTACCTCTGTCAGCAGCTGGTCCCTGACTGCTGGAATTGGGCAAGGACCGTGGAGGAGAGGGTCACGGTATTCTTTACCTCTTTGGTTTTTACTTGAGTATATGCATATCGAGGGATAAATCATCTTGAAGATACAGGGTCTGTACTCAAAATTTAATAAATAATATACACCAACTACCATTTGAGTGAAACGTATGCCATAAGAGAGAGGGAGAGGACAGTGTCTCAGGAGGAATTCCCTAGGAAATTAATCTTTTGTGAAGTTACACAATTGAAAACTGGTTTTGGCGTTTCCCCTGCAATATCTAACACGTACAAGAAAAGATCTAACTTTCATTAGTTTTGACTTTCAAAGACAGCAAAATATCAAAAGTGGTCTTTTTGTGAAGTTTAACGTGAAACCATGAGATGAACTGACATCAGGATTTGTATTTGGTGATGTTATGTTACGTGTTTTGTTTTGAGCAGGAACAGTCTGCTGATGTGTACTGCAACAAGCACCGCTCGCAGTGTGTAAGACTTTTGTCTTTCAAAATAGCTTCATGGATCCAAATTCTCACCAGGTTTTCTTTTCAGACCCTAGTGGCACATATAGTCTGTAGCCCAGGTTTGTGCACTACTGCAAATTCAGAGCTAGCCTGAAATGCTTTCAAAAGCAGTAGCTGAATAAACTTTTGTTTTTTCCTTATTCAGCAAGTAATAGTGAAAGGCTTTGGTCAATATTTCTTTTTCTTACGGAAGAGAACAGGCCTCCTGTCATTAAGAGGAGGTGGGTCAACTGTGCCACTGAAGCAGCACCTTGAGTCAACCAAGGTAATGAGAATAGTTATTTGACTTACAGGCAGATGTGTACAACAGCAGGAGACACTTGTAACCACCCCCAGTGGTCTCTCCCAGGCCTTTCCAGGGCCCAGCTCCTTGCATCAGCTCTCCTTTAAGCTCCTGTGCATATGAAAGCTCTGAATTGGTGCAGCAAGTAGCCTGGGAATTGTGTTACCAAAGTTAAATTTGAGTTGAATGTTACACTAATTTATTAATTGTAGTAGCTTCATATTTGAAATAAGGATAATAGCTGTTACAGATGAGAATTATAATTAGCTGCTTCATGTCCTAATTCAGTAGATGGCTCTCTTCTGCTCACATTTTTTCTCAAGGTCCTCAGATTCTTGATTTGTTGGAAAACTTTCTCCTAAATGCAAAAACAAAGCTCTGCAAAGACATCTCTTAAAGCTAAAGTAAGTTTTCTGTGTTAGTGTGGGATTTTAAGATAAGTGAATCCTAAGAGACTTTGATCTATACTTGCAGAAAGCCTTTCCACATACATGGCAATTTTAGCAAATGAATTTTTTTTTGTGCTCTTGTAAATCCCGCTGCTGGCATGTCATCTGTTCCACTGGAGATGAGATTTGAAGGCTCATGGAAGAGGGTTGGGAGAAGCTGATATGCTTCCGTACTGGAAACTGAAGGAGGTGTCCTTTCTTCAGGCAGGCGTATTTCACCCCTCAGTAGTGGTTGTGCTAACAAAAGTACCTAGCTAACATTCATCACCAAGTTATTTTCAGGGTCAAGGTGTGGATTATTTGGCCCGTCTGGAGCCATTAAGTTTGGGCTAATTTTGTAGTGGTCTAGAAGTTTCCTTCTGCATCAGTCCTTGTTTTCTCTCCAGTTCTTAGTAACTTCATTTCTTGATCTTTGCTGACATGTGACTCACAATGCTGTCTCCAGGTCTGAATACCTCTGACCTTTCTTTTACGGTTTGCTGCCGTTGCTTTCTTCATCGGCCTTTATTTCTCTTCCCTTTCTTGCATCTTTTACAGAACTTTTGTCTTAAGCTTCCTTTCCTTCCTATATAGATATGTGCATTTTTTTATTATTATTTTGAAGGGGTTTATATCTGTAAATTTTTTGTCACTCTTGATAGCTTACAAAAATGTGGTTGGTTTGTTGCTTTTTTTGCTTCATTTTGCTTTTCCATGTCAGTGCTCACGTGTAACAATGTTGAGCATTACAAATGGCTAAAAAGGATAGGACTGGAAGAGGTTCAAAATGAATGCATAGAACTGCTGAATGGGGATGTCACTTTAAGATCTGTATTTGGGTATTGCATCAGAAGCCTTTTATTCCATTCTCTGGGATGACTGCTGGTACATGGGTGCTTGTATACCCAGGGGAGGAATGGCTTACCACATTATTACTAGCTAATGCACTGTACATGTTTGACATGGTGAGGGACTTTCATTTGAAAACTTAGTTTTCCCCATGATTTGATTCAATATAGACTCTATTCCCTTTACTTTGTGTGTTAAGAAAAAAATGGTGAGCCACAAGACTTCGGCCTGTTCAGGATTTCGTAATGAATGGGGACTCTACAGTGTTGATATTTTTAAATTTTATTTTTTTTTAAATACCCAAGTCTATCAACAGAATTTACCAGGTTAAAGCCCAGCAGATGTTTAATCAATTACTTTCCTCATGTTTACGGCAAGTCCTTTTTCTTGAGTGACATTTGGATTTTAACTATTTAATTAATAGGCCAGACATTAAATGTGGAGTTGAACTCTGAACACCCACTGGCTTGGTGCTGCAGAGGTGACTGCTGGCACAGGAGGCAAATTAAATGAAACTGCAGTAAGCATACACATCAAACTTGCGGAGTAAGGCCTGCCTGAGGTCAATATATTCTCTTCTAATAACAATATTTGAATCCTGTGTTCCAGTGTACTTCTGTTGAGCTGTACCCAAACAAACTAAAGGTTGTTAATTAATGAGGTAAAGTAGTGATATGAAAATTTGTGAGTACCCGCTAAAATGCTTTCACATTATACATCCCTTGATGGGGAAGAAAAAAAAAACAGTGATTTGGTTGGTTACTTCTATTTCTTTTTTTCTGGTTGTCTCACTCTGTAGCATGTACTTTATTAGTCAATGCCACACATATCCATGTGCTGATTTGTAGAACTTCTGAGTTCAAGCGTAACACAACAGTTGGTCCAGGATGCCCATCATCTGCTTGCTGTTTGACCAGGAGAACTGACTGTGAAGGATTAAAGAGAAAAGAGTGTTTACCAGGCTGCTGCATTTGAAACAAAAAAAACCCCAAGTTAATGGGCAAATGTTTTTCTGGTCATAATGCTGGAGATAACACCAAATGTTATTGCCATGCTGTTTAGTAAAAGAAGTGAAGATTTAAAGTGCTGAGAATGTGCTTAGCTATGATTATTGGTGTCTATGGTATTTTCATTATGTTAAACTGTAAAGATTTGTGAGATTTTGTGTTGCAGTTGTGTTTGACCCTAGAGTTCTTGCATGCTAACCTAAGGTAGAAGATTAGCCTCTTTGCATGCAGCTGGGTGCTGCTACTGCCGTGACAAGCATGTTCTGTGAGAATGACATAACCTCCCCTGGCTGCAACCCCTTCCCAGTCCTGTCTGTGGCCTCATTTCCTGTGGTACGTGCATAACTACCTTCATCATTAGTTTCACTAACCTTAATGGTTCAGTCTTATATCAGATGCACTCTGAAATGTGCAGCTTAATCAAATCGGCACTGAACTTTCAGTTTTCTCTTTCAGACAGGCTGAAAAAACTCATTGATGAACGCGAATCTTTACTAGACCAGGTAATCACAGGAAAACTGAAATGCTGTGTGTTTATTAAATCTGTGTTAAGAACAGTATGGATTTTTAAAAAATCAAAATAGCCCTAACGTTAGGTATAGAACAGCAGTGCCATTGCCTTGCAGAATGTGTGCTGGGTTGCTCTTGCTGAGGAGCTGCAGCACTGCTTGCCACTTTATTCTTCCTCTGAAACATTTATCCTGCGCGCTAACTCAGGATATAGGGGAAGAAAGATAGGACCCAGTGTGCCTGTTCCATGTTGCTAAGCAATCACATGCAGTGCTCAGAGTATTGCTGTCCTTAGTCACCTAAAACTCTGTGATCGTTTCTGAGAAATAATACTTCAGATTGGCTGAGCCCAAGGGAAAAACAAATACGGTCCAGAAGTTGTAGAAGCACAATTTATCTCTGAGAGCAAGCCTTCCCCATTGCTGGGTCTGTGGGCAGTGGACCATTTGAAAAGAAATGGCAGTGGATGAGTAAATACAAATAAAAGTAATTATTGTTGGTGCTGTGATATTCCATAGCAGATATAAAGCTTATTATAAAAACATTTTAGCTGATCTGTTTCTGTGCAGGATGCTCTAGGCTTCCATTTGTGGATTGTATCTTTTGCCTTGAGACTCCCTACACAACCACACAGGGTTTTTGGTTTTAAGAATGTTTTACCTGAATGTGCTTCCCGAACATGTATGGCTTTTCTAGTAAAATAGCTTTCTTCCAGTTGCTATAGTTGGTCCTGAACTTGTGCATAAGCACTGATACTTAAAGAATGACAAATCATTTGCCAGAAGAATTTCTTGGAAATTATTTTTGTAACAAAAGATTTTTTGGAGTTTAGGTTTAAAAAAAACATTGGTTTTATAAAAAATATATTTTGGTTTATAATACTTGAGTGAATATGAGAACTGAGCCACAACTTTCCCTTATTTTAATAACTAATTATTTTGCGTCCTTCAGGTTAAAAAATTAAAGGGACAACTGGAAGAAAAGCAAAAGAATGGCAAGATGGAAAACACACAGTCAGAAGATGAAGTTCTAGAAAACGGGACAGACATGCACATGATTGACCTCCAAAGTGAGCTACATTTTGATTTTAAGAGAACTTTTCTGTCCTGCATGTGAGCAAGAAAACGTATCTGTACAATAACCACATGGCTCTAAGTAAAAACGAGCCTTTGGTTCTAAGGGAGCTTCAAACTGGGAGCCAGCCGTGCACCTCTGCTAGAGGTGAGGGAATTATGTGCCTTTGTTCGAGCAAGATTGATTGCAGTTGGAAATCTCCCTTATGTTCCCCAGGAGAGCTGGGGTGAGTTCCTGGTTAATTCTGCTTTCAAAGTGGTCGTAAGGGAATCAGGTGAGAGTGGGAGTAGCGCCTATCTGCTGAGCACTGTTTTTGACAGGGAGCACTTGCTACTCTACTGCTGCCCCAAGTGGATTCCTGTAGCCTGGAAATTTTATGACAGACTTCTTTAGACACTGTTAATGCTTGTTCCGACATCTCTGATAAATCTGTAATTTTTTTAGGAGATGCCAACAGACAGATCAGTGATCTCAAATTTAAATTAGCAAAGTCTGAGCAAGAGATAACAGCATTGGAGCAGAATGTAAGTTCTTGGCTTGTTCTGTTTGTTTGAACATGGTGAGAATGCAAAGAGAAAGTGCATTTTGTTATATGGTGAATGAAATCATCATTACTGCGGTTTTCTGTTAAAATAAGAAGCAGAAGTGTTTGAGCCTCAGGGCTACTGCACTTAAGTCATAAAGACTAAAATGCTTTCATTTATGCATGGGAAAGAGTGAATACATTATTCATTTTTACCAAAGCAAAAAAACATTCAAAGGCAAAAGTATATGGAGAGCACTTACTGAACTATTCAGGATTCAATTTTTAAATGGCTCTTGGCATATGATGTAGTATATATGCATTTTATGCAAGACTCTTCAGTTTTGATTGTTGGCTCTTGTCCACAAGATGTCAGCAATACTCTTACTAAGATTAATTTAGTCAATGGACTTTTTTTTTTGCTGCTGGAAGCATATTAAATATAGATATGTATAAAAGGTCTGGAGTAAGTTACTATGGCTAGGCTTCCCTGGCTTGGTTTTTTTTTTTGCCTTTATCAAAGAGAGCTGAGCATCTCTCTGGTTATTTCTTAATTACTTGTGTGGCAGAGTGAAGCTTCAGAGTAACTTCCTGTTGCAGCTTTTAATTCAAAAAATTTGCCTTCACCTTAGGTAATACGACTGGAAGGTCAGGTAGCGCGATACAAAACTGCTGCTGAAAACGCTGAAAGAGTAGAAGACGAACTGAAAGCAGAGAAACGCAAACTACAGAGAGAGGTAACTCTAAATGCAAAGTGTTAGAGGCCAGCAGGCAGCCCCCACTGCCGTGGGGCAGCGGTGAACTCCCACGGCCTTTTCACTCTTCCTTCCTAAACTGACTTGTAATGCTCTGCTTTGCCTCAGAGAACCAACTTTGGTACAACCTCGAGTTCTATATGTACAACTAGAGTCTAGAACCAGCCTTCAAATGCTCAGGTTTGCACGCTGCTTTGCAGCTGAGAATGTTTGTGTGGTTTGACATTTATCAAGCTGAAGAATTCCCATTTCTACTTCACTATCCTTGTCCTTTTTTTGTACCTGAAGGTTCATTACTTTAGGTGTTATAAATTCTGGGTTTGTAAATACAAATCACTCATCTTTTTAGAACATGCAATTTGGAAATTAGAGCAGTAGAAAGATGGAAATTCTGCTGTAAAGGTTAATTTGGGTGCTTCATTATTTAAGCACAGTGCTACACCTTACCAGGAATGACACTCTAAACTTTCAAGTTTGAGTCTAAACTTGAGGGCCGAGTGGATGCAAATCATTCTTATTGAGTCTTTTTTTCTCTTGCTCTGTCAATCCATTTGTGCCCGTTTGCTGTAATGTGTCCCTCTGCAGACTCTCTTTACGTTTCTCTCTCTTAAAACAGTGTCTCTACAATCTGTCTGTAATTTTGACCTTATTTGTCTCACCAGACTTCATGTTCCCTCCAAGCAGCTGCTACAACCAGCTTAAATGTTTCTCAGCTTCTTTCACGCCTGCCTCCTGAGTTTATTTTTTATTATTTTATTATATATAGCTATATTTATATAATAAATTGTGACTGATACATAATAATATAAAATAAAATTATATTAAAAGTATAAAAAATATATAATAGAAAATATTTTCTATTTCATTATATATGTTATTTTATTTTTTATCTCTTTGCTCTTTCTAAATTCTCCTTCTGCTCTACTGCCTATAAATACTGCTCTCTGCAGTCCACCTCTCCGTCTCCTTAACATCCATCCCGTAGTGGGTTATACAGGGAACTAAGGCACCAAAGTCATGGCTGTGGACGTAGCTCTGGGAACTAGAAACATAAAAACCAGGCAGCGAGACAGGCGTATGTCACCCAGCAGACACCTCTGAGCATTTGTGCTACTGAAGCTGAGGCTAACTCTGAGTTCAACATTCTATTAAATACTTTGGATTCTTGGCACTGTGCTTAGAAAATACCAAAGCAACAGCACAGGCATTTATGAAACATTTACTTCTAACTCCGCAAATAGGATTTTTCAACTGCTTTATTTTGTAATGAAATGCCAGCACTATGGCCAGTTAGTGTTGGTGACTACAAACCTGGCTTTATCTTTGGAAAGGGAAAGCACGAGTGTCATGTGTTTGTTTTAGTTTCTGTTTTTTTCTGCTTCTTTCCTTCAGTTGCGTTCAGCGTTGGATAAAACGGAAGAGCTTGAAGTCAGCAATGGCCATCTAGTGAAACGCTTGGAGAAGATGAAGGCCAACCGGAGTGCGTTACTGTCTCAGCAATAACTGCCACCTCCTGATGGAAGCTGCAACTACTTGACAGAATCAGAACAACGTTGCAGATGCTTCTGTCTCTTGCTGTCTGGGATGCTTTGTGTCATGCCTTCTGAGAACAGACGACCCCGACATTTGCTACGTGCCACCCAGCTGTGGTTCTCTACACAGATTCAAACCTACTGCACTATATACCTAGGAGTAGCTGATCCAAATGGCTGTGCCTGCAGGAGCCCTTCTACACCGTTCTTTGGGTACGTTGGAAGTACAGTATCTGCCTACCATATAAGAAGCACATCAGGCATCGCGTTAAGTTCTCCATCCAGAAGGCACAGCAGCCATTTATTGCCATTTAAAATGGTATTCAAAGCAAAGTCTTTAACTGGACTGGAATTTTGTGTCTTGCTGAAAATTCAAAAACAAAACACTGTAAGTTTTGGACTTTCTCATGACAGTTATCTGTAATTTAGTGACTCCGGTAGAGTTATTCATAGTAGGTTTTTCATTTATAAATCACTGTGGAACCACAAGCCATTACAAAGCAAAACTCCTTCAGTGGAAACCATGGAAGAAGATGGTCTTGGAAGCAAAAGTGACCTTAAATGACTTTGCCAATAAAACAAAGGTGTTTGGAGGGATTTTTGCACCAGTTGAATCATAAGACTATTTTATTTCAGGGTAAATAGGCAATAGCTTCATTGAATTTTCAACTTTTACTTGTATTATTTAATCTTTGCTCTTGGAATTGAAGTAAACTACTTTTAAAGGATGTAAAGTTGCATTAATAAACCAGCATAAGACCGTATTTTAAGAAATGGTGGGTTTTGCACTTAGATCACTCACTTTGGTGCATTTGTCAAAGCAAGTGTCATTTGCTTGAAGTATGTAATGGGTTTTTTACATCAGAAACTATCTACTGGTCCATGAACTACTAGGAAACTACGCCGCTACAAAATGCAAATCTAATTTTTAAAGAAGTAACTGATAAGTAAAGAAGCACTTTAGAAAATATTCCTGCCTGTGGTTTTTCTACAAATACAGAAGTAGCAAATTGTTCCCTTCTGAGGTCACTGTAAAAGTTGTCCACTTTTCATGAAAAATAACATAACCAATAAAAACGTTGCAGGCAGTTTATTATACACAGCTAGCACTACAGCTCTGGTTTATTGGAAGTTGTTCTGAATGTACTACTAAAAGGAGAACAGCAGTTACCTGAAGAACAAAGCTGCCCTCCCCCTTTCAGCCCTAACAGAAAAGCTTCTGAGTAAGACAGGCAACCAGTCCCTTAGGAGCCTCCTCATGCTATGAAACAGCATCTTCTCTTCAGCAAGAGCAACCTTCTGTCGATGCTGACTGTCTCAATAGATACAGTTCTATCAAGCCAAATCCAGACCCAGGAGACCATTTCTTCTTGACTTGGTCTTCAGTCTCTCTGGTCCAGGTCTTTCCCCAGCCTCTTCCTCGCAGACTGGAGTTTAGAGTATGAACCGCTGCTATTTTCAATGTTAAGGGGATCGCTGGTATCTTCTTAGAGCACCTTCACAAATTAAATTAACCAAAAACAGTGTCTGAATGTGTTTCTCTGGTTTGGCTAGAAAATAACAACTTTCTCTTCATCTCTTCTGAGTGCACTCGGACCACTGAAATTCATATTCCAGGGAAAGGATGAAGAAGGTTTTTCTTTCTTTGTGCCCATGGGGAAAAGGACGAAAGTCTTCTCTTTTTGCACCCGTGGGGAAATATGTCCTTGTTGATTAGATGTGGTGAAACGTGGGGATTAAATGAAATGTCCACTACAGCTAGGGCTTTGGGTTCTTTTTCTCTTTTTTCAGTTTTTCAGAGGAACATTCAGGTGCAGAGCCAGGTTTCTTGTGGAATACCTCAAAATCGCTGTGGATACCAACTTGCAATTTTCTGTGGCTGACTTGTGTAATTTCTGGTGTACAAAGCCTCTGGGGCCTAAGGAATAAACTAAGAATTTTTCAGAATGCAAACAAGCGTGCTAAATGCAACATCTTCCTCACTGATGATAAGGTGTGTGTGATTGCCACCAGTCATCGTTTTATATATGTGGTAGGGGTGAAAACTGTCTCTCCTGGCAAAATTCATGAGAAACAATCCAGCAACTACACATTGGTCCAAAAGGATAAAAATAATACTTTGCCCATCAAGAAGTGACGTGTTTATTATTTTGAAGTAGATTGCCTCTTGCACCCCATAAGCATTAACCTCATGACAGAAATCAGATGTGTATTTCAACCTGGGTATGCTCTTAGTAGAAATCTTTGTGTGTGATAAAGTAGCTGAATGTTGAAGCCACATTTCCCCCTTCTCCCCCCCGCCCCCCAACTTTCAGTATGACTTAGCTTTAGATTAAGGGAAGTACTGGTTGGCTTACTGCAAACTGTTTAATGTTTTCCTGTGAAGAATGTACAACAGCAGGGCTTCAAATGGTAATGCTAGCACATGCCCCGGCCTTTTAATTTGAGCTCCAACTGGGAGAGCCTCGGTACCCAGCCTGCTGAGTCCGAGCGGAGCCGAGGTGGTGGTACCATGGCGAGGAACAGCTCCTGGGGAACCAGGACGAGATTTCCTAGAATTTGTATTTAAAATTGCTATTGTTTTATTTTTAAGTGTTAAATAATTTTATTGTTTGCAAATTGAATGTTACCCAAATTGTTTTGTTTTATACATCAAACCTGTTAGGAGATACAAGCGTGGAAAAGGAAATTCATTAGCAGAACTTGCCAATAAAAATGTCACTTGTTCGGGTAGTTTTTATGGAATGGTCTGTCATGATGATGTTACTGGTCGAAGTTCTCTTGGAAAATACAGACTTTTGGATGATACTGGTGTAATGGGCTCATTTTGCTTTCTTTGGCATATGATGTAGTGCACAAATGTGAGCAAAACTGGTTGTAAAATGTACAAAGGCTTGTGTGAGTAAGGGCATGGGTGTGAGACATACCCCTAGATACTAACATTTTTAATGTCAGGGTGCACCTGGGGACAGCATCCCATCAGGAGAAATTTCAAAGGCATTGCTAATGGGATTAATCCGCCATTTAAAAAAGTATTTGTGGTGAATATACCCATAACCCACATACTAACTCGCCCTGGAAGAAACCTTCACAACAGGAACCAACTAGGTTCAGCAAAACACTGTCAGTTTTAGTATTGAATTTCATCTTGCACTCATCACGTGTGTTTTCACACAGCGACCACTTACATGAAATATACTGGGGAGGTTAGTGCTTGTCTCAGCCTTTTTTAAGAGCTCTAAACAATGAACTGCATGGGTTTGGGGATTAGTTCGTTGTAGGCAGCTGTGGTTTGCCCCCCGGATTATGAACTCTACCTAGACGTGTTCCAAAGGCGTGAGGCCCAGAACAAACTTATAATGTGTACACTTACAACTGGTAACCTCCATAGTAGAAACTGGTATTTATGGGGTAACGTTCCCACTTCACTGTGTTTCTCTCCGCTGCCCCCTAATACACCCCTTCAGACTGAAAGCCTTCTAGCTGCCAATAAGACTTAAATAACCGGTCAGGAAGACCCACTGCTGTTCCCCTCTAGCTGCGGTTCGGGGTCTCCCTGCTGAGCGCTTGCATAAGGCCGCCTCGCCATAAGGGAGGCAGAGCAGAAGGGCCCTACAGCCATGGGGGAAAACATGGCCGCCGCTGGCGTCGATTGCGGGAGGGGGGCGGGGGGAGAGGGCAGAATTGGGGGGAGGACGTGGTTGGCGCAGGCGCCGCTCCGGCCAATCAGACGTCGGGCGCCCCCCATCGCAGCCAGTGAGCTGGAGGCATGGGCAGGGAGGGGTGGCTGGCGGCCGTTGAGCGCGTGTTCGGTGGGGCCGTTGTGGCCGGGCGCGGCCGGGGCGGAGGGTGGTCGGCCGGTGGCTCGGCGCTGGGGCGGAGGCGGGCCGGGATTCGGTTTCGTTCGGGCAGCAGGAGGGTTGATCGGCCATCCCTGGGACCGGGTGAGGGCCGGTGTGAGCTGCGGTTACCTGCCTGGCTGTGCGGGAGCGCTGGGCTGTTCGGAGTGCTCTCCCCTTCTTCCCCGGGGGCTTAGCTGTGGCTCTCCGGGCTGCACTGCGGGATGGAACCTGTGCTTTAACATCGGTGCCGGTTTCTAACTGATTTAGCTGTTGTTAAGTATCTAGTAGCGTCAGTAGTAGTCGCAACAAGGTTATTGTTGTTTATCTAGGGCATGCCTAGAGCTATTGTGGTTCTTGTTTCTTGTTCTTACAGAAAGAAATTGGGCAAAAAAAGTCACTTTTCTGTGATATATACGTAGTAATTTGCATACAGGCCCCTGAGAGCGACTTTGGTAGCATTACAGCAAGATTTTTAATTTCACAGATACGGTTGCTCAAAACTTCAGTTAGGAGACGAAGGTAAAGTTAGTGTAATAACACAGCTAACATTTGTGAAACATAACTCTAGAAATGCATAATGAAATTATGGTAAGAGTTTTTTGGAGGGTGACTAACTTCTATTGATGACTTTTGTTAAATGATTTAAGTGATTTTTAAATTTTGCTGGTTTAATGATGCTCCATAGTGGCGAAGAATCAGCGGATGCCGATTGAAGAGACAAGCTGTTCCTTGTGAGGCAAAGCTGTCGTGAAGTTATCTCTTAGGGGTCTGTTCTACAAACCTTCCTGTGCAGATACAGTGGGTCACACTGTTTATATCTGGAGTGGGCAGAGCAGTAGCCAAGAAATAGGCCCGAGTTTCCAGTCTGCCCTCATGCTGTGCCAGCAGCGCATGTCTCACATCAGCACTTCACTTGGTTCCTTACGGGCTGTGTTTCACCAAGCTGGAACTTCCAGTTTCCTCTGGAGGGTGAACCACAGTGACTTGTGTCTTTAGAACCATGTAAAACCCAGCTTATGGGCCTGATGGTTTGTCTTCATGCCATCCCAGGGCAAAGAGTTAGAGATAGGGTTGTAATTTGCTGTGGTTTACATAAGATTATAATTGGACTAGAGACTGGTGACTATAACAAAATTGTTGTGTTTCATTTAAGTAGTTCAGAAAGCACATGTAGCTGATAAATATCTCTGATGTTTGTATGTGTACCTCTTCTTTATAAGCTTCTGGGGGAAGGTAGAGAAGAATTGACAACTACTTAGAAGAATCAATCCTCACAAAGAGTGTCTTGCATCCCTACGTGCTTTTTCTTTGGTTTGGTGTATTGTCCAGCTTTCTTCACTTGGTAAAAGAGGTGCTCTGATCTAAGAAGTCATCTTCCTGTTTTCCTTTATGATTTAGACTTTCTGGAAGATTCTCAGGTTTTTTTACAGGTCTGTGCTTGATAACCATTTTTTCTTGTTTCCCCAAAAGTAAAAAGAATGTGTTTCCGTTTTCCCCCTTGTCTGACACCTGAAGGGTTCTTAGTTCTTGGGAAGCACAGAGCTCTCAGTCTACCTCTTCACTCATTTAAGTAGTTTTTAATCTTT
>VXBJ01007655.1:612983-626631 GCA_013400055.1 Nycticryphes semicollaris | reverse complement strand
TTTTTTTTTTATAGTTCTGAACTGAAAGACATTCCCTACAGTAAATGTATTCATAATGGCTAAAGAAGCTGTAGGCTTTCTGGGGAAAGGAGGGTTTACAGGCCCAGTATACAATCATGAACGGTGTGAGGTCAGTTTGTGGTCACTAAATCTGTGACCATCAGCATCCTAACTCACAGAAGTCAGTACATGCATCGCAACACCTTGTGTTCTGTGACAAAGTTAGCGTAGAATGTAAATAGCTCACTGTGTATCAACTTAAGCGGAAAGAGTACGGAAACCTTGCCCACAAGTGTAAGAAAACAGGACTGATTGGTCTCTGAGGATGCTTATACTCAACTGAAACCACACAAGCAAGAACGACAAATTATTTTAACAAACTTCCTTGAGCTCTTAAAATTTCTTTGAGAATGTACCATATAATTCTTAGCTTCTATACTGGCATGCAGTGGGTAAAAACGGATGTTTAATTTAACAGTTTTTTAAACATTAATATCCTTTTGTATACCATGGAGTATCTTGAACTTCTCTTAATTTTTATTTAAGGGGGGAGAGGGCAGGAAGAGACAAGCTTACAACTTTGAGAGGTTGCAGTGGAAGTCAGTGGTGGATTACTTCAGACGAGGACTGAAGAGTTTGTACCATGGAATTTGAAAAGAGCAGTGATGTTAAAAGCAAAAGAAGATGCTTCAATCAGACCTCGCATCTTTTTTCTTATTCTGAGGAGGCTGAGCACACGCTCGTCAATGTTGCAGCAGCAGCTAACCAATCTCATTTCGGCCAGGCACATTCTGTCAGTGTTTCAGAATTAAAGTTGACAGAGGGAAGCTTACCTTATTTAAATTTATCTTTGGATGCAGATATTGAAATGTATAATAAAAAGAGAACGAGAGTTTGCTACACGTGGGTAGCTGAAACCAAGAAGGAAGCTGATATGTTGGGAAGGGCATGTGACAATGCACACTCTAATTGTGGAGTGTGTGATGATTGCAGGCAAAGCCATTCAGGTGAAGATTCGCAGCTGGGGTACATCACTGCTCAGGAGCAAGATTTTGATGATAGGAGTAGCTCATGTCAGTTCTCAGAGCAAAGGGAAACCATAGGAATCGAAACCTTAAAGCTGATAGATCCAGTTCATGAAGCGTCAAGGGGTGGAGTGGCAAAGGAAAAAGATCTCATTGAGGTGTCAGAAGGTTGTTCTGCTTCTGAGTGTGGCATAGGTGACCAAACTTACCCAGAAGCAGCTATGCCAGAGCTTCCCCACCTGCTTCAGGACCCTTTGTCTCTGCCAGATTACAATGGCATGGCTTGTGATTGTCAGGAAGAGCAAACAGAGTATCATAGTGTTGTCTGTGGAAGTATACAAGAAAGTCATTTTTGTGGGAGTAAAGAAAAGGTCTGTCCAACTCTGCTTGTACGTGACAGTTTAGAAGATGGAGAGGTGAAGGACATCCCACTGACTGACAGCATGCTGCCACCCAAAACAGCTACAAGTGAGGAAATGTCCGAGAAGAATGACAGACATGTTTGCAGCATGTCAGTGAAGCAAGGCAGTTCTTTACTGTCACGAAGCCAAAGGGTTCCTGCAGTAGCCATGCAATTTTGTGTCTGTGGGGAGGGCTCCAGTTTCTACAGTTGTGAAGAATCTGGTGTATGCACGCGTGATGCCAGCTGCACTGCAAAGGATGCTGAAACCCAGTTTCCAGTCTCTGAAATTCTCACTGGCAAGAATCCCTTTTCTGGGGAGGAAGTTGCAGATAAATCCTCAGGTGGAAATACCAGCTGTCTGAACTCACAGTTGGAGCATCATGGAACCTTGAAAAGCGTTGCCAGCAACTCTACAGTTAACCAGACTGTTGATGCAAGTTCTGATTTTAGAGCTTGCTTTACAACAAGCAGAAGCACCAATGCTCAGGTTCGTCTCTCATCCAGGGCTGCTAATACAGAGATAACAATGATGAACAAATCTCGACCCGTGGAATGGCACCGTGAAACCTGTGCAGATGTTGCTTGCAACACAGACTGGTCGTGTGGAGCTGGTAGTACAGAGAAACTGTATTCACAGCTTACTGGCACACTGGAAGAACACTCAGATGGCAATACTGCAACAGGTGAAAGAAGTTCACAAATTCAGGTAATTCCAAAAAAAAAACCACAAACCCCAAAATCAACCAAATAATGTTGAGATATAGGCCTTTTTAAACTCAGGTGCTCAGAAATCTTAACTTCTTAAAATGTTTTTTGTTTAGGAACAGCGGGGATCAAAAAATGAGCTCTGTAGCAGCGATTTAAAGATAAATACTGACAGGTGAGTCACAAATTGTTCTTGGTTTGGAATGCTGGGTAAAATTTTTTTTCATGATTGAAAGGTTCTCTGTGACTTAGCAAAAGTGATGGTACTAAAAGATTGCTGGGCAGCAGCTCCTACGCTGGAGGCTGCCTTTCAGAGGGACCTGGACAAGTGAGAAGAATGAGCTGAAGACCTGCTAAAGTTGAACAAAGACCAAAGCAGCCTTGGTCTGCAGTTGCGGACTGGCAAAGAACAAGTTGAGTGTAAGTCAGCAGGGATCCTATATAGTGAAGAAGTGAAGCAACATCCTGGGGATGCCTCAGCAAAAGTGCCACCAGCAGATAGAGGGAAGTGTTCATTCTCAGTTTGGTGCTCATGAGGTTGCATCTGGAAAGGTATCTCCATCTGTAAGCCTTGTATTGCAAGAAAAGGATTGGCAGACTGGGGAAAGTCCACCAGAGTAACACAGAGATGGTGAGATGAGCTGGTGGAGCACCTGGTGCGTGGTGAGAGCTGAGGGAACTGCTTTTGGTCAGTCTGGAGAAGGAAAGGTTGGTGAACTGGGGAATCTCCCTGCAGTTCTTAGTAATCAGGGGGTGGATTTTGCAGAAGACAGTTAAATTCTTTGTGTTTTGAAAGGACAAGAGACAGCAGTTACAGTGAGGGAAATTCTAAGGGAGAACAGCATTGGAGAGATGGTACAGTCTCCTTTCTTGGAGATTTAAAACAACCAAAAATCCTAAAATCCATCAACAAAGCTGGACGGGATAAGGCCCTGAGTTAATTTTGAAGTTAGCCCTGCTTTGAACAGTGGTTTGTACTGCAGACCTCCAGAGATCCTGTACAATCTAAGACTCTGTGACTGTGGAAACAGAATAGTTTTGTCTGTAGATTAAGAAAGTTGTTAAATTTCTTTTTGTTCTTACAAACACATTTTTTTAGATAGAAATTATTATGGTGCTCATGGAGTTCCCACCTCTCAGTTAAGGCTGTTGTGCAATGTGAAAGCTGTCTTAAGACACCATTTTTCATGTATAGTAACGAGGAGGAACTGATTTCTTTTTAATTCTTTTTCCCTTAAATTGTATCAGAAATAGCTTTTGGCAAGTTACTTGTTTCAAAATAAAACATGATGACTGTTCAAGAGCTTCAAGATTTTATTTATTATTTTAAAGGCCAGTAAACCTTGACAAACAAGCTGTGAAGAATTCTGCATCAAGCTACTGTCAAAAAATACTGCAGAGAGCAATTGAAGCAGAACTGCAGGTTCTGAACGCTCATTATCAGATGTGCTATCAGCACTGCTTGAAGATTTACAAGCTGGCTTTGGAGGAAAACACATGTTCTAGCAGGCATGTACTTTAATGTTCTTTTAAATGAAATTGATGACTTGGTTAAAAGGTATTAATTGCTCTATACTACTGATGTATTCAATCCATAGCTTGTAATATTGTTTATTGTTAGCATTATTGTCCAAAAGAGTTTACATTCTCTTAACTCTTACCAAGTCTTATTTTCAGCTTAAAATTTTCTGCAGCACTCACAGGCCCAGCAAAAACTTGTTGCCAGGAATGCCCTTCTGTGCAGGAGGGTAAAGTACAGAAGGAATAGTCCAGAGAATCTGTTCAGGAGTGGACAAGGTGCAAAGAGGGGGAGCTAGAAAGGAGGCTGTAAAGGTGAAAGGGAAGAGGTACAGAAATGTTAAAGGGGTGAGGCAGGAAGAGGGTGGCAATTGCAGAGAGTTTATCTCATAAAGCATACGTGCTGTAACAAATCTGGAATTCAACCAAGAAGTCATGCTTCTGAATGTTTTGCTGTGCCATGGGTAGGTGTAAAACCTCAGTACTGCAGTGCCCGCTACATAACTAAAGAGGGGGTTCAAGAGAGCACCTTGTAATGCTGTCAAGCAGAGTATGGCTCCAAAGAGCATTAGGAGTGAGCTCTTCTGGCGCAATGTGGAAGAATCCTGAAACACTGTCAGATGTTTGGGCAATTCTGGAACCAGCAAGATAAATGAAAGGTCTGGTTTTATTTTCTTATATGTATTCTAACAGATGTGATGGAAATACTGAATTAGGTTCATCTCTCATGTTGGTTTTGGAAGAGCTAAACAAGAATTACAACACTATGAGAATGAAAATAGAAATGGGCATACCTTTAAATGCACTTCCACCACTATCAGTTGAGATTAAGTTGTTCCCAATCTCCTCTTCTTATGTCCCATGCAAGGTAATTTCTTAATTGCTTTTTGTTTTTAATGGAAGTGGTTTTCTTCATAAAATTAAGACAAATCTTTTCTTTTTTGGCAGTTGTTCAGAGACAATCTTTCCTATAAGTAAGTAGTCCTCATTTGTGGTATTTATTAAAGTTGAAAATAAATGAGAAGTGAATTTAAAATTTACTAAACTTAGAATGTTTTTATTTCAGGATGTATCTTGTTGCTCCAAAACTGCTTAGCTGAAAGACTAGCATTGCATTACATACTTTGGGTACAGTGATTTTATTTTAAGGAAATTTTTACTTTGTAGTGTTTGAATGTTGAAACCATGGTGTTGTATTTTTACTACCTCTATAGCAAAAGTCTCCAATGGTTCACTACTTTGACTACTAAAATCTTTGTCTCTAATCTCAATGCTCTGTCTTCAAAACAAAACAAAAAACCCCCAAAAACATAACATCAAAACATCTCACAGGGAGCCATCTAGGTACTAAAGGAAAAACCTACCATAAACCTAGAATGTAGCTTTATGTTTCAGGTTCCAACCAATGCTTTTATAAAATACAGGCATCAAATCTTAGCTTAAAATGAGAACCAAAGTTTTTTGTTAAGCACATTTTATGTGACTGTGAGTTTTTGGAAATATTTATATTAACATTTCAGAGTACTTGGTGTCATTGTAGAATTTAAAATCGTTGTGTCATATTTTGTATGAAATTCTTGGATCCGTTCTAGTTCTGTTTCAGGCACAAGAAAAGCTGACTTTGAAGCACTAAAACTGCAAGAAAGGAAAATTTCTTTGAACATGGTAGGACTTCCTCATTGCTGAGTTTCCTAGATGTTATGTTGTGAAGCCTGGTCTTCTCTTAGGCGTATGCAAATACAATGACAGTATTCAGGGCTCAAACTGTGATTCTCTGCCAGTAATTGCAAATGCAGCTGATGTGACCAAAATCATCCTTTCAAAATGAATTAACTTGGGTCTTCTTGAAGATCATCAATAAGTTAACTTTTTAAAATTTACCTGTTTAATCATTTAATATTCTGAAGCTCAGAAAAATAACGTATAATGAGGTGCAAGTGCTATGACATAACTGAAACACATTTATAGGACAATCCACAGGCTATATGTTTAACTGATGACAGTCAGCCAAGTGACTCTGCTTCCTCCAAGGCATTTGAAGAACAACATAAGGATCAGGATGTGGAACGTGGTAAGTGATCTGCTCCTAGTACAAATACTACATTGTTAGTTAAGTTATTGGGGAAAAAAAACAAACCATGTGTAAAGCATGTATGTCGATATTCACCTTTCCTTTCTGCAAAGGAGTGTTTGGTGTTATATAGCCCTATATTATACTTCGTATCTTGAAAAAAAAATTTGCTACTTAAACAGGAAAACTAGTATATGCCATCTCTTCTTCATAATGTGGTACCAAATCATGTAGGTAGCTGGTATCCTTTTAAGTACACACAAATTTGATATCTGTTCATATGATATACCATGATCTGAATTTTAACACACTAAAATTTATTTCAACTGTTAAGGCTATGTGAAAAATGAGGAAGGGAATGAGTATTGGTTTGATGCTAAAGAGAACTTGACAGTAGCAGATTTTCCTGGAATATCTGAAGAAACAAAAAAGCAACAACAGAACCAAGACACAGTTGATGTAAGAGGTGAGGTCATGTCCTTTAAGCTGCCATACCTGGTAATGGTGTTTGTTCATTGTTTGAGTGTTCTTTTCCTTCAATAAGCATAAGTGAACTGGGAAAAAACGCTAGGTGGGTTTTCAGACTTATTTTTCCATTAACTTACAGTGAACGCTTGTAGAGATATTCGTCTATTTTCATCCATGTTTTTCCTTGAAAACCTTACCTATGTTAAACAATTTGGTAAATCGTATAGCTAGAAATCTTTCTTTTTCACTTTTCCTCTCTCTGCTTTTTCCCCATACTGGCTTCTTACGAGTTAACTGGGAATAGTCAGTGTTTGGAGTCTTGGGTCCCCGTGATGGGCATGGTTAGAAGTCTCAGTGCTCTGTGTTGGGGACTTGCAGTATGCTATCCATACTTTAGCACTGGTACCTCGTAGCTCAGACCAGTGTTCTCTCTGATGGTACCTCCTCTGCCTCTCCAAGCCTGAGGAAATACACAGGGAAAGAAGATTTTGCTGTGTTCCACTTCTCAGCACACTCTCCCTTTCTGTTAGCAGATACTCTTGGGTTTTTTTAGAGGCTTTCTGTCTATGTTTTCTGAAATCTATAAAGATGATATTAGCTTGAACTGAGACAAGAATAGTTACTAACACTGTTTTCTTACTATTAGAAGCAAAGATAATGGAGAGTGGAAATGAGTGTTCTTTTATCCTTGTTGGTGGCCTAAGTTCCTCGGTGTCAGAGGTATGCCTGATCTTATTTACACAGAAGTATGAATTACTTGCCTCTTTTCTGAATTCTTTTGTACTATATATTTGCAACCAAAATATGCTTTTATTTTGTAGGGTGATTTAAGATCACATTTCCAGAAGTATCAGATTTCTGACATTCTTACCTGTGTGGATTCTGGCAACCACAGGTATATTAATATAAATTTTACTTGCTTCAGATTTTTTTGCTATCAAGCTAAGTGAATTATGGGAAAGGAGAGTTATTAATTAATTTATTTTGTTTTAAATAATTTTGTTTCAGTAATTAATGTAGGTAGGGATAGGTTGACCAAAACTTGTCATACCAGACAGCTTTACATCTTAGAACTCCAGCAGTCTGAAATTTTCTGTTGAGTTTAATTGAGATACAGTTAATACTTGAAAGATGAGAACCATTATGTATTCTTACTGAAAGTAATGTGTTTTACTTCATTGCCATTTTTAAATTATTTTTTTATTTTATCTCTTAGGTATGCGTTTCTTTGCTCTAAGGAGACTAATAAAGCAAAGTTAGCTGTACAGGAGATGGACCAGAAAAAAATAAATGGAAAAACAATAAGTGTTGAACTTCTGAATAATTCATCGGAGATCAATTCTTTGTTTTCCCAAATATTTACATATACGCTTTGGCATGAAGTCCAACCCGTTGATAACAGTCAAAGAAATGATCAAGATAAACTGCTCACTTCAGCTTCTAATTCTGTGAAAGCACCTGATGCCACCTCTGATGCTGAGAAAATGCATCTCCTTCCTGTAAATTCAAAAATTTCTTGTTCTGTGAAAGTACCTTCAGAAACAAAGTGCCATGTTCTGAAATCACCTGCTGAAGATTCGGTACGTTTTTTGCTTCAAGTTAATCAAAAGGGAAATAATTATTGCTAAGGCTCCTTTATATTACAGATTAGGAGCCTTAAATTTTCTTATTCCATAACACATTAAATATACTATATAATGACATTAGGATAGTAAAAACATGTTAATCTAGCATGCTGAAAGAGAGTGCGAGCATTGTTTATTTGCCCCTGCATCAAATTGTCATACTCCCTTATTTTTTTATTTATTTATTTTTAATCCTAAACCAGTTGGGAACCCAGCTGTTTGCATTAGATTTTTCACCATGCTTTTCTCCTCTTTGGAGTTACCACTTTTAACACTTTTTTCACATGAACGTTTTGTCATTTTACACAGGAAATTTTGGGGATATTAGAAGGGAAACTCCTGGGTTTTAAGTATAACTCTAAAGAAACATCCTGTGTATAAATATATTTATATCTATCTATATATATTTTTTTTTAATTTGCTCAGGTTGGATGTTGGGGGATAAGGCAAAGTTAGTAGTTGCTGGTGTTGCTTTCATAAACTATATAGATACGCAAAGATATAGATCAAACTTTAAGCATGCTAGTCCTCTGGGAAATATAAATGGGATCTAATTTAATGTAGCAGGACTGTTCATTCTACATAAATGCATGCAGTAGTTCAATTTCTGATTTACAGATTGGATAATATGACTGGCTGTATTAGAATGACTTACTGATATGAATCTTTATCTTTTTTTTTTTTTTCATAACAGGTATATTTATTAGTAGTAAAGATTTGTGGTGTTACTTGTCCAATACTTAACCTGTTCACTTTCTGCTTATTTTGATGCAATCCTAGGATACTGGAGAAAAATCTCTACCCAAAACATCTGCTCCTTTCTCCACTAATTCATATGATGCCTTTATTTCTCCTAATACATTGAACTTGAGCAGCTTTACCAAATTAATGAAGAAACTCCAAGAAATTCATCCAGAGGCTAGCAGGTGACAGTATTTGGATTTAATTTCTGCCCTGATTTGCAATGGATCCCGTATCCATGGTAACGAAATGTGTTGCACAAAACGTGATGTAAACTTTTATTTCCTTTACTCACACAGAGACAGAATTGTGGATGCTTTGCTGGAGGTGAGGAAGAATAACAAAGGTATCCTAAGTGGCTTGTCCATCAATTCCATTGTGCAAAGGACCTCTGTAATTCTAAGGAAGTCGACCCCCAGTTGTGGGTTGGAAAAGCAATGCAAATAAGTGAGTATTCCAGCCTACAGAAGTATATGGAAACAAACCCACTTGAATTTGTGTGGCTGTGTAGCCTGACTAGATAAGTAAGCTAACAGTATAAAGCTCTGCAAGAAGTACCTGAATGACTCCACTGAAACAGTAGTTTCTAAAGATTGTAGACTGTTCTGTAAAACAGCTAACAATGTCTATAAACATATTAGCTCGCTAGTTCTTTGTGCTGTATAAGATTTGGTATACTGGGGTTTTTATTATGGAAACTGTTTTATTGATTAACTTAGTGGAGTACATCATACATATTCTGGACAAAGCTGACACCTAATGGTCAGTCCTTGTGTAGCAGTTCATAAACAAATTACAGCATAGGTTAAATTTTGGTTTAAGAATTGATTTGTCAGATGTACGAAATTCAGTTCTGGACTAGAAATCTAACACAGTAAGATTGTCTATCAGGTTTTTTTCATGTTCACTGGCATCTTGTGTGATGACACGGCACAGGATTCTGCAGGATGCTGTAGCAAACTGAACGTGCTACAACAGCAGTCCAGAATTCAAGGGGGTGTACGTATATTTTCCTGTAGGAGACATCCTTGCGTTGGCACTTGGTATTCTGCTTGCTTTAAGGCTGCTAGCAGCTCCACTGCCAGGTCTTTCACATCTTCCTGTACATTCTTAGTGGTGTTCCAGCTTCACTTTTGCCCACAAACACAGTCTGTCCAGTTGTGTGGTATTTATCCTTCTGTACCGTTTCTTCCCAAAACTGCACCAAATTCTTAACGCTCTAATTTGGATCAGAGCTCCTGTTTCGAGGAAGTCAAGGAGTTTGGTTTTAATTGATACCACCTCTTCTAAGACAAGTAGCGTTTATGCTGATAGTTCTTTGTATCCAGGTAAGTGTAAACGTACTTATTGAATGTTGCTTCTCAGACTAAATTCTCCTGGTCAGGTGCCTGTGCACGTTATTGTGGTGCAGCAGTAAACCATAACACAGCCTTAACTTGAACAGAATCGCTGTGCGTTGCACAATAGATGGGTAATAAGAATACGGGGTCTCTTAAGATGAAGCAGAAGCCTGGAGTAGAAAAGCTTCCATAGATGCATTAAACATACAAATAAATGCTTATAGGCCATTTGTCTCAGTCCTTGCTCTGGGAGGTAATATCAGTGACCAGAAAAGGCCTTCAGAAAGGCAGACTGCAGATTGTTGAACATGGAGACATAGGACAGGATTTTATGGACAGCATCAGATTATACATCCCATAGTGTGGAAGAGCATGAAAGAATCTCAGCCAACATACCTGCTTGGCCAAGTTCCTTTTGAAAGGATTATTGTAACATAGTTTGTTTTTTTTAGTTTGGCATTTGACTGACACGTCAGCTTTTACAGATGCCTCTATGAGTCAAAATAAAAATTAAAAAAGAAAAGCCTTAATATTAATGTATTGACTAACTTCTGCAGGACTGCAGGTATGGACATAAATTCATAAAAAATATTCTTACATTTCAAAGTATTTTCAATTAGTAAGGTTTTAACAACCTCAAATGCATTGTCCTTTCCTTGTCAAGGGTTCTTTATTTTTTTTTAGGTTTTGTTTTTTTTTAATTGTGTGTGGGTTTTACATTCATAACTCTTCCTATGGTGTGTTTTTTTTTCTGTTGCTTTGCTAAAGCGATGATAATCTGGCTCATTTTTGCTTTCATTGTGAGGGAGCTGTGAAATAGCCAAGTTACAGGGAAAAAGAATTCTCATCTTTCTGTAGTAATATACTTTCCATGTAATACACTTAAGAAAAGATGATTCTGCTCAAAGCTCATCTATTCTAATTCTGGTATGGTGTGTGCTTCAGACTTTTGCAGAGGGTTAAGTGTCCACTGAGAAATACTATTTCAGAGCATTATGTTTTTCCAAGCTGATGAAACATTGAGTTGTAGAGATAATTCTTTTATGTCAAGGTGTATTGCATAGTATTTAATGTGTAACAACTTAAATTCAGCTTTAAAGTAAAGCATGATCCAACCCTGGTTTTTTTTCTTTGGCTGACAACCCACAGTTGCACATCTGAGTATTTGTAGATCTTGTATATTTGTTGATTTTTGAAGGAGTAACTTCATTAGAAATAGGAAGTTAGGTTTTGTACTCAAAAGTCCTTTTATTCTTATTAGTGAGCTGCTGTCACATTTACCTGAACGCTGCACTTAACCTTTTCCTCTTTCCTAAGCTTAGTGATAGGCAGCAGTTAACAGGACTTGTGATGCTATAAAAGTTATTCAGTGTAGCATTAAAAATGGATGTTTCCTTAAACTTTATCGGTACCAAGTGTCCACACTAGGAAGGTTTCTGTGAAATTAATAATTAGCAGAGTAAAAATTTAGAAACAGACCAATGGAGAGGGGTCTTATCAAAGCATAACTAAAACAGTGCCTTGAGAAACAAAGAAATGCATAATTCTACATACTCTTAAATGATAATTGGATAACTTAATTTTTAATTAATTGAATTAATAAAATAATTGCCACCAGATATTATTTGCTGCGTAAATGCTATATATTGTATTTTATTGTATTAATTTATTTCATGTGATTCTTGAAGCTAGGAAACCTCACCATTCTGTGTACTTCTACTGTACATTGCAAAATTATTATAGCTTCTAGTGGTTTTCTGGGGTACTAAAACTGCTGGTCTTTCTTTTATTTCAATTTGAGCCTGTACAGGCAACATTTATCTGCTGCGTGCGTTTGTTTGTTTTCTTTTTATATAGATGGCTTTCTGATTATGAAGAATCAGTCATCTCCCTTTGGAAAGATTTTTGCAAATTCTATGCTCCAGCTTGTTTCAAGATCATATGGTATTTCTTGTTTGATTATTTCAGCAGATCTTAATGAAAACTCATGTAGCATCACTGTATGTTATGCAGTCTTATCCAAGAGAATATAACGAGGTCAGTTTGGGGGTTTTGTGTTTATGCAGATATTAAATGATTCTTCCCAGTTTCATTGCTCTCCATGATTGGTTCAAGCATTTCAGCAGGTTTTTCTAAGGTAGAAAGATCACACTTCAGTGAAGTGAGAGTTCTGTGATAGCAGCAGGGCTTTTCTAGGCTGAAGTGCACAACCCCCAGTTCTTGTGTGCCACTTAATTTACGCGTAGCTGTAGCTACTAAGATATTAATAAATAGCCAACAGGCATGTGCTTTAGAGATAATCTGATTCGGAATAGTCTGTAGAAATTCCATGTATCCTGTGAATACCAGAGAGGAGCAAGGGAGCAGCAGGAGTTTAATTTTAGAAAACCAGGCTTCAGAGCTGGTAGTGCTGGTGGATGCCTTTCCCATGCTGAAGCAGAGTCGCCTCATGTCCATTTTGACCCAGAAGCGTGTTGCAGACCGCGTAGCACTGATAGGGCCAAACAGCTCCTTCAGGATGAAGCCTGGATTTTAAGTTCTTTTATTACTTATTTTTAGAACATGACATTTTGTTGTTTCGTATTCCACTTCTGTTTCTGCAAGCAGATGATGGGCTTCTAAATCCTTTTTTTTTTGTGTCCCATGGCCTGGTGTAGTTGGAAGCACACGTTCCCTGAGACTTTTGGTTTGGATTCATGCAGGGGGGAGGAGGAGAGCGGGGAGTATCCAGCCTTTCATGTTTGCATGTGTCATTACTGTACAGAAGAGGTCTGTATTTTAAATCCTCTTCTGGTAAACGACAGAAAGGCAGCTTATGTGTATGTGTCTGGTCAGGGGGCGAGGAGTATTTTCCTCGACTGACACCAACCAGGCTGATGCTGTGCTATTGCACGACAAGACAGTACGTTGCTGTTGTCCATCTCTGTCTCTGTGTTGTACTTTGTTCTAGATCCTGGCTGTGTTTGCTGCTGAAAATAGCAGCCTTACTTACCTGTGAATAAAGGTTAAAATTGTTCTTCAAAAGCTGTGCCAGTGTTGTGCTGTGTTCAGATCTCACCTGTTCCCCCTTCTCTTAGCAGAACCACTGTAGGTAATGCTTTCAGAGCCCCAGCGTTGTCTTTGGCAACCACTACTGTAAACTTGGTCCTGAAGCTGCAGTGAGATCTCACGTTTGGCTTCTTCCCTGTTCGTATCAAGATGAAAGCAGGCATGAGCTCTGCTCTACCACCTTACTTCTAGCAAATGCTGCCCTTTGTGCTCCCCAGACTTGATTCTGTAATTAGTTGGGTGTTAGTGGAGGACAGAACTGGCTTTCTGGCATGCAAGCTGTCATGTTTTGTTGGGAAAGCAGAAATGGTTAGGATATGAAACACTGAAGTTAGCACACTGTGTTATTCATTCAAGTTTCCTGATTCTTGTCTTTGAAAGGAAGACTGAACTTAAAATGTGACTTCCTTGCACCTGGAGCCCTCGTTCACTGGGATCATACCTCCTAATAGCATATCCTAACCCTAAATGTGCTCCTGAAAAGCCCAAGCAGGCGCTGTCATGTTCAGGCAAGGCAAAAATTCAGTTATCAGCTGTAGGTGGAGCTGATTTTCCACTCGGTAAGAAAAACCCCACAAAATACTTATTTTCCTCATAAGATTTCATTATATCCTCTGTGTTCATATTCAGCACTGTAAAAAGAAGGGGGCTTGGGCTGGAGAGAAATGCTGTTGGTGGTGATGGAAGGACGGCTAAGGAAAACG
>VXBJ01007655.1:577913-612936 GCA_013400055.1 Nycticryphes semicollaris | reverse complement strand
AAAAAAAAAAAAAAGGATTTGTCGGTGCCTGTTTCTGTTCCTTTTCCCGTGGCTCTGGGCACCCGCCTGCCCGGTCCTCGGTGAGGAGATGGAGATAACGCTGCCTTCCCCGGGCATACGGTCTCGGCTAAAGCCTGCTGAAGCCACTGGATCGATCACCTCTTGACAAAGGGGGCGGCTGCGGACAAGCCATCCCCGCCAGGAGCGGAGCAGGGCGCAGAGGCGCACCGGGGGAGGCGCAGCCGGCGGCGGGGCGGGTTCCCGGGGCCGGCCCGTCGGGGCAGGTGGCGGGCGGGGCGGCCGGGTCGTTGCGCCGGTGGGGGTCCGCCTCTGCGCGCAGGTCCGCCAGCGCGGACCATCTCACACACACCCACACGCACAGCCCGCTACCGCGGAGCGGAGCGGAGCGGATACCTCCCCGCTCTTTCTCATGGGCCGGCGGTAGCCCGCCGCCGCCGGGGAGGTAGGGCTCCGCAGGCGGGCTGGCTGCGCGGGGCACAGCGCGGCGGCGGAGATGGCTCTGCTCCCCCGGCGGTTTCTCTGCTTCGTGCTGGGTAAGTGCGGGACTGCGGGAGCAAACTTCACTGGCTGCCGCTGCAGCGGGTGGGCGTCGGTGCCGGGCAGGACTTGGGAAGCGTTCCCGCGGGGTGGTGGCAGCGGCAGCGGGAGAAGGTCCCCTCGAAGACCCCGAACGGCCCCGGCTGCGGCGGTAGTGGCTGTGGGGCGGTTGCGGGGAGTCCTCAGCCTCCCTGAGCGGGGTCGGGGAGGTGTGCGCTGCCTCTGCCCCGAACACGGTTGTCCAGCACCGGCCGTCTCCTCCCTGACCTGTTTATTGCTGAGATGGGTACAGACTCCAGCTAAGCTTTGCTGGCAACGCAGACAGAAGGTGGAAATCATTCCAGAGCGCTCGGACATAAGAAAATATCTAACTTGGTTTCTAAATATGTTAGATGACAATGCTGTTGGATACAGCCTGTTTTGTGTGGGATTTCTTGTGTGGTAGGTGAGATTTACTGAAGCGTGCTTGTGCTAGCAGATATCCTTTGCTATTTGTTTCAAAAGTAGAAATGAATTACTAAGAGGCTGCTTTGGGAATCCTATTTCTGAGCCACAGGGAGAGGACACAGCCAGAAGTGCTTGTTCAAGTAACCTTTCTGAGCTGAGGTCAGATGTTCTGGGTTTTTGCAGATGGTTGACTTAAAATCAAGTTGGAAATTCT
Source organism: Nycticryphes semicollaris (assembly GCA_013400055.1). Classification (NCBI taxonomy): domain Eukaryota; kingdom Metazoa; phylum Chordata; class Aves; order Charadriiformes; family Rostratulidae; genus Nycticryphes; species Nycticryphes semicollaris. Next base: position 611,717 of record VXBJ01007655.1, on the reverse strand, counting down.
TGCATTGCCTCATTATTTTCGTGGGGTGCAGCATGCCCTGGTTTCTTCGATGCTTCTAGCATTTCAGATGCAACAGGTAGAGGCTTGTGCATCACTTGTAACCTGCGCATCTGCAGCGGAGAGCTCTGAAGGATCGCATACTGGTACTCCGTATACAAAGTGTGTTTATTTAAGGCTATTTAAAAGGGAAACCATGTACCCTCATCCCAGCGCTGTTCTTCCATGAAATAAAATTGCTCTTTAAGGAAGCATAGATTTCTTCTCCTTCCCCTTCTTTCTCCCTTGTTGGTTTTCTCCTCTGAATCCTGGTGAATAATGCATTGAGCTGTGCTGCATGTAATGGTCTTATCTGTACCATGTAATTAACTATTTACTACTGGCAGTTATTCACGGGGAGGAGAAGGCTGTGCCTTGAATTGAAGAACATTCTCTGTGCTCAGTTGCAGGGAAAGGCGCCGGGTCCCTGGCTGAGTAGAGAGCAGCCCCACACAGAAACTTGTGGCTGATGTTGCTGCCAGTGAGCACTAATTCCTGCTTAGTTAGGATTTCTCTCTGCTGTGTTTGTCCAATTCCTTTTCCCTTTTTCCTGCCCCTTTCTTCTCTTGTTTTGGGCACTGTAACTTTGGAAAGTGAAGACAGCAGGAGCTCTTTTCTATCTCCAGTAGGCTTGGTCACAGCAGGACGTCTGCATCTTAACCACGATAGATGAGAGCTAATCGTGATATCGAGTGATTGGATGCTTTTGCTGCATCTTCCTTCTGTGATATTTTTTTTTTTTGAGCACGTTTTGCACTATTATAAAACAAAACAACAAAACCCTCTGTTTGTTTCTTTCTGTTTGATGACCCGGTGCACACACACAGGGCTGCACTGAAATTGTGGGTGACAGCTGCAATTTCAGAGATTCCGAGAGAGCTCAGACATCACAGTGGAGCTGTGAATCTTGAAGTTGCTGATGCTTCTGAAGATGTAGNGAGCTTGCTAACATGACCACTGTGGCAGCAGGCAAACGCAGAGTGCCTCTGCTCAACACCAGGTCTTACATGGGGACCATCATCTCTGTTCCTGTAAATCACACCACACACCAATGCGGAGTTTCTTTGGGCAGGCAGCAAGTAGGGAGGGTAAGTTTTATGGCTGGATGTTGGCATTTTTACTGCTGGCTCGTGAGCCCTGCTGCTGCCTTGGGACATGCTCTCAGACAGCTGCCTTTGTCGCTTCCCTTGCAAATTGTTGAGAGCTTTATGAATGACGAGTGTTGAGCAGTGGTTTATGATGATCTCTTCCCCAGAGCTGTATTTCTGGAGACATGTCCACTTCTATAGGCAGCTCACCCTATACTCAGGGGCCTTTGCCAAGCATGGTCTTGTCCTGGCTCTTTCTTGCTGTGTTTGGCTGTGGTCTGCCACAGCAGCCCACAGCAAGATGCAGAAGTGGCCTGAGGAGGCCATCGTTCTGTTTCAGAAGAAATATATACTGCCTGAGATGCCTGGATGGTATCCAGAATGAAATAGGGAGGGGCGGAGGGTGGGGGGAAAGGCTAAGGCTGATATTGCTTTGTTGTGCTCCTGAGTTGGTCACTTCTACATCAAGTTTGGGTCATAGCAACTTCTGCTGCTGGTTGGAGACATCCTCCCTGCTTTGTGACAAGAGCCTCTGCAGGACTTCTTGGTGGTGGGGACAGAGCCCCTGGCATAAAGCTGACAGCTGTAGTGCCTAACTGGAGAGCTTTCCCATGGCAGCTCAAAGATGTTAACTCATAAATTTGTGTATAGTCTGGGCCATGAGAGAATGATACAGACCCTCTTCCTGCCACCATAAATCCTGGCTGTACCAAAGCTGGGGTAACAGATCCTAGTGGGATCAGCTGAGCCTTCCTCCTATGCAACTAAAGACTTTCTCTTAAAATTCAAGCTTTACGTGATCATGTACTGGCTGCAGAGTCCTTAAAAAGCAGCGATAGTCAGGGTATAGACTGCCTAAAAATAATCCCAGTCACATTCAGCAGGCCTGAGATTCAGCTGTATCCCAAGGTAACTGCTTCCATTAGGAGTAAAACTTGGCTTTTTTCTGGTTTTTGGCTGCAGTTCCCTGCAGAGGCTTCTAGGAGAGGAGGGAATGAGCCATGCTTTCACTCATCGTTACTGGAAGCAGTGACAATTACTGGGCAGCCTTACCGTGATGTTTAAGAGGTTACCTGAGGGATGAGTTTCATAAGCAGACTCATTATTGCTGGCAATGATGGATGAAGCAGGATTTTGGCTTGGGAGCCAGGAGAAGGTCCCAAGCGTGGTTTGGAGTTAACAGTAAACCCCCTGTCATTTGTGCAAAACCCCACACAAGTTTGCAGAGAGATGGGTCCACCCCGATGGCACTTTTGCTGTACCACTTGCTGGAGTGTGGTGCTGGGGTGTGCCAGTAGCGTCCGTGTGTGTGTCTGGGGGTGCAGGCTGGCATGAGAAGTGCCTCTGACAAACGTAGTAGAGGATGGCTGGAGATCCCTTAGGGATGGATGTTCCCCATGCCGGTGTTCGCTGTCGCTTACTTTGCCCATTGCTGCTGGCACACACGCAGTGCTGTGCTAAGCTGCTTTGATTTCCTGCAGGTTTAGGTAGCTCTATTATTGAAAGAGATAAGAGAGAATTGCAAATAAGGCCAGTAAAACATTAATACCATACTGACTCCCTGCATCGCCTGTTGGTGCTGTACAACATTGTGTTTGCATATTCTACAGAAAATTGTGCTTTCTTAAAAACCAAAACAGTTATTGGCACTATTTGTGATCTGTCCTGGAAAAAAAATAAAATTATAAGAGCCTTTGTATGCTCTGTTCAGCTGTGGAGCAACTGTTCGGTTGGGTTTCTCCCAGCCCCTGGAGTTGGGAGAAAAGGTAGCAACTTAAAACCTTTGGAGTGGTTTAAATTGTCTTAACTTTACGTATAAACATCATGACTTTGATCCTTGGGCTTTGGTCCGAGGTGCCTTCAGGAAAGGAGGTGGCAGTGAGAGGAGATGCTTTGGCTTTTCTGTACGTGCCTGGGTGCCTGTATATTCCCTTTGGCCTGTAACAATCCTTAAACCGTTAGACCTTATACCTTGATACCATCCGTCAAGCTTTGCAGACTGTAGTCAGCTAATCACCTTAATTTCCTGGAGTCAAAAATAATAGTAAGAAGAGAAGATTAACACTAGAAGTAAGAAGGAAGGGAAACCTCTGCCTGTGAGCAGGTGCAGCTTTTTTGAGACAGGCAGCTGCACCGCTACTGCAAAATTTTGCAGCACATTAGGATTATTTGTGTTCCAGCTCACCCCAAAGCACACTGAGTAATGCCTGCGTGTTGGCTGAGCTTGAGCATCTCTTTTAGAAACATACTTAGGCTTGATATAAAGACTAATTGAAGGCTACTGCTTCTCTGGGAAAATCTTCCTAAATATTTAGTGTCATAAATCCTTAATAATAAAGTAAAATGTTCCTTCTCACTTTCAGAGCATCTCTGAGATGGAAAGGACTCAAGGCTTCCTATACTTAAAAGCATGTGAGTAGTGGAAAATAAATTGCTTCCACTGTGTAATTTGATGTACATAGAGCTTTCTATTCCTATAGAAACTGGTGGCATATGGGTTTGGTCAGCTGGATGAGGCTGTGTTATCCTGTCAGGCTTTAAAAAATTGAATTGCCTTTATTAACTCTAAAATGCTGTATAATTAAACAGCCATTAAGCACCGACGCTGTAATCTTGTATTTATAATGACCTGGGAGGTTGTGAGTAATGAAAATATAAATGCCATGACCTGGAATGAAATTAGAGACCTCATAATCGCTAAAAATGGGTTTGGCATCTTTCATGTTTTCATGGGGCTGGAAATTAATATCGGGTCATTACAGAGTTGAGGGAGGTCTTGGAAACCTGCGGGTGGAAACGTGGAGTTATTCCTCTGCATTCACAGGTTGCTTTTGCCTCTCAAACTGGCTGCAAAGCCTGGCTTTATCCGTATTATCCAGCATGCTTGATGGAGGTGTTGGCCCCAAAGTGGTGGTTGTGGTTGCAGCCCTTGCCAGACCTCACGCTGAGTGAGGACTGAAAAGACTGTGGGGCAGCACTGGGTTCAGGAGAAAGGAGCATTAAAAGCTGCTTCGATAGGGGGTATGCAGCATGTTTCAACTTGGTTAAATAGCTAAATACATTTTTACCTTCTAAAAGAAAATAATGGCTAGGGTTTGCTGGGTACGTTCCTGCTGTGGATAGGTGATTACTGGGGAATCCTGAGCCTGGGATGCCATTGCTCTGTCGTGGCTCTGCTGTGGTTGCTGCTTACAAACTTAGTGCTTTTAATCAGCAAATCCTGTAGTGAACCTACTTAATCGTTTCAGTCCCCTGTCTCTGTGCCTCTACAACTTGAGCTTTTCAGGAGTTGCAAACCACACCCTGACATCTTGGGAAAGCTTCCCAGCAATGCTCTGTGCTGGGAAACGGGCAGCAGCCTGGGTGAAAACCTCTGGCAGTGCTGGCTTTCAGCCACGGGTGGGATACAATCCCCCCAGTCCTCCCCACATCCTTTAGGTAATGTTTGTTGGGAAACCAACAACACTCTGTGTGGGTGAGTTGCAGAGAAGTGCCATCTCTGCGTGTTACTCAGCTGGAAGGAAAGAAAGCCGCATTTAGAAACCTCTGTTAAAAAGGAAATAAATTGTTCCTGGGCTGCTGATGTGGCTCAGCAGCAGATTTTAGTCTGGAAACTGTATATTGAAAGTATTTTGTGAAGCTGCTATTCTTTGCAGCCTGTGATGAATGCACCAAGATGACAGTGCAGCGATTTATTTGGTTTTTCTCCCTAATGAATTTTTTTATTTATGTATTATGTGCTTGTTTATGGCAATCTGAGTGAATAACATTTGCCTAGGAACCAACATTGTTACCGTGAATGGAGTTCAATAAAATGGTTCATAGTCCCACATACCAGAATAATCTGCATTTAATACACACAAACCCGTTGAAACCTGAACCAAGGATCGAAGCACGCTGTCTCCAAACTGGTGCCGGGTGCTTTTAACCTTGGTGTTAGTTTCCCTGTTCTTATTATAGCCACAATCAACTGAAATAGCTGAAGGAAAAAATAGTCTGGGGGTGGAGGGAGAAGGGTGCATTTGCCTTTAGCGCATTCTTGAGACCTTGAGTGTGGTGGCCCCTCGTTTCTCCTTGGCTTTCTGCAACAAGACCAGCCCAGCTTTGAGACTGAGATGACATCTGGCTTTTGTTGGCATCCCATGTTTTGTTGATGTTTTAAAAATAACGTTAAAGCATCGGTCTAACGCCAGCATAAGGTGGAAACCACTGTCCTCCTCTGGTAGGCAGGAGAGATGCAGCTGGTTCCTGAGGGTGGCATCCCTTCAGCCCCTGGAATCTGCTGCCAACTGTATGGGCTGTTTGCAACAGATAGGTGTGCAGAATTAAATGGGGATCCCTGGATCAGCTCATCTGAGTCAGTGAGTGGGTATTTGATGGTGGTAATGGTCAGACTGGGTTTGAACTAGGAATGGGTGAAGCCAGTGAAGTGAGGGCTGCATCATCCTGAACTTCCAGTGCGTGTCTAAAACCTGCATTTTTCCTCCATTAATTTAATCAAGGTGAATTATTTTTAAAAAGACCCTGCTATTAATTAAGATGTAATTATCTTTATAACTAACTGTTTGTGGCAGATTTTTCCCTCTCCTGATTTTCAGTCAGCCAGCAGGTGGGTTTCAGCATGCCTGCGTTTTGATGCACATTCTCCTTCCCCCTCTTCTCAGCTGGTTTTGATTTTATTTTACTTACTAAATGATTTTTTTTAGGGGGAAGAAACGTGTTTGTCATTCTGCCTTATGGAGAGTCTAGGGACTTGTAAGATAAGTCTCGTTCCTGGAAATGTGCTTGGCAGCCGCTAATGGGTAAGGAGGACATACCGTAACTTGTGCTGATGCGTGTGGGAAACTGAGGCAAGGGGAGAAACTGGACCAGGGTCCTGGCTCTTTGAGCAGCCTATTTCAGTCTATTTAGTAGTTAATACTATGTAACGGCAATTCTAGATGGCAAAAAGTGAATCTCTTGTGACCCAGCTAAACAGGACTGTCCTGCACCGGGTGATATGTTGCAAAATACCAGTGTTTATTTGGCATTTTAAGTTTAATCAAATATTCTGCATCTTAAAGGAGCTGTTATGTGGAAACCTGTATCAGAATGATGTTAAATTACTCTTCATGTGGGGAAGGCTTGGCTGCTTTCTGAAATGCTCTATAAAATACCGAACTTGAAAGCAGAATATTGTAGTGCAGCAGTATCTTTGCTACCCAAGTGTTGCCTGAGCATGGCAGGGATCCAGCCAGAGGGGCTGGAGAAATCGTTTTCTATGGGATTGTTGAGGCAATCACTTGGTACTTTTGTGAGTTGCTGTATCTTGCAGTGATTTAGTGCTTTGGAAGCCTTACACCATCCCAAAGTACTTCCATGTTTCTTAAATCCCTCAAATCTTAAGAAAACTAATGACTTTCACATTTAGGAGAACTGGAGTTGTCCTTTCCACACAGAACCTAAATGCCTTTAATCTGATTTATCAACTGAGTGTAGAAAAGGAGGACTTCATCCAGCGGGACTCGGCTCCTGGAACAGTTATTCCCCTTCATATTATTACAGAAAGCAAAATAAATAGATAGCTTTTTTTTTTTTCCATCCAGCACTAATGAGATATTTTGCATACAGCTGAACATAATCATGAAACCCAAAAGGATATCCGAGGTTTTAATTTTGGCATCCTGTTGTGCCTGCAAAGGAATGCAGTGATTTATCCATCAAGCTGATACTTTAATGATCTGTAATCATTTAGGTTTTTTGCCAGGATGGGGGTGTTTGAGTTTTTGCTATCATTTTATAGTTATCCCAAGCATTACAAGAGGACACAAAATAAACTGCCTAAAAATAACTACCAGTGGATTATGTGTTGAAGTTGAGGTATGAGCCAGCTGCCTGAAAACAATGCCTGTTTGGGGGATTTTTTCTTTTTTTTAATTATATTTTTTAAGCAGGTGTCTTATCAAATTGATGAGCAGGATGCTTTGAACCAGCAGATTTGATGGTATTCTTGTTAATTGGTGGTTGGGATTCCCACTCAGGCTGGGCTGTGAGTTAGAGGGGAGCAAGGACAGGGTGGCAGGGGTCACCCATGAGCAGGAGGGACAGTGAGGCAGGAGCTCTGCCACACAGCTGCCGCAGGGCAGGAGGTGGGCAGCGTTTCCTGTAGAGGGTGGCAGGTGAACCCCACATGAGCAGGCTGATGGTTGTAGTGTTTTTCATTTCAGTCTCCCAAATCGTTTTCTTCCCTGCAGAGCTGCCACCCTGGGTGCTGGGGACCCCATCTCTGGCAGCAGGACCTGGGAGATGCCTGGGGAGAAGCGTGGACATCTCCAAAAACTGCTTCAGGCCAAGTCCCTTCTCCCGTGGGAAAACTACTACTGCGGCAGGCAGGGCAGGTGCAGGTCTCCAGGAGGACGGGCAGGGAAATCTCCGTTATTGTGTGGTCCCTTTGGCAGGCAGCGAGAGCCAGGACACGGTGAGGAGGTGTCACACTGGGAAGAGAGATGAGGGCAAAGGACTCCCGACCCATGTACCGCCCACCTTCGTTAGCCTGCCGCTCACAATGCAGCCTTAATTAGGGACCTAGCTGTGGAGCTGATTGCCAGGCGCAGCAGAGCGTACTGCGGTCCTGCTCCTTGTGGGGCCGCAGAGCTGGGACGGGGCAGCGGGGTCTGGCTGCTGGCTCCAGCAATTGGGGACCAGAACTGCAATTGCTCACCTCTTGCCACGGCCCAGGGAACACAATTGCTGCATTTGGGAGCAACGTGCTTTGGTAAAAACATGATGCCCGGTATGGTTTCAGTGCAAGGAGTAGGCAGCACGTTTATTTAACAGTCGTTGGGCTGCCAAAACAATAGGTAGGGATGTAATCAATGGTGGTGCTTTGGTGCTGTGCTCTGTTTGCAGGTGTGACCTGGGGGTCCTGGTGGACAGCTGATGACCATGAGCCAGCACTGTGCCCTTGTGGCCAAGAAGGCCAATGGCATCCTGGGGTGTATTAGAAGGGCTGTGGTTGGTAGGTCGAGAGAGGTTCTCCTCCCCCTCTACTCTGCCCTGGTGAGACCCCATCTGGAATATTGTGTCCAGTTCTGGGCCTCTGAGTTCAAGAAGGACAGGGAACTGCTGGAGAGAGTCCAGGGCAGGGCTACAAAGATGATGAAGGGAGTGGAGCATCTCCCATATGAGGAAAGGCTGAGGGAGCTGGGTCTCTTTAGCTTGGAGGTGACTGAGGGGTGACCTCCTTAATGTTTATAAATATGTAAAGGGTGAGTGTCAGGAGGATGGAGCCAGGCTCTTCTCAGTGACAGGCAATGATAGGACAAGGAGCAATGGGTGCAAGCTAGAACTTCGGAGGTTCCACTTAAGTATAAGGAAAAACTTCTTCACAGTGAGGGTGACGGAACACTGGAACAGGCTGCCCAGAGAGGTTGTGGAGTCTCCTTCTCTGGAGATATTCAAAACCCACCTGGACGTGTTCCTGTGTGTGACCTGATGTAGGTGTTCCTGCTCATCTAGTCCAATGATCTTTCAAGGTCTCTTCCAATCCCTGATATTCTGTGATTCTGTGATGAGGGGACCAGGGCTGCTGCGGTCACTGGGCTGATGTTTGTGCTCAGATCCATGTCTGGCTGCGGGTGTGCAGCTGAGCTGGAGCCGATGCTTATTTGCAATCCACTTGTTTCCGTTTGACCTTCTCCTGTTACTGCCTTTTACTGTAAATATGTCTCCATGCCCAGTGATGTTTATCCCCAGAAGTGCTTCTGGACCATCATCGCACTGGCTCCAGCCTGGATTTTGCAGCCCCAATGCTGAGTCTGCTCCTGTGCTCATCCAGGTCACTGTACCCAGAAGTGGGACTTCTGGAGATGCCTCTCTAGAAACAGTGGTGGGACAGCACTGGCAGGACTGCAGCATGCTCTTCAGATCCACCATATCTTGTGCTTTAATTCCAAAGATGTGGAAGCCTTTGGCCTCTTTGGCGGGCATGCGTTGCCCAAGCTTTCTGTGTGGCCAGGTCTCTGTTAAGGGGACTGCCTCCAACCTGGCCAAGCAAGGACTGACTTTCTCTGCCTATTCTGCATTCGGGTATCTGCTGTCTCCCGAGCCAGCAAGGTTTTATACTGACCTGCGCTGCTGCTTACACCCCGGGCAGGACACTTACACCTCCCACCACAACACAGTGTGTATTTGGCACAGAGGTTTCATTTGCATAAGCAAAGCCACAGCCATGAATGTGTCTTTCAGAGGAATATCTCATTTCCTAAAATTGGGCTTCCCTAGCCATGTCTCTTTTCATTTAACATTTTTTCCCAACTGTGAGGCCTTTTCCGCACACCCCCTCTCCCCCTCAGCCTCAGTGACTTCTCTCCCATCCAAGTCCTTGAGTCCTTTGAAAGCTTTTGTGGCTTCATGGTAGTGAAGCTGTCAGACAAGTGAAATACAGGGTGAGCCCTCCGTCTGCAGACCTTACTGGGGAGCTCAGGCCATGCTTTGTAACCACGACTGTGCTGTGCTTACAGACTGCTCTGTTGAAGTAGGAGCAAAGTAGATTCCTTCTGCTGCTCCATCTGCAGCCCCCCAGGGTGAAGGGGAGGCAGAGAAGGGGGAATGCTCCTTCTCTTCTCTAAAATGAACACTGGCAGCAGACATCCTGGTATCAGCCTTCCTGGGTGCTGGGAGACAGGCAGACATTCCCCCCACCTCCCAGCATCTGCTCTGTCTGAAATCCTCACTGCAGTGCCTCAGCAATGAATTGAAAAATCCCTGCTCCCTTTCAGTACATGACAACCCCCAAATTCCATGTTTTCCCTCTCAATTAACATCCTGAAGGGCTACTTAGAGAAGGAAGACGCTTCAGATTAAGGGACAGTGTCACAATATGCCCAGTGAACAGGAGTGCAGCCGGCAGAGGAGGGAGAGGCTGCCTGGTTTTGGGACTTGAGGATAGTTCAGATGCATCAGGGAGTGGGTTTTGGACAGAGCAGCTCTCTGAGTTAATACTGCTGAGATGAGAAGTGCCCTTCTCACATTAAACAAGGTGAGTCCCTCCTTGTCCTGATGTCCCCAAGCCTGGCCCTGGCTGCATGCCTGGGGGTTGCCAGTGCAGGGGACAGGCTCTTCTCCTGAGCTCACCTGCCAATTGTCAAGGACCTGCATCCCTGCACCAATTGGGAAGTAGAAGCACCTCTGCAAGGACTTCAACCACCTCCACATATTTTTGAGGCTTCTAAGCTGGCTGTGGGGAGCCTGGTGCTTTGCCGGGGTGAAAGCAGTAGCAGCAGCCCTTCATCCAATCATGCATTAATAAATAAAGCTTTTGAGATGTTTGAAGCACTCCATATAATTTATTTTCCTTGGCCAAATTTATTTGGTCAAAGGTGGTGGCAGGGTAGCTCTGGCAGCTGCAGGCCTGGTGGATGGTGGTGGTAGACTCCTTTTCTGCCTGTTAAATAACAATTATGGCTTTTCTGCACCTCCAGGCACTCTACAAAAGGGGCCAAGATGATGATCCTCACCTGCAGTTGAGGAAAGGGAGGCATCTTGAGTTAAAAGCTGGTATTTGGGGCAGGAGAGTGCCATGGGCAGGGGGGCTGGTGCCCAGTGAGGAGGGGGCAGTGTGGGGAGCCCTGTGCTCTCCTCTTACCACATTACTGAGCTTGGGGGGAAAAGGTGTCCTGAGCAATGCTGCTCTAAACTGAGCCTGGAAATCACCACGAAGGAGATACTGGAAGCCTCCACTGATGTTCCCCTGCAGCAGGCTGGTAGCAAGAAGGAAAGATGCTGGAGATGAAATATTGCCAAGCTTGAAAGGGAGGAGGGGCTAGAGGAGCTGCCTGGGAAGAACTTGGGTTCAGCCTTCGCTGGATAGGAGGGAAGGGGATGGCATGATCCTGTGCTGTTGGTAGGCTCAGGCAGGCTGCTTGAGAAGGGGCTAGGTCTCTGCCTCCTAATTGCCTGCAGTGTTTGGACACCTCCATGGATCTTGCCATTCCCAAGCCACTGTGCAGACCCAACAGCCCCAGGAATCTCTGCAGCTCAGGGTGAATACCAGTGCCCCCAGCCTAATTCAACCAGGCAGGCAGGGAGGAGAGGCTTTTAAAATACATTCCCTGTGCAAAATCAGGACAGAAATAGCCCTGCCAGGGCTCATGGGTTTCGTTTGACTGCTGGGATGCACCCCCAGCTGTCAGCCACCAGAGGTGTTAGCAGATGGCTCCCTCCTTTCTGATAGAGGAACAGTGTTGAGCCAGCCACCCTGTCCTTCCCCAGCACCAACAACTGCATTTGTCTGTCCCCCAGCTCCAGCTGAAGGGGGCTCACGCATGTGCTAAGCACCAGCTTCATTTTTTCTTGGTGAGCCAAGGGAGCATTCACAAGCTCTGAAGCCTTCACTGAGCTCACAGCTCCCTGAAGCGGCCCCTGTGGGAGTTATGTTTTTAAGCACAGGGTGCTGGACCCTTCCTGGGGGATAACAGAGCTGCAGATGCTGGATGGAGCAGTTGTGCCTCTCTTCCTGTTTCTCCCCAACAGGTGTGGGTGGCTTCCCCCTTTTTCTCGTGTGTTTTAGCATGAGGTTTCTTGTGCAAGACCTGAGCTTCCTACTAGGTTATGCAGTGTCTTGGTTTTAAGCCCTGTCTGGAGCTATACTCCATGGGTGCCTTCAGAGCCTGGTGTAGAAGGTGCTCCTTGGATGAGTGAGCTGCAGAGGAGGTCAGTACCCAGTGCCATGCCACCATCAGGGCTTGTGCCTCTGTTGGAGCTCAACCTGCTTTTTGCAGAGAAATCTGACTTTCTAAGACCACCACAGGGGCCAGAGGCTACATATGAAGCGGCAGGCTGGAGATGTCCCCCGTGCCCAATCTGGGTCTGTCTGGGGAGGGCAGAATCAGGCTTAAGAGGTGTGGATAGGTACAGGCAAGTGGTCAGGGAGGTTCCCAGGGCAGGTTTGCAGCCATGCTGCCATCAACAGTTTGCAGGCGCCAGCCGGAACCCAGCCCAGCCCTTTACGTGCGAGCACTGGTGGAAGCGATGGGTTTATTTTTAGTCCTGTGAGCACTTGCTTCGTCGTCCTCCACAAACCCATCTGCTGCTGCCAGCAGGGCTGGGTTTGTTGGCTTTGAGTCAACAAATCAAACACAGCCCACCCCCTTCAACCTCCCCACCCCCAAATTTGCCATTTCTTGGCTGTAAACCAGGATGTTTTTCACATTTGTCTTCTGCCTCCTGCCCCCATATCCTCTCCCCACCCTCCCACAAATGTTTTGGATGAGAAATTTTGGGTTGGATCTGATCCTTCCCTGGTTTTGTGCTTCAATCTGGGCAGAGCACCAGAGTGCCAGGAGGGGACTTGCTCTGACACGACCTGGGGATGCTCCCAAGGGTGCCCAAGCCCCTTTGTGGGGGCAGGTACTAGATACTCACTAGGCTTAAGATGAAAAGTGAATCTTAATTGTGTTGAGTTACTAATTAGCAGTAGACGTGGTGGTTCTGCTCAGTGAAAGCAAAGATGCTGAGAAATGTACTTGGTGAGGACTGGCTCAGCTGGTCTGTTTGTAAATGTGGGTCCCAACATGAAGAGAAGGGTTGAAAAGCAGAATGGGGCAGCATGAGGCTAATGAAAGTGTGCTCCCCATGTACTGAGCAGCTTTCAAGGCTTCCCAGGGCTACGCCTGCAAAATCCTCCAGCTCAAAACCTGCTCTCCTGGAGCCATGTGGTACCTCCAAGGGGGACACAGAGCTGTTGTCCTCACTGGAGGTTTTTGTCACCAGGGTGAGTGACCCAACAGGGATGGCTGCAAGTCCAAGGCAGCCAAGGGATGTTGGCCATAAGACAGTGGGACAAAATTGAGTTTGGGGTTAGCCACAATCAACCGTCTCCTTCCCAGCATTGTTTCCAGCTGGTGAGTACTTGGTTTGGCAGCATGTAGTACATCTGTCCAGCTGGGATTTCTCTTGTTTCATCTCATGGGTTGGTATCTACCAGGGCAGGATTCATCCTACTGGATGGAGACATGGCAAAGTCAGGGCTTGGAGCACACTCAGCAAATGAGCTCCAGGTTTCCAGCTCTTGTTATTCTGCGACTGAGTCCATATCTCGGGATTTGTTCTCAATATAAAACAACCACACCAAAAAGGAGAGCTTGGTGAGAAGGCTAGTTATTTCACAGGGAGGGTCATAGCATTTGGGAGAAGTCCAGGAGAAGATATTGGAATGTCTGTTCCTTGAGCCCGGAGCTTTACTGGTGCTCAGGTTTAGCTATGTGTGGCTTGTTCATTGCCAGCCCTACTAAGTGTCACTTGCAATTATCTCTGATCTTTGGGGGTTTAATGAGACCTCTAAGCTTTTAGATAAGTAACTGGCTAGTTTCTGCTCTTTGCTATGAAGCTCTGAATGATTTACACCAAAAAAAAAAAAACCCTGTTGGGCCAGCTGTAGCCAGGATGGTCTCATGACTTCTCTGCACATGTAGTCAAATAGTTTCCTCTATCCAGCACCATCAAGGGGTGTCATGGGCTTGGGGGTGTCAAGCCCCGCCATTTGCTGAGTAGCAGTGAGCTACAGCCATGCTGGGTTGGTCTGGCAGACCCTCCAACAGCACCCAGCAGATGCCACTGAAAGGGATCACAAATTAAGGTGTCTCTAGTTCCTATCCTGTATAAGAGCTTCCAACAAGGGCTTCTTTCTTGGATGAGAGTGCAAACCAGGAGTACAGTCCAGGTGCTGAGTGAGGGGCCTTCGTTTGCAGGACCCATGTGGCTGATGGCTTGGGGCTGCCCTAGCTGCATCTGGAGAAATCTAGCAAGCCCAAAAGGACACAGCGTGTGAGTCCACCTTCATGGAATCTTCCCAAAAAATGAGTCTACCTTACTTGGGACTCACTGCCCCAAACTCTCCATATATACCCAGTGTCATGGGCAGCATCCAGAGGTCGAATACCAGAGGGTCAGAATGGCGAGGCTTGCAAAAAATGCAGGCAAGCTCCCTCATGATGCCTGGGAACTGGGTCTGTCAGCATTGGCATCTCTTTGACATCCTGTGCCATGCCAGCCTGTCATCTGTTCTTAGGCTCCATAGTCCTCCCCCCTCGCCCTTCCCTTGAGGTTGGCTGCATGTCCCAATAAGGTAAGCTCAAGAAGTTCCAGAAAACCGAGGAGAAAATGACCAGAGACTGAGAATTTCTGCAGGGGGTCAGTGATGTGAAATGCAACACTTCTCTGACAGTGAAAGCTTGGGGCTTTCTGCTAGTGAACTGTCACCATGGCAAGTGTGCAGGCTCTGCCGCAGTGGCAGGAGAAGGAGGAGGTGATGTCCACCAACTTGTTTTCTACAGCTGTGAACCCAGAGTTTTGGCCCAAACCCCAGCTACAAAAATGCAATGGAATGAAGTCCCGTTATTTTCCCAAAATGTTTGTAAAAATTCAGGGCCAACACTGTGCTTCTGCTGGAATACATGAGCGATGAGTTTTTTGCAGCCAACCCTCAGGAAGCTGAGCTCTGGTAGACATTTGCTGGAACTCTCCAGGATATCAATCCCAGAGCAATCAATAGGATCTGGGATGCCTGAAAAAGTCTTCCCTCCAATCACTTCCTCACCACCGCTCTCCCAGTGTTCCCTGTGAGGAGCCAAATTAAAGCTCCTTAAAGTTACCTTTTATCAGGCAATCAGTGCTCCTTTTGGCAGGGGAAGGCGTTCATCAACAGTCACGTGGGCCCATGCTGTGAGCTAAACAGCACATTGAATGGAGCCCCCTTCCAGCAGAAGACATCTTTGCATGCAGAAGGCAGCATGCACACATGCTGGAAGGAAGAATTTTGGACGACTTGCAATGGTATCACCTATACAGATGGATGGCCTGAGGTGATGCAGCAAGACAGAGATAACCCCCTGCTCTGTGTCTAGGTGGGACCTGAAGACCCAGCAGGGCTTTGGAGGTACCATGTGACTCCGGTGG
Organism: Nycticryphes semicollaris; assembly: GCA_013400055.1. Taxonomy (NCBI): domain Eukaryota; kingdom Metazoa; phylum Chordata; class Aves; order Charadriiformes; family Rostratulidae; genus Nycticryphes; species Nycticryphes semicollaris. The sequence continues at coordinate 596,658 of VXBJ01007655.1, read as the reverse complement.
GATGTTCCCAGGGGATCACTGCATTCCTGCAGCTCCCTATGCCATTTTTCCTAAGGGAAGAGGAGCGCTGGGTGCGTGTGAGAGGGGGGCTCTTGGAGGCAACTCAGTCTCAATACAGTTGGGTTTTGGAGCTCATTTAAGCAGCTCCGTACAGCCTTCGCAAATGGATGCTGTTAAGTACAGAGACGTGACCGTGCTGGGGCTCAGTTATTTACAGCTCCCTGCAGCTGACTTATGCCTCTTCTGTCAACAGAGCTGAGAGGGGAAGGAAAACCTTCTGGAATGAGAGCCAGAAGAAAATAAATCCCTCCCATCTTTTTTCCTCCTGTTATTACAAAGCTGGAGCCTGCCCCAGCCTGACACGTCAATAAATGTGGGTTTGGGGAGAAAATCTGGTAAGCAACAGGGAAATATCCATGGGCTTAGATGGGGACTGTATAGAAACAAGGCATGAGCTTCTTCTTCACTTTGACCTTACAATGTGCATTTAAAGCTAAAGCCAGTTTTTCCTGGCCAGCTAAAAACAATAGATCTTTTCGTCCTCACTGGGCCCAGCTTTGTGCTTGCAGCATTTATACAGTGTGCTGTGTTGAGCCTTGCTCTTCTTGGATGCTCTTTGCCTCTGATGTATAAAACAAAAGAGCCCTTCACAATGTTAAAAATCCTCATGGAACTTCCCAGTCACTGGCAGATGGGTCTAGTTTCCCCAGTTCCCCAGGGAAAAGGATTTGCAGACAGACCTCACATGTAGTTGTGGGAGATGCAGCGGGGAGACAGCTTCCACAAGCATGGTCTCTGCACTACTCCTGGGGGTTAAGCAAGCCAAGCCTTGTTGTTGGCATCTGCAGTGTTCACCACTGCAGAAGACAAGTCCTCGTTGGGAAGGCAGAGCTCCTGGGGAACGTTGCAAAGAGCTGCTGGGGAGGGGAAGAAAGGTGGTGATGTGCCCACAAAGGACTTCAGAGCTGAGACAAGAGGCAAGAACAAAGTGTCACAAGTGACATGCTCGGGGATGACGAAGCTCCTGCGCTGGCCATCTCCTGGCTGCTCACACCTGTACTCAGTGCACAGCCACATCTAACCCAGCAGTGTCTTTTGAGCTGCTTTGATTGGCAAGTGCTTAGAGCTCCCTGGGCTTTCATTTTCACTTGTTTTGTTTTGGTTTCTTTTCTTTCAATACTAGGGCTCGTTTTCATGCTGACTACCAGATATACATGGCTTGCAGCTACTCAAGCAGATATTGAGCCAGTTTGCGGTTCTTAGCTGCTTCGTCCCCATGGTTTATTTAGTGTTTCTCCTCTCTCCACCCAAGGTGGAGCTGCCTGTTAAGGTGTTTTCCTCAAGGTCTGTTCTGCAGGAGCAGATGTGTGGTCATCAGAAAATCTTTGGGTATCTCTAAAGATAGTTGATTTTTGAGGTACAAGTGATGCCTTGTCTCTAGGTTCGTGGGTGCGAAGCGGGAGCAGGGGGAAGCAAAGCCAGGGGAAGGGCAGCCTGGCTGTGCTCAGTTGACTTCTGCTCTTTCTTCTCACGCTGTATTGCTCTTGAATTTCTTAAGGTGTCTTTGTCTTCTTCAGTTTCTCTTCAGGCTCCACTCATTTCTGCCTGGCTCTGTTTCCTCCTTTTTTCCTGATTCTCCTTGGCCGCTCCAGCTGCCTTTTAATCTGTTCACCTCCCCTGCACTTCTCTCTCCACTTATGCATCATCCTTCTGCTCCACACGCCATGAATTCACCGGTGGTTTTTCCTTTGCAAGCTGTTTGTCCGGCCACGTGATGAGGGAATCTTTGTAGGGCGCTTGTGCTTCACAGTCTGGTGCACAGTCTTAACTGATGGGTGACCCCTTGGGGTGTCGCCTGAACATCCCCCTTGGGTGCTGATGCTCCCTCAGACATATCACTTGCTCACTTGATTCATCCAGGTGTGAAGGGAAGGGAAGACGAGAAAAACCTCCCAGCCATCAATCACCCCTGAGCCTGACCGGACTGAGATTTGTAGTCCAGCCCTGACATAAAATTATTGCACCTTCCCTGCTCCTTCTCCTCCTCGCTCAACGCTTTGCTTCAGCATTCCAAACCTTCCCATTTCAGAGCAGGGCTTGTCTCTGGCTGGGGTGGTGCTGCACAGGTACTGTAGGCTGAACCCCTGCATGGTATCTGTTGGGGAGAGCTTTACATTACGGTAAACTCAGTTTTATTACTGCAGCGGTGAGGGTTTTAATGCTCCATGACTCCCTCTCCTTGGCTTGATAATTCATCTCGAGCCAGACTGAAGTGGCTGCCATGGTGGGAGGCAGCGTGGGAGCGCTGCAGCCATCCAGAAACCTCACCCAAGGGTCGTGAGCCCCGTGTAACCCAAATAGCTCAGCAAGTCCCAAGTTCTCAGCCGTTGTCATAGGATGCTGGTACCTAAGCGCTCCCAGGATTTGGGGGCTGCAGGGGGACCTCTCAAGGAGTGTATCCCCCAGGCAGGAACTGCCAGCGACATCCCATGGCTTGCACAGGCAGACTGCTAAATAAGTAGTTAATGTTTGTTTTGTTAAAAAATAAGTTAAGAATAAAAACAAAACCCCACTCTCTTGCTCGGGGTTATTTCATGCGTAGCAAAAAATAGAGCTGGTATGCGATGCCTGCCTGCAGTGTACTCCAGGAGCTGCAAAGGCAGAGCTGGCACTTTGGGACCAAGGGAGAGATATTATTTATAGCTAGGCTTAGTAAGTCATTCCTTCGAAGTTTTTTTGTCTTCTAGTCTGCTCCTTCTCCCCCTTGTAGCATTACTGTCCTTTTCCCTTTCCATTCACTACCAAAACTGGACTAATTGTGCACAAACTTGTAGGGATGTAAGCAGCATCTCTTCCTCCTCTGGTCCCAAACCAGAAGGCACCCTGTAGCGGGGACGTGTGCCCAGAGATTAATTAAATCAGCACCGTGCAGCCAGAGATGAATTTCACGATGCTTGTCCCTGCGCTCCATCAGAGGTGGATATTTGTTCCCAAGTGGGGCACCATGCAGATAATTTTTAAGGTGTCCTTGGCTTAGCAGCATCAGGGATCTGTCTGGGATCTGTGGAGTTATTTTGCAGTTTCCTCCACACTCTTAATCTTTTTGTAAACTGAAAAACTAGGAATTTAAACTCCAAAGTTGTATGTCAAGGGATCAGCAGAGAATAAATCTGTGTCCTTACTTATGTATGATTTACCTGGCATATTTTGAATAATTGATTTCTCTAACATCAAGCTTTGGGAGCGTTAACAGAGGATACTGCTGCAGGGTCAGAGGAATGTGAAGAGGGAAATAAAACCCTGAGAAGGAGTTTTTGAAGAAGCTGTTTGAAAGTGGGGTTGCTTTGATGTCCAGCTTTGCTCCGGTAGATGCCCTGTGTGACAAGCTGTGGGGGGGACCTCGCAGTGCGGGGAAAGGGGCTGTCATTGTGCCATGACCCACTGCAGTGGAGCCTAACCCCGTTTGCCCCTCACCTGTCTTCTAGCCCATCACTTCATCGCGGCAACGGCATGCCAGGAAGCAGACTATGGCTGGATGATCCGGCACTACTGCCTGAAGCAGTTCCAGCTCAGCATGGAGGGTATCGGGCAGCGGCTCTGGTGTGACTGGGATGAAACAGTGGGGTAAGTGAGGTCCCTCTGCTTACCCTTCCCTTCCTGGCATCCCGGGACCACCTGCATCCATCTTTGATTTTGGAGTGTAAGGAGATCATCAGTGAGTTTTACTTCATGAGGCAGGAAACAAATACACCATTTCATTCTGCTTTGCTGCTGCTGCTACTGCCCTGGCTCATCCCTGCTGGGTCCAGCTGAAGCAGCTTCCCATCTTGGTCACTTGTGGAGGGGCCACAAGATAGACTTGGAGGGGAGAGCAGTGGACATTGTCTACCAGGACTTCAGTGAGGCTTTTGACACATGGTCCCTTAAGATCCTCACAGATAAGCTGATGAAGTGTGGGCTGGATAAGCACACAATGAGGTGGGTTGAAAACTGGCTGAATGGCCAGGCCCAGAGAGTGGTGATCATTGGACAAAGACTAGCTGGAGGCCAGCAACTAGTGCTGTAACCCAGGGGTCAATGCTGGGTCCAGTTCTGCTTTTAACATCATCATTAATGCTCTGGTTGATGAGGCAGAGCGTACCCTTAGCAGGTTTGAAGACAACACCAAACTGGGAGTAGAGGTTGACCCTCACACTAGAGGGTCATGCTGCCATCCAGAGGGTCCTCAACAGGCTGGAGAAATGTGCACATGGGAACCTCATGAAGTTCAACAAGGGGAAGTCCAAAGTCCTGAACCTGGGGAAGAACAACCCCAGACACCAGGACATGCTGCAGGCCATCCGTCTACAAAGCAGCTTGGCAGAAAAGGCCCTGGGGGTCTTATTGGATACCAAGTTGAACGTGATCCAGAAATGTGCCCTTGTGCCAAAGAAGGTGAATGGTAGCTGGGTTTGCACCGGGTCTGCATTAGAAGTATTTCCAGCAGGCTGAGGGAGGTGATCCTTCCCCTCTACTCAGCACTGGCCAGGCCACCCCTGGAGTGCTAGGTCCAGTTCTAGGCTCCCTAGTGCGAGAGAAGCATGGACATACTGGAGAGTCTCCAATGGAGGACCACAAAGATGATGAAGGGACTACAAGGAAAGGCTGAGAGAGCTGGGGCTGTTCAGAAAAGGCCCAGGGGGATCTTAGTAAGGTATATAAATACCTGCAGAGATGTTGCAAAGAGGACAGAGTTAGGCTTTTCTCAGTGGTGCCAAGTAACAGGACCAGAGGCAATGGGCACAAACTGAAGCACAAACTGAATAAACTCTGAACATCAGGAAGCACTTTTTTCATTGTAAGGATGACCGAGCACTGGCATAGGTCACCCAGGGAGGTTGTGGAGCTTTCATCCTTGGAGATAGTCAAAAAACATCTGGACATGGTCATGAGCTCTAGGTGTCCCTGCTTGAACAGGGGCATTTGGACAAGGTGAAGTGACATCCAGAGGTCCTCTTCAAGCTCTGCTGATCTGTGATTAAATTCTGGGCTTTCAAGGATCCCAACCTAAACAGTGTTTGGAAGCCAAGATGGCTGTCTTGCTCAATACAGTTATGTACGTATGGCGAAATCATATGCCCCAGTGGAGAAGCTTGAACAGGAGAAGACCACAGCTGCCTCTTACATGCTGGGTACCAATGTGTTAACTAGGCAGTAAATTGGGATAGCTGTCACAGCTCTATTACCTCTTCTGGTGACTCACTGCTTGATGGACATATTTTCCATGAGATTTTTGTTTTTTCTCGGCACTCAGGTTCTCAGACAGTCCAAAATGCCCTAACTCAGCTTGAAAATCCCTTAAACTCACTGAGATGCCCTCAGACTCTCTCTATGAGAAAATTCCAGGCCATCCCACTGGATTTGCTGGCTTGCCTGGTACTTCCAAAAACTGCATGTTGCTTTTTCTTAGCAACGAGAGAGAGAGGCTGGCAAGGTATGGCATGGCACTCTTCTGCTGAATCTCCCACTTGTAATCAGTGTCAGAGAGTAAGTGCTGATTTATGACTTAGGAGAAATGGAGATGCTGTCTGCTTTCCTGGTGGCACCCAGGAAATACTCAGTGACATCCTTGGGGGGGATGATGAAGCCCTACTTAATGAAGCAGCATCAAGGAGAGCAGGGATGTTGCATTTGGGGAACATGCTGCCCTATGGGTTTGGTTTTGGCTTTTTTTGACATTTATTTTGGGTTCTTTTTATTGCAAGCCACCTGAATGACACTTTCTTTGGATTAGCTCTTCTCTATTTATAATCAGCAGAGCTGAATTTTTCAGTACCCTCATGGCATAAATGATTCTCCTGGCAAGATGGTTTTGATTGAAATTGCAAAGACCAGCCAGGGGTGTCTGTGTGTTGGCGTGAGGGCCTGAAAAGAGCAGATCAAAACCCACTCTCTGCTCTGAGCTGGCTTTCCACATCATACAGCGTTGTTGTGCCATGGCCTTTCTCCAGGAAAACAAAGTGGTGGATAAAAGTGAGGTCAGTTGGAAATGGTGAGGAGATGTTGCCACACGCCAAGAGTGTTTTGCACAAAAATTAGAGTTTTTGTAAGATTTTGGCTGATTTCCTGCTTCATTTCCCCCGCCTCTGTGCCAAATTAAAAATCTATATACATTTGTGTATGTAAACAGACATATGTATACAGATAGGTAGCTTTTGAAAAGGACAGCTTGGGGTTTCCTTCCCCTTTATTGGTGACAAAACAGAGGAGAAGAAAGAGTGGAAAGACTGTGGGAGGTTTTCTGGTTCTAAGAAACCTCATTTGGTCCTCAAAAATGCCCACGGCTGCTCCCTCCTTGGGGGTTGTCATGGGACCTTCCTCCCCTCTGTTGAAACCTTTGGAGGCAGCATCTAGATGTGGTCCAGATGTGGTTAATGGCGGGAAAAGGGGATAACCACCTCCCTGAGTCTCCCATCTATGCTAGGCATGAGCTCCCACCTCTGGGGCCATCCCAGCAGAGCTGTGCCCAATCCAGGCTGTCCCCGTGCAAGGGTGGAGTGTGCCCCAGGGCAGGTCTTCAGTGAAGCCTTTGCACAGGAAGCAGAGGTGTGTTAAAGAGGTTGTTCTTTATCTCCGCTGTCCAGGTGGTTTTTGGTTTTGGTTTTGTTTTGTTTTGGGTTTGTTTGTTTGTTTGTTTCTAAATAGCTTCTACTAAACTTGTTATCCTTTAGGCACTTGGAGGAAATGTTGATAAACTTGCAGTATTTAATTTGATTGTGCAAGTCCATTTGTTCCATGCAAACACAGGACTCAGTTCATTAAAGAGATGACATTCTTCTGATCTTCCTGTGCCCTTGGGACACTGGGAAAATCAAGTAGAAATAACCCAGCTACTGCTGTAAATGTACTTGTTCTGCAATGATCTGGCTTTCAGGTGATCACCTTGCCCAACACCCCTGCTCCCTGTGTGTGCATGGCACTCACCATCCCCTTCTAAGAGGAAAAAGTACTGTTAGTTACTAAACAGTTGTTCTAGCTGTTCTAACTAAACTAAACTAAAAGTTACTACTCTCCCAGCAGAAGTGGGCAGGGGGTGGCATAGGCTGGCTGTTCACCCCTCTGGCTGTTTTGGTTTTGTTTTTTTTTTTAACTTCCACCAGACAAAGAGTTAGAAATAAAAGACCGGCCTAGAGACTTGTCTACTTTTCATATCTTCCCTCAAACTAAGGAATTTTGATGCTTAAAACCTGTCTGAAATGAGAATGAGAAACATTTGAAGGTTTTACCTCTGACAGCTCCTGTACCATCAGCAGCATTGGGTTCGGAGCTGTGATTTCTCATATGCAGCATTTAGCAGAGAAATGCCCATTAGGCCCATCACTTACTACTCAATTGAGAATGACACGATGGGAACATCTGGATAAATGAACTGTCTCAGCAGAGCTTGTTATTGTAGTTTATTGGTCCTATTTATAGGCTGCAGATTATCCTGCCATCTTACCCTCAGAGGTATTAATCTAGCTGTTGCGTTGCTGGTACCACTGCATTCAGCGGTAATAGAGGGGTCTCTCTGGACGAGGAGTGTTTGCTGGGGTTGGGCTTGGACCATGTGAACAAGTACCCACTCTCTGAGAAGGTTTGTCCAACACTATTGAGCTCTGCCGTCTCTCTTAGTGATACTTATTTGGGAAAAGTTGATGATTTTTGATATTGAAATCATATACCAGTTGAACTTGGTGAGCCATTACACACTTCAGGAATGGGATTTTTAATAAAATAATTGGTTCCAGAAGTTGGCCATGACCTCTGTCTCCTGGGAAGGGAGAAGGACTGCTCTGAGAGGTGTTTTCCCTTGAGTCCTCTGATTTCCTTCCCTCTCTTCCTCCCTAATGGATGAGTGATCTGGCATGACCTCAGATGCTCCTGCTGGAGCAGTGTGAGCCGGTGCCTGCTGGGTGAGGTGCCCACCTACCACTCATGTGCTGCAAGCTGGTCTCTCCAGCCCCTCCGTGGGGTTGCCCCATGGACCCCTGGCCTGAAAGCAATTTAGACCAAAGACTGTGGTGTTTAGTTTTCCAGGACTTGTATCTACCTCATTATTTAAAGCTGAAGCTGCGTTGTGGTCTCCTCTGCTTCATGGCAGTGGCTGAGCTACTTTGACCGGAAGCTCAGCTGCGCATGACTAATTATCCCAAAGATCAACTTGGCTATTCTGATTCCAGGACCAGATTCATCAGCACAGCAGCTATTTTTGGGGACACGGAGTGCTGCTGGCAGAGCTGGGGCAGCTAGAAGGGGCCAAGCTGCCAGCTGCTCACCCATGAATGCATCAGCAGGAGCTGATGACTTGTAGATATTTTTTGTGCAAGGTTTTGGCGTGCCAGGGGATGGCTTGTCACAGCGATGTTTGCACGGGGTTGGCACACTGGGCAGCAGCGAGCAGGGCAGGGGGGATGCTGGCTGTGCTGAGCGATGCTGCAGCTGTGGATGTCACTCCAGCTGAGCCAGGCGCCTTCATCCCAAATATATCTGCCCCGTGGCACCCTGTCAAAATCTCTGGGAATGCTTCCCCATTGCTGCAGGCATCCTGTGGGGAAGGAGCTCACCGGGGTGGTACTTTGCCTGCTGGGCTGACAGCTGCAGCTGGGTCGGGTCCAGAAATGTGCCGATGCTGCCGGCTCACCTGGTTCCCTGCCCCACTAATACCCCCGCTGCAGGGTTGATCTCACAGCTGTAAATACATTCAGTGTGTCTTCAGGTTATTTATCTATTATCATATAGACCACAGATTGATCTGTTATCTTATTATCTTATTATCTATTTAGTTATCGTCAGGTTGTCAGGTCCCTTCTGGCTACACCTTTACCATGTCTTCAGGCTCACCCTGCAGCCTTGCAGAGGAAGAAATCAATTTTTTAATTTACAAAGTAAAAGGAAAGCCTTCTATTATTTTTTTCCCCTTCTGAAGGAAGGGATTTGGGGAAGATAGGAAAAAAACCTGATACTCATGGCAAAAGGGAGAGCTGGTGATCCTGTTAACCCCAACCAGTATCCATAGTGTAACACCATCCACGCCAAGGTACTGGCGAGGAATAAATTCCAGTCTCAGTTGCCGTGGTAAAAAAACAGAAGCATTGCTTATGATTTACAGCAGTGTAACCATTCAGGTCCCATCAAACCATAAAACCTGTCCTCAATGGCTTTCCCACCAGCGGCCCAGCCCCATCCTCATCCTGCCCACAGATGTTCATCCCCACATTGTACCCATGATGCTCGGCCTCCTCCTGCTGCAGCATCCTTGAAACCCAAACTGTTTCCATGGTGATGAGGAAAACAGTTTTAATTGCAGTTCATAGCAGGTAAGGAAAAAATGTTTAGAACTAAGCAAAGCCATACTTTTCAGGGCAGGCTGCCTGTCCCCCTGCATGTCTCCCTGTCCACAACCTGTGGTGGTGGGGTGGCTTGGGAAAACTGTTCCCAGTGCTATCCTGCATCAGATCAATAATCACAATTTTTAAACATTTTTTTTTCAGTAATTAAAGCTAGTCTTTTTAGGGCATTTTTAGGGATTTTAAATTAAGATGCTGGTATTTAAGGCAAAAACAAGGGAGAGGAGGGGCAGAAGAAGAGAGGGAGAGAGTGGGTGCAGACTGCTTTTCCTTTCCCTCTCCCCACCATGTCTAGTGGTCTCTGGGGTTATGCTGACCATCACAGGAGCTAAGGACAGCCTCCATGCTCAGTGCTTCTCCAGCCACAGGCACGTCTCCATCCCTCCGTCTCAAAGGCAAGCTCCCAAGATCTGCCGTTCCCAGGGGAGCCCTTGCTGGGCTGCTGGTGACTTTTGGCACCGGGAAAGATCCCAGAGAAGCCCAATCCCAGTTGGGAAAAAGGAGCATGACTTGAGAGCACTGCTCCTTTGAAGCTGCTGAGCTCTTCTCAGGGTTGGTCCTTGAGAGAGGCAAGGAGAGATTTCAATACTGCCCCATGGGGGCAGAGGCACCCAATGGAAAGGCTTTTGTCATGTCCTCCAACTCCAAATATCATCTTAGCTAACCAGCCAGGTTTTGCAGCCTGGCGTTCAGGTGTAATGAATAGAACATGCCATGTAGCTTTGGGCTGCACTGGCTATTCATAGCCCCTGGTAAACATCATTAAAAACAGCTGCTCCTTCAGTTACCCCTCACTCCCAGGCAGGTTGGGAAGCCATGGACAGCCATCCTTAGATGTCGCATCCTTAGATCCTCTGGCTGCTCTGCAAAGCCACAAGGATGTGCCACAGTGTGGGTGGGTGGCCCAGGGGCTTCTCTACTTCCTTATTTATACCCCGACCGAACTGAGCCATTGCGGAGCTGCTTGGAAGCCTGGCCAGGGATCTGCCCTGTCATTCACCCACCTGCTTGTACTAACAGCCATAACGCCTCGTCCAGCTGCTTGTAGGGGGCAGCCAGTCCGTGGGTCTGCAGGGTGAGGAAGGAGATGATGCAGGGTGTGGGTATTTGATGATTAGGGGACTAGAACATCTCCCTTATGAGGAAAGGCTGAGGGACTTGGGTCTTTTTAGACTGGAGAGGAGAAGACTGAGGGGAGGTCTGATCAATGCCTATAAATACTTAAAGGGTGGGTGTCAAGAGGAAGGGGCCAGGCTTTTTTTCAGTGGTGCCCAGTGAGAGGACAAGAGGAAACAGGCATAAGCTTGAATGTAGGAAGCTCCATCTAAACATGAGTAACTTCTTTACCTTGATGGTGCCAGAGCCCTGAAACAGGCTGCCCAGAAAGGTGGTGGAGTCTCCATCTCTGGAGATGTTCAAAACCTGCCTGGACATGTTTCTGTGCAACCTGCTCTGGGTGACCCTGCTCTGGCAGGGGGTTGGACTAGATGATCCCCAGAGGTCCCTTCCAACCTCTATTGTTCTGTAATTTATCTGCACAGCCCCACCTCGGGTCTGATTTGAAGTTGATGATGTTCAGGTCTTCCCCCCAAAAAATTGCCTGGGTGTTTTGCTGCTCATTGCAGAACCCAGATATACCTGATGCCACTGACTTGAGTTTCTGTCCTCACCCTCATCTCCAGGGTGGTCCCAGCTGCACCCCTGGGGTTTCCTAAACACCTGTCCCTTCCCTTCCCCAGGAGCGGGTGACAGCCTGTGCTCCCCCTCTCCAGGGCTGCGGTGGCAGAGCCAGTGGCATGCCGTGCTGCTCTATTTCTGTAGCTGTGTCGGGCACCTGTGTCGCCTTTCACTTCAGCTGCAGCAGGAGCATCCATGGCGTCCCTCCCTGGGCTGTAGCCAGCAGCAGCACCCTGGAACCAGTGGTGTTCCCAGCACAGTGGCACTTTAGGGTCTGTATCCTCACTCAGCTGGAGGAGATGGTTTTGGGAGACAGAGGCTTGCAAATGAGCTCTAGGGTTGTTTGAAAGCTAAAAACTCAATTCTACCTTCTCTCCAAAGAGAGTTTTCACTCTGCAACTGAGGATTTAACCTCTTTCTGGACACCAAAAAATAGCATGATCATCCAATCTCCTGGAGCCCAACTCAGCTTTTCCTGGCTTAGTGTGGCAAGGAGACATTGCCCTCCTGGGCTGGACTGTGGGGTTGGAGGTGAGTGACAAGGGGAGGGCAGCAAAACAACACACCTCCCCACCCCCTCAAGAATTTTCGCCATCAGCATGGGCTGAGTTCTCTGGTTGGACCACACTGGCATGGGTGCTAATGTAGTAATGCAGCTCTGCTTGTGGAGAGAAGAGAACCAAATGCTGCTTTGGAGATGCAATGGGACAAATGTTCACCGCAGCTGGAGCAGGGAAGCACACGGTCAGCCCTGGGAGTCAACACTGCTGCTCTCTGGTGGGATTCTGATCCCTTCTGACAAGGCATCGTAAGCAGCAGCCTGGTTCCAACCAGTCTGGTTTATCCCAGCAAGTGGGTTCTAGGGGTGTGTGGGGCCAGCAGGTGGCGGTGGCCACGATGTCACCTGCTCCTGCTGAGGATGCGATCCCATCCAAAGCAGGGTGGCTTTAACGAAGGCAGGGGACGTGAAAATAAAAGGGACAAGAGACTTCAGTTATTTTAAGCCGCAGCTGCAGACCCCCACATCAGGATGAAGGACCTCTTTCCATGCCTGGACAGACGATCGTAGCCTCACAGCCACCTCATCACCCTTCTGTGCTGCTCGCGGGGCTGTAGCCACCTGGCTCCTTTCCTGGAGGGTGTGTGTGTTTGTCCATCCTCTCCCCAGCTGCTGTGCACGGAGCCATCCGAGCACTGAAATACGGATGCTGCCCAAGCACAAAGTGTAATTACAATTTATCCTTTCATTTGCTGACATCATTTTGCTTTGGTTACTTGCGTGTCTTCGCGCGTAACGCTGGGAGCAGCTACTTATCAGCACGACAGCTCCGTCTGAGCTGGGGGCTGGGGGGGCTAAGCCAGCTGCTGTATGGCCCTTTGCTTTGAAAAAAAAAAATAGCTTTTATTCACTTCTCTGTTAACTCTTTGCCTCTGCTTCTTGAAGATGCTTTAGCCCCTAAGTCTGCTAAGGACGCTGATGAACGGGAAACAGTAATTTTGTACATTGGGATGCTGAGCAGAAGCTGCTTTTAGTAGCTCCAGGCGCCCCATTAATTAAATCACCAGACTCTGCAGGGCCTCCCTCCGGCGCTGCCGGGTGCCAATGGGCACAGCAAGGCAACCGCTGCCTGCCCAAAATCCCAGCTGATGAGGTACAGAGAGGCTGCAGCGAGTAGCTGGGAAAACTGCTTATAAAATGTTTCTTCCCCCAGGTGGGTTTTTAATTGACCAGTCGGGTTGTGGTTAGCTCTGCTTCTCTAGGCTTAGCTGTAAGTAATTGGGATGGGGGAAAAATAAAAGAAGAGAGAGAAAAAGACCCTCTTTTTTTTTTTTTTTTTTATTCATAGTCAATTTTAAAGCAGGTAGGATTTGAAACCTGTGGTCATAGCTGTCCTTCCAGAGGGTGGATGGATGGACCAGCACAGAGAGGGTCTGTCCTCTCCCTGCAGTGCCATTTGCTCGGGGCTGCTCCATGTGTTCCATATACTTGGAAAAAAAACAAAGCCTAAAAAAATATACTTGCCTGAATGAGAGGTGAGATGGGTCGTGGTCCCGTGGACCTGCAGAGTGTGGCTGCTGCAAACTGCAGAGAGACAAGCTTCAAAAGCACGCTCTTGGTTCAAAACGCCCCTTATTTTTAGGCAGTTAAAAGTATTGTTAGTAGATTCACTGTACTTATATCTGTCCCCTTTTGGCTGAACCTGGGATAACGGATGGTGCCCCGAAGGCCGGCAGCCAGGAGAGCTGCTCCATGGCTCAGGATGGCTTTCCTGAAGGTCTTTAATAAAGGTGCGAGAGGGTTATTTGGGTCCAACTGGTATTTTCTAATAGCACCAGTCGAGCCATGAAATCCTGCAAAAAAATTAACACAAACCCCAAATCCCCTTGCTGCTAGTCATTTCATCTGTAAATGAAAACTCCTTGTGCTTTTGGCTGTGGATGAGCACTTAAAAGTGTGCAAAACCCAATGGGAATTCAAAAAAACCCATATATTTTTATACCCATTTACCCACCATCTCAAAAAGATACAAAAATTAAAATCATGCAGATAACCCTCTCAAATTTAATGAAATATAACATGGGCAAGTGAATAGTCTTGCATCTGGGCAAGAACAACCCCAGGTACCAGTATAAGTTGGAAATGACCTGTTGGAGAGCAGCGTNTATAAATATGTAAAGGGTGAGTGTCAGGAGGATGGAGCCAGGCTCTTCTCAGTGACAGGCAATGATAGAACAAGGGGCAATGGGTGCAAGCTGGAACTTCGGAGGTTCCACTTAAATATAAGGAAAAACTTCTTCACAGTGAGGGTGACAGAACACTGGAACAGGCTGCCCAGAGAGGTTGTGGAGTTTCCTTCTCCGGAGATATTCAGAACCCACCTGGACGTGTTCCCATGTGACCTGCTCTAGGTGTTCCTGCTCCGGCAGGGGGATTGGACTAGATGATCTTTCAAGGTCTCTTCCAATCCCTGATATTCTGTGATTCTGTAAAATACAATCTCAAATGACATATACACACATCTATAATTGCAAGTATGTAAAGGTGGTGCCTTTGTCTGTGTTGCAGCACCTACGGGGAGCTGACAAACTGCACGGCGCTGATCGCCGAGAGGCTCGACTGCTACTGGCCCAACCGGCTGGTGGATGAGTTCTTCGTGGCCGTCCACAGGCAGTATTTCAAGAACTGCTCCCCCTCCGGCCGGGCGCTGCACGACCCCCCCAATGGCGTCCTCTGCCCCTTCATCCTGCTGCCTGTCCTCGTCACCCTGCTGATGACCGCGCTGGTGGTGTGGAGGAGCAAACGCAGCGAGGGCATCGTGTAGGTGCGCCCTGCCGCCGGCACAGGGGACGGACGGGGCATCGCCACCCCAAAAGCACACGTTGTTTTGGGAAGACCCTGCCAGAGGAGCATCCCGGGAAAGGTACCAAGTCTGGGAGGCAGAGACAGCAACGCCACCGCTCCTCCCTTGCCGGTACCCTCCGCACCGCACACGTGCTGCTCGCCTGGCAGTTTCCAAATAAATCCATCATTTAAGACTCAGTCGTTCGGCGACAGGGGATGCCGGTGACTGGGGAGGCTGCCCCGGCCTCGGGGAGCCCTCCTGGGGTACCAGCGAGCACGGCTCACCTCAGGCATTGGCACTGCCACCATCTTTCCCATCTGCTTCCCTGCTGGCACCCCACAGCATTGCATTTTGCCAGAAGAGGAAAAAATTTAAAAAAATAAGAAAGAAAAGGGGGTGGTGGGGTTGAAATCCTGCTTGTCGTGGGAGGTGGCAGTGGGTGTCACCACGAGGACAGCAAGTCTGGGTGCAACCCCACGCCATGGAACTGTCACAGCTTTCTCTTTTTGTCCTTAATTTTTTCTCCACAGCAGGAAAAGCTTCTGTTGTCCTGGCCCCAGCGCAAGGCCGAGGCCCACATGGGGTGGGTTTGTCCGGGAGGTGGGGAGCAATGGGTAAAAACTGGCAGTGGGAGCTGGTAGGACTGGTGGTGGCACCAGTGGTGGCCATTGCAGTGCTCTGGGCTAAGGAGCTACAGGAATAAGGTTCATTTCCTACCTAAATAAATACATCAATAAAACCAGGTGCCTGTGTCTGGTGCAGATCCCCAGCACTGGCCACCTCTGTGAACTCTGAGGTCCAGGAGGGTCATGGCCCCCTCCCCCCCCCATATGCCGCTCTCGTGTATGCCACCATTGTTGCCCCAAAGGAGCCTTCATGATCCCAGAGACCCCTCAACAGCACTGACCCCTGTCCCATGGACACCCTCTGAGGTGACACTGGGGGTGGGACCGGAGGGCTGACTGAATGGCCTCTGCCCCTCCAAGGCAGTGGGGTTCCAGGGTGAACAGGTCAGGGGGCCTCCCCTTCGTCAGGGACCAGGAGTGGGATCAAGTCCCTTCGTGGGAGGATGGGTATCCTCTGGGTTGGTGAGGGAACTCCCAACCCTGCCACTGGTCTTTGCCATCCCCAACATCTCTGGACTACTCCAGATCCCTTTCAGTGTCTTGCTGGTTCAGGAAAAAGGCCCTTTAGGACACCCAGTGTCCCTCATGTTTCCCAAAAAACCTGAAATTGCACATGCCAGGCAGCAGAACATCCAGTCTGTGATGGCATGACTGGCTGGATAGATGAGGAGAGGACAGTGGATCTCCTGTACCTTGACTTCAGCAAGGCTTTCAACACCGTCTCCCACAGCATTCTCATAGGCAAGCTTAGGAAGTGTGGGTAAGATGAATGGACAGTGAGGTGGATTGAAAACTGGCTGAAAGACAGAGATCAAAGGGTCATGATTAGGGGTACAGAATCTAGTTGGAGGTCCGTGACAAGTGGTGTTCCCCATGGGTCAGTACTGGGTCCAGTCCTCTTCAATATATTCATCAATGACCTGGAAGAAGGCATGGAACGTACCCTCAGCAACTGAGCTGATGATACAAAACTGGAAGAGGTGGCTGACACATCAGAAGGCTGTGCCACCATCCAGCAAGACCTGGACAGTCTGGAGAGATGGGCAGAGAGAAACCTGATGAAATTCAACAAGGGCAAGTGTAGGATCCTGCACCTCGGGAGTAACAACCCCCCTGCACCAGTACAGGTTGGGGGCTGACCTGCTGGAGAACAGCTCTGAGAAAAAAGACCTGGGGAGTCCTGTTGGACAACAGGATGAACATGAGCCAGCAATGTGCCCTTGAGGCCAAGAAGGCCAATGGGCATCCCCAGGGTGCACCAAGAAGAGTGTGGTCAGCAGGTTGAGGGAGGTTATCCCCTGCTTCTGCTTTGCTCTGGTGAAGTCCCATCTGGAGTAGTGTGTCCAGTTCTGGGCTCCCGAGTTCAAGGACAGGGAACTGCTGAAAAAGGGAAGGTCAGAGGACCACAAAGATGATTAGGGGCCTGGAGCATCTCTCTTACGAGGAAAGGTTGAGGGACTTGGGTCTTTGTAGTCTGGAGAAGACTGAGGGGGGATCTGATCAATGCCTATAAATACTTAACGGTGGGTATCAAGATGAAGGGGCCAGTCTTCTTTTTCAGTGGTGCCCAGTGAGAGGACAAGAGGAAATGGGCACAAACTTGTACATAAGAAATTAAAACTAAACCTGAGGAGGAACTTTCTTTACGTTGGTGCCAGAGCCCTGGAACAGGCTACTCAGGGAGGTAGTGGAGTCTCCATCTCTGGAGACATTCAAAAACTGCCTGGACAGGTTCCTGTGCAACCTTCTCTGGAGGACTGCTTTGGCAGAGAGGTTTNAAAATACATATAAAAATAAATGTACACTTTAAAAAAAATCTCCCAGCTCTTCATGTTCAGGAAAAAATAATTCAGTTTATTTTCCTGGACTGTGAACTAATGGGCTCTTCTAGGATGAGAATGATGTTTTTCCCCTGTGAATTCTGGGTTGGGAAGAAGCTGGTGCTTAAGCCTTCTTGTTCGAAAGCATCCCAGCTTGAATAGGGCTCACCTCCTCCAGGTAAGCAAAAACAAGGCAAAAGGATTACAGAGGGGGGCTCTACAGGGAAGTGGGGATTGGCACTGAGGATTGCATCTGTGTGTTCACACAGGCTGCCGCTACCCCAAACCTGCTGCACACCCAGACACAGCTTTTTCCTGGCTCTCCAAAGCAGTCCCTTGCCTTTTCTCTGTCCTAGGTAGCTCCCAGGTGACGGCATGGGTGACAGCCCAGGAAACAGGGACTCTTCCCAATTGCTGAAGGTCCTTCCCTGACAATACTCTTCTGGCAAAGACCCTTCCCTGCAGTTGCCTGCTTAAGGCAGTATGCTGGTCCGTGTTTTGTTTTCAATACACACAGAGGCAATGTTATCCAAGGGTGAAGCTGAGGATAAGGCTCTCCTCCTGCATGTCAATCTCGGCATTTCACTTCACTGCTTTCCTAGACCTCCAGTAACACATACAGGAATCTGTGAAGCTGTAAGGGCAAAGGCACAGGGAAAACCTAACAAGCAAATTTGCACCGTGCTTAAAATCTGCAACCCAGCTCTGCGGTGCTAGCGATGGAGGCAGTTTGGATTTCCTTCAGAGTCTGCAGAGGAAGGAACGAAGCGTAATCATTCAAGGGGATAAAAACCCAACAGGTCTACACCCGAGCGTTACACACACACTCGCTCCATGTGAAACCACACGAATGTTTATTTCTATGGTTTATCTATTTATAAAAGCTTGAATCTGTTCCATTGCATCTCCTCTGCGTGATCCCACGAGCAAAACGCCTTGTGGTCTCTGAGGCTACACCAATGCCCCCCAGCTCGGCAGCCCCGGGCATGGCCTGGGTCTGTGGGCCAGCGACCGGGAGCCCTGGCACACGACAGGCAGTGACTTCTCAAGGCATTTACTCTGAAGTGATTCCTGAGGTACACACTACTCTCTTCTGAAGGATCTCTGCTTGCACATACTATGCGTTTGATATACAGCTACTTACAGAAAAGGCAATTATAGCATTATACCCTTTCAAATTACCAAAAAGCCAGGCGCGCGTGAGTGTTTAAAAGAGGGTGCAGTGCATTATTATTCTCAGCTGTGTTATTAGTCATTCACCTTCAGTGCAGAATTTTGAAGAACACAATTAGGTGTTCTCCAGGTAATGGTGGTTGAATTCCCTTTCACCAGATTGAACAGCATCTGATGCTCCCTCACCACATCCAGATCGGAAAGCCAAAGGCAGATTTCTTTGAAAAGANTCCAGAGGTCCCTTCCAACCCTTCTGTGACATCCAGCCATCCGCCTTGCCCACCTCAGGCTGCCACATCCCAACTCCTGTTTCTCTTCCAGGACACTGCAGCATTTTATTCCTTTGCCATTTGATATCTGGGTTTGTTTTTTTTTTTTTTGTCAGAGGGAAGTAAGGGGGGGGAGGGGAAAATGAGCATAATTTGATGAGGAGCACCCAGGGCTGTAGAGACGATGGTCCTTGCAGCCAGGAAGAGCTGAAGAGCCTTTCTGGAAGTTGGCTACCTAGGGTAAAAATAACTTAAAAAACCCCCAAAACAACAACAACAACCCCCAAATGAATAACCAACCACAAGAAAAAAGCAGCAGGTTGTTCAGAATCTGCACGGGAGTTATAGAAGCTGATTCCTGCACAACCGCTATTAACAATACAAGCCTCTATCCCTTGACCGGCCACAAGGGAAGGTGACAGTTTGGGGACATATAGGACACTTTACCTTCAGCCATCACAGGGGGCC
>VXBJ01007655.1:471972-575172 GCA_013400055.1 Nycticryphes semicollaris | reverse complement strand
CCCTTTCATTAAATTTTCACAGAAATATATAATATATATAATATATATATGTATAATTTTACTAATACTACACATTTAATTAAGGTACGGATTAGCCTATATTTCTTTCGACTACTTCACACAATGAACAGAAACAAAAAAATACTGTAGCCCAAACTGGAGCTGAAAATAACAATGTAAAAATTCCAAACATGTGACAAAAACATACCTACATTAAATATAATCAAGAATTGCAATATCAGAAGTAGAATTTCATTTAGCGCTTGCATTCTGGCAAGCTCTAAGCCTTAGCTGAATGACTCTTGGAAAAGGCTTGTATTGTTTCTGCTCATCAAAGGCAAGAGTATTATGATTTGGTTCACAGGAGACCATTTTATTGCCAACTTGAAGTGTTCCAAAAACACACCACCTTTTCTGGTTTCTTTTTTCTTCATTCCCCCCTCCAAACTAAGCAAGAGTTTAAAAAAAGTGTAATTACAATTTCAATAGTGATTTCTGTTAACTTCTCAAGCATATCTCATCAACAGGATATACAGTACAGTTCAGAAGAGTAAACATTTTTAAAAGTAAGCAAACAACTTTTTCAACCAACATACACAATTTCTTGCTGTATTTATGCTGAACTCTCCTTTTAACATGGACAAGTTATGAAGTTAGTTTTCTTCTTCAGTACAACATGGACACAGGACTAGTACAATCCGGGCTGGTGGTGTTGTTGTTGTTGTTGAAGTTAAGGACAACTCTAGTATGGAAGCCATGGTTCTGCCATTCACCTCCCTTCATCATCTCGCATAGCGCTTAATGTAATCTTCAACTTTATTCCGAAAGTCCTCCTAGAGGAAAGCACAGAAAGCACAGTCAGAATTAGCCCAAGCTTGTCAGAGAGAGAGAGGCTCATGTAGGACTATGATGGTGGTGGATGCCCAGATTAGCACCAGTAGGGTCAAGTTTCTATGAAGTGAAACGCCTGCCGCTCTCCCCGAGACCTAGCACACCACATTTCCGACACAGCCTGTGAGAACTGAGCCAAACGCTCAACTCCTTGGGAGCGGGTATCTTTGCTCCACTGCCTATCTCNCAGAGAGAGAGAGGCTCATGTAGGACTATGATGGTGGTGGATGCCCAGATTAGCACCAGTAGGGTCAAGTTTCTATGAAGTGAAACGCCTGCCGCTCTCCCCGAGACCTAGCACACCACATTTCCGACACAGCCTGTGAGAACTGAGCCAAACGCTCAACTCCTTGGGAGCGGGTATCTTTGCTCCACTGCCTATCTCCTCTGGGGGCTCAACTGGACACAGAGTTTGCCATTGCCAGCTACCAACGCAGGTGCAAACAGAGCGTGTCTCACGGGTTGCCAGTGCTGGGAGGCCAACCCCCAGCTGGTGGCACGTGCCTCACAGCAAAGATCTGGCCACGGTTTTTGAGAGGTACGGGAAGAGAGGCAAGGCTACGGCAGGAGCTGTTACAAAAGCTGCACACCCCAAGGCAGCTCTGTCCCAAATACTCATTCTGGCCTCCCCCCGGTAACTGTAAAATATCACAGCTGGCACATAATTAAGATAAATCAATCACTGCTCTTTATTTTTTTTTTTTTGTCATTTATTATAGCCTAGAGAATTAAAAATTCATCATCCAGGTCACTCATTTGTTGAAGTGGTTCAGTGGGAATGCGCTTATACCTGTAGCCCTCCACAGAAAACCTATGGGACTATTATATACATATATATATATATAGCCTCTGTATAACAGAGCTAAGCACACATTTCTGATAGTTTATCTTCACAAAGCACACCACAGATGCTGAGTGAAATTCTGACAAACTTTCCTCATTTGATTCTTGTCCAAGCTGGGATGTCAGACAGATGCTACACTCCTCTTCTGTTACCCTGAGTCAGAACCTTGCCCCGTGCGCTTACAGCCTGTTATTAAATATGTTCAACACAACCACACCGAGTGCCTTGTGCTCCGGGTTCAAGTGGAGGTTTCACAGCAAAATGCATCTCGCTTGATTTCCGCCTCCCAGTTTTGTGTGCTGGTTAGAATGTGAGGCAGGAAAACCTGGGAAATTAATGTCCTCACTTCTGTTAAAAAAAATTTAAAACAAACAAACAAAACCCCAATGCACACAACAGATGAAGAGGTGTTGAACGCACTGTTGTGCTGCACTGGAGCTACCTGGAAAGCAGGGGCCACTGAAATCCTCTGTCCACCAAGACAAGACTCTGGTTTTAACTGGGAAGGGCACAAAGTCTTGCTGCCACGGCTCGAGGGATCACAGCCAGGGACGCTCCTGCTTTCACCAATGTACCTTGTCACAGAGAGCAGCTCCAGGTTTGTTGATAACATAAAATGATGCCCTTGGAACACAGGCTGAGTGTTCTGGTCCACTCGGCAAAGAGCTAAATAAAGTGAAGTTTACAGACAGGGCAGCACTTTGTGAATTTAATGCCCCCGGTAAATAATGGCCTTTATATCAGGTCTTTTTTACTCTTTTGTTAAGAGTAGATAAAAGGTGAGCACCACAATATGCACCATGACTTTGTACTAATACTGGAAAGAAGGTCTGAAAAGAAGTGAGTAGTTGCGTTTAACTATGAGCTTGTTTTAAAAACAGGGAGAAAGCTGTCTTCCATGCAGTGGTATGCAGTAACCCATTCTGAAATTTGAAATATATGGTACGAAACTTAAAATAAAAAAAGAAATCAAAGCTAAAATCTCCCTTCCCCAAACTAACTTTGTTTCTAGCTTGACTTCTTCAGCAGTGTGTCTGCCTTNATAATTTTACTAATACTACACATTTAATTAAGGTACGGATTAGCCTATATTTCTTTCGACTACTTCACACAATGAACAGAAACAAAAAAATACTGTAGCCCAAACTGGAGCTGAAAATAACAATGTAAAAATTCCAAACATGTGACAAAAACATACCTACATTAAATATAATCAAGAATTGCAATATCAGAAGTAGAATTTCATTTAGCGCTTGCATTCTGGCAAGCTCTAAGCCTTAGCTGAATGACTCTTGGAAAAGGCTTGTATTGTTTCTGCTCATCAAAGGCAAGAGTATTATGATTTGGTTCACAGGAGACCATTTTATTGCCAACTTGAAGTGTTCCAAAAACACACCACCTTTTCTGGTTTCTTTTTTCTTCATTCCCCCCTCCAAACTAAGCAAGAGTTTAAAAAAAGTGTAATTACAATTTCAATAGTGATTTCTGTTAACTTCTCAAGCATATCTCATCAACAGGATATACAGTACAGTTCAGAAGAGTAAACATTTTTAAAAGTAAGCAAACAACTTTTTCAACCAACATACACAATTTCTTGCTGTATTTATGCTGAACTCTCCTTTTAACATGGACAAGTTATGAAGTTAGTTTTCTTCTTCAGTACAACATGGACACAGGACTAGTACAATCCGGGCTGGTGGTGTTGTTGTTGTTGTTGAAGTTAAGGACAACTCTAGTATGGAAGCCATGGTTCTGCCATTCACCTCCCTTCATCATCTCGCATAGCGCTTAATGTAATCTTCAACTTTATTCCGAAAGTCCTCCTAGAGGAAAGCACAGAAAGCACAGTCAGAATTAGCCCAAGCTTGTCAGAGAGAGAGAGGCTCATGTAGGACTATGATGGTGGTGGATGCCCAGATTAGCACCAGTAGGGTCAAGTTTCTATGAAGTGAAACGCCTGCCGCTCTCCCCGAGACCTAGCACACCACATTTCCGACACAGCCTGTGAGAACTGAGACAAACGCTCAACTCCTTGGGAGCGGGTATCTTTGCTCCACTGCCTATCTCCTCTGGGGGCTCAACTGGACACAGAGTTTGCCATTGCCAGCTACCAACGCAGGTGCAAACAGAGCGTGTCTCACGGGTTGCCAGTGCTGGGAGGCCAACCCCCAGCTGGTGGCACGTGCCTCACAGCAAAGATCTGGCCACGGTTTTTGAGAGGTACGGGAAGAGAGGCAAGGCTACGGCAGGAGCTGTTACAAAAGCTGCACACCCCAAGGCAGCTCTGTCCCAAATACTCATTCTGGCCTCCCCCCGGTAACTGTAAAATATCACAGCTGGCACATAATTAAGATAAATCAATCGCTGCTCTTTATTTTTTTTTTTTTTTTGTCATTTTTTATAGCCTAGAGAATTAAAAATTCATCATCCAGGTCACTCATTTGTTGAAGTGGTTCAGTGGGAATGCGCTTATACCTGTAGCCCTCCACAGAAAACCTATGGGACTATTATATACATATATATATATATAGCCTCTGTATAACAGAGCTAAGCACACATTTCTGATAGTTTATCTTCACAAAGCACACCACAGATGCTGAGTGAAATTCTGACAAACTTTCCTCATTTGATTCTTGTCCAAGCTGGGATGTCAGACAGATGCTACACTCCTCTTCTGTTACCCTGAGTCAGAACCTTGCCCCGTGCGCTTACAGCCTGTTATTAAATATGTTCAACACAACCACACCGAGTGCCTTGTGCTCCGGGTTCAAGTGGAGGTTTCACAGCAAAATGCATCTCGCTTGATTTCCGCCTCCCAGTTTTGTGTGCTGGTTAGAATGTGAGGCAGGAAAACCTGGGAAATTAATGTCCTCACTTCTGTTAAAAAAAATTTAAAACAAACAAACAAAACCCCAATGCACACAACAGATGAAGAGGTGTTGAACGCACTGTTGTGCTGCACTGGAGCTACCTGGAAAGCAGGGGCCATGGAAGCACTGAAATCCTCTGTCCACCAAGACAAGACTCTGGTTTTAACTGGGAAGGGCACAAAGTCTTGCTGCCGCGGCTCGAGGGATCACAGCCAGGGACGCTCCTGCTTTCACCAATGTACCTTGTCACAGAGAGCAGCTCCAGGTTTGTTGATAACATAAAATGATGCCCTTGGAACACAGGCTGAGTGTTCTGGTCCACTCGGCAAAGAGCTAAATAAAGTGAAGTTTACAGACAGGGCAGCACTTTGTGAATTTAATGCCCCCGGTAAATAATGGCCTTTATATCAGGTCTTTTTTACTCTTTTGTTAAGAGTAGATAAAAGGTGAGCACCACAATATGCACCATGACTTTGTACTAATACTGGAAAGAAGGTCTGAAAAGAAGTGAGTAGTTGCGTTTAACTATGAGCTTGTTTTAAAAACAGGGAGAAAGCTGTCTTCCATGCAGTGGTATGCAGTAACCCATTCTGAAATTTGAAATATATGGTACGAAACTTAAAATAGAAAAAGAAATCAAAGCTAAAATCTCCCTTCCCCAAACTAACTTTGTTTCTAGCTTGACTTCTTCAGCAGTGTGTCTGCCTTTAAAAAAAATAAAATAAGAAAAAAACCTGGATTTCCCCCGTGTCTTGATCAGCATTTAGCTATACACTGCCACTAAAACTTTTGCTAGACATCACACCAGAATAAAGCAGTAATATAGCCTTTTTGCTATAGCTAGCCTTGGAACACATCAATATTTCCTTGGATCCAACACAACACTTCAAACAGTTCCTGATCAGCTCCCATTATGATGTTTTGGTTTTCTCCCAGAGTTTTTCAATCAACAGAAAGATAAAGACTAACTCATGGTTGAAGTCCCAAATCAAGGCATAAAAGAGGAACTATGATCCACAAGAAACGCTGTCTCTGATTTTATTTTCCAACTGATAAAGTGCATCACAGAAATGTTCATAAACTATATGCAAAGTGCTCTGAATCTCAAAGAAGCCTGATACATAGTTTAAGGCCAAAAATATCATAGGTGTAGAAACAAAAACATAAAATGCACTTTAGGGGATAAAACCACCCACCACTAATGGCTCTTCTCAAGAGAGGTACAGATCTGCACTTTGGAAGAAATAAAAGCAGAGACCATAGATTACAGTCACCCATTACAGGAAACTATGGTAAGATGCTTGACATCTTGGTGTTGGGCAATAGGAGCCCAGGTGGGCAGCAGCCCTGCAACAACTGACTGCTAACAGAATCCAACTCTTTATGGCTGCAGAAATCCCCTTTCTCCTTAGAGACAGGCTGCTGCTTACACTTTAAGAGAAAAGAGAATCTATTTTGATACAATATGGCACCTTCTAAAGGCAATATTCTGTGTAGTGACTTTTTAACTTCTGCAAACACACCCATTTCCATGCTGATGTAATTGTTTGTTAAGCATGCTAAGAAATTAGCACTACTGAGCTAATGCCACCTTCACTTTAAATAAGATTTCAGATACTAGGCAACTTCAATCCTGTCATCAATGACATCAAAACTGTCATCAATGACAGTTCTGGTAGCCGAGTATCATGTCAAAGCAGTTTTGAGTAACTACTTATGAACAACACGTCCGTTAGAATAGTTCCTGCATCTTGGGCTGCTTTGGGGAAGAAGAGTGTCCAGGCACCCCGAGCCTGTGACAGTACCACACAAACAAAAGAAAAGTGACCTTTTGAATTTGCTTTCAGCTCTGATGAGTTGTGGACTACCTCAATGCAAACTAGAATAATTACTCATAATGGCAAAGAACAGTGGAAGCAGGGGCGGTTATGATGTATATCCCCAGTATTATTGATTGATCACTCGCAGCAGCAACACTCACCGTCAGCACCCACAGCATCAGAGCACATCAGGCACAACAAGAAACTGGGCCCAGAAATACCACTGGACATGCAATAAGGCCATCTGCTGTATTGATGGTACCTAAGAGCAGTGCAGCACAGGCAGCTCAGAGCATCTTCCGCTTTTTCACCAGTACCTTTGCAAAGCTTTTAAATGGGCTTTCGGCACTGGCTTAACTCAGCGGAGTAGGAACGCTCCAGAAATCCACACCATCACTTAGGCTGACTCACCAGATGAAGGAACTGACAGCACTGGCAAGAACATATTAACACAGTACTCGCCGCATGTGAACCTGGTTGCTGAACGCTAGGTTCTCATCTCATAGCTGTAATATCCATCTTCACATGCCATATGGCGTAACAGCTCCTGATTAAAAGGGGGCACTTTACTATGTGCACATCTGTTTATGTGCAGTACTGAATAATCAGAAGTAAAAAAAAATTAATCAGAGCAGCACACATTCTGCATTGTAAAGAGGCATGTCAAAAACCCCGTGAGGAATACCGTGGGGAAAGAGGACTGGTTTCAGGGGGAGTGGAGCTGGAGATGCGTTGTTCACCTGGCACATGGATGCTGTGTGTGCAAGCACCCATCGCCACGCAGTATGTACTTGCCCTGGTACTCCCTGACACACAAAGCTGTGCATTTTACCCTCTCTTGACTTCTCTTCAAGGACAGATCCTACGTGTAGGGACTACCAGAAAGACAGCTTTGCCCCTGAGCTGCGAGGACGTGAGAGGGAAAGAAGAGCAGTACATGAGTAGCGCTGCGGGAAGCAATTGCTGCATGAGTAATGCTGGCCAAATCACTGCTTCATTTGATGAAAATCATATGGGGACAATCAATCTAAACGAAATTCAAAATTAATCGGTGGATTAAGAGTACGGAATATATGAGCCACAACATATTTCCTAATATCATTAGCTGAAAATTGGGTTATAGCACCATAAGGTTAAAACATACACCCCATCAAACTTCTCCGTGGTGTATTTTTGTACTTAAATAAATTTTGTTTACACAAAGACATTGAACTAACAGCCTCTAAGCTCATAAATATACGTATTTCAGTCAGAGCTCCGGCCAAAGACATAAATTTCAAACTTACTGATTTCATAATTTTTATTGTACTGTTTTTACCAGACAGTATGTGCTAAGATTTGCATTAACAAAATATTAAAGAATACCTTTATCCCATTAGCTTTAGATAAAAAAATACTGACTGATATAATATTAGGAAAATTCATTTAAGCCTCAACTGCTACTTGTCTTAAAAACATGCCACAGTGAAATGAGATTAAAAAAATACGTCAGACTATAGAAAGTTGTTACAAGATATTTTACACTGAAGGCATAAAGAACCTCAGTACCTGGTCAGAGTGGTAATTTATCACAAATTATGTATCTTTGAGAGCACTTGGGAGAGGCTAGATAGACAATTATGGAAACCAAAGGGAAACTGCCACCTCGAGAACGAGGCACCCTTTCGAAAACTGGAGTTTGACCTGATTTAGCACCTCTATGAGAGGAGACTTTATCTTTTCAACAATTTGTACTGCACTGAGTTGTACTGATTAACTCCTTGCCTATTATTAAGCTTTTAATTTGAAAAAGAAAGAAGATCTGCTCAGTTATCCAAACTAAACACAATACTTCTCTGTAAGTACTGGGACAACTACCAGGGAAGTTTGGAAAAGTTGGAATGGAAACTTTACCTCAGGATTTTTTTTATTATTATTTAGAACAAATGTATAACACAAGAATTACACAATTCAAAAAGGAAAAAAAAAAAAAAAAAAAAAAAAAAATAAAAAAATAAAAAAAAAAAAAAAAAAAAAAAAAAAAAAAGAAACACACCCCCCACCCCACGCCAAATTTAGCTCATTATCCTTAATACACCCACTACAGTTTTACCACTTCACACACTGCAGTATTTGGCAAAATTTTTCTTCCTCCTACTCACAATACTGACCTCAGTTTCTGCCCTTTCTAAGTATGTTAGAGACCAGAGGCTGTTCCCCCCTCTTTGGGGACTGTGCTCACAAGGTTGAAGGCCATACTGGCCAGTCCCTGCAGGAAAATGCATCGTGGACTGCATCTGTCCCTTAACTGCAACAACCCAGACACCTGCGACAAACTCTGACCCACCTTCACATCATTAGATTTGCAATTCTGTAAGATTCAAGCAGAGATTACAGAAGACCACAAAAATACTCAACTGCTCCTGCCCTTCCCTCCTTCATGTTAAATGATGAAATAATAATAATTAAAAAGCACTGTTTTAACAGAACACTATTTTAACCCAAAGTTTATCATCATGATTACATTCCAAACAATTTCTGCTGGGACCTTATTTTTGTGTTTACTTAAAAGGTTTAGTAAAGGGGTGATTAGAGCACCAGGAACCAACCAATCAGATTAAGTTACTCAGCTCCAGCCAAAGATTTAGGAGGAGGATATCATAACCAGGTAGATTTACCCATTAGCCCTATGAATTGTATTTAAAGTGACCTTTTCTTTCTGTTCCATCTTGCAGGAAATAATGAGTATTCACACCCATCAACCCCCACACACCCACTCCCTTTTGAAAAGGAGCTGAATGAAACCTTTGACTAACACAAAAATCTCAAGTATGAGGTGTTTTTCCAATTCATGTTCCTACCTTGCTATAATTTCTTTGTCATTGTTTTACTTAGCTCAGTCTCTACATAATTTGAAGGATTTGCCACACTCTGTAATTAAATTTTAGTTCTATGAAGAAAGAGAAGGGTGGGGAGTGAAAAACCTCTATGTAGGTATCTCCCACAGGTTTTCATGCCTAGCAGGTGCAGTTGAAACTGCATCAGTTTTCACAGCCCATGTTCTCCACTTCAGATTTAAAAACATCTTTTCTAGACGTCAAGTAATTCTGATTTTGCAAACTGATGAGAAAATGCTTTCACAAATCTCTTTGGTAGCTAAGTCCTAAGGGGAAAAAGGGGTGGAATTCTTACTGCAAGAGGTGGGGATGGTGTATCAAAAAGCCCCACTGTTCTGTTTTGACTGCAACTATTTTGAAAGAAGCAGCATTGTGGGGAAGAAGACAAACACTAAGTTTTTGTCCTTTTTTTTCAAAAGTATCTGTACATATGGGTAGGTTACACAACTGATGTGAAAAGCAGTGACCTGCCTGCTAGGACACTGCTCCAGGGAGAAGTCGAAGATGTGCTGCAAAGATAGAGCAAAGTATTAGCATGCTGAATGTGAAGCAGCACGTTCATTTGTTCGAGATGCTCAGACCTTAAGTCAGAACCATTTCCCTAGTGCTTCCACAAACTTTCTATTGCTTGCCAGGGATAAAGGGGAAAAAAGTACTCACTGAAGTTATTGGAAGAAGAAAGGGTGATGGATTAGGAGGCAGGGTGGTAAAACTGTCAGGGTAGCCACGGATAACTACATCTAAATCGCATTTATGCAAAGGCAATAGAACTGAGCCAGCTGAACAGGGCAAAGCAGCTTCCCAAAGAAAATTGTTCCCTGGATCAAATGCGATGCAAGTCCTGACACACTTGCCAAATCTGCCCTTTGGCTTACACAGCAGCTTGGGTGGAGGCAGAGACTTTTCTGAGTTCTCTTATCATACACCTGCAGTGCCCAACGACTCAGGTTTTGCCCTGACTGTGACAGCCTTTCTTATGACCATTTATTTTTTTCACCCAGGCTGCTGAAAACAAAAAAACCTTCTAGAAGATTAAACCAGGGAGCGGAGAGGTTGCTCAGTCAACTCAAGTCACTGATATCACATGCTTGTCTCCCGGCTCCTCCAAACCTACTGGGGTCAGCCTCAGGCTGGCACCAGGCGCACTGGCTGTCTTGTCAGTACAATTGTTGGAAAGGGCTTCAAGAAAATTACCTGAATCATCCCCCAATTACACTGATGTTAACCTCCCCTGTGCTACAATCGCACTTCCGCCCATGAGGATGCGACTCATTCGCGAGAGAGGGTATGTCCTTGTGATCTGAGATCTTAATGGATAAATTATGAGTGTAGAGGAAATGGGAGCTGCCTGGGTCTGGTGAGAGGGTTTTTGCAAGTCATACAATGTTCAAATAAACCTGACTGGGCAGGCAAGGCACACAGGGACCTCGGCTCAAAGAGGTCCAGCTCCTTATTTGCACTCAACAACACTCCTGTATGTTTCCATTTTAAATCCATGCATTTTTCCTCAAGAACACAAAGAAAAAGCTTTCCTTTTAAGCCACTTATTTGCCTAAAGCATGTAAACCAAAAGCTTTAAAACATCTGCATATCTTCTGCATTTCTATCATTACCTCAGCCAGTCAAACCATCTGCAAAAGCTTAACCAACTCTGCTGAACCTGAAAGAGGCTCCATCCACAATCAAAATATGATGAAAAATGAATATGGTTTCTATAAATACTTCTAGCATTAGAAAAGTAATGTTTTCCTATTTACGTCTCTTAGCACAATTAGCAGCTGTGCTGTTGCTCATTTGCACATGCTGTTTAATGTGCTTTATGCTCACTGGGAAAAGGCTTCAAAAGGCTGCAACAAGGACATAGAACATAAAATGGGGAGGCAATCCAAGAAAAATCCCAGTGCAGTTCTCTAAACGCCAGAATACTGCAAAAACCCAAAATATGTATTCTATTGTGACTGCCATCATTTCAGTGAGAACAACACTAAACATGGTTGTTGGGTGTGCAGAGGAAGTGAAGGATTTACTGCAATAAATATGGAGATAAATAAATGCAATGACTCACAGGGTGAATTCTTTTGAAAAGATGCTTTTGGACTGGGATGGCACTATTGTTCTTAATAAGACAGTTAAACTGTAACCAAGGAGTAATAAAAACCCCACTACAAAAAGTAAACAGCTTCCAAAAAACCCACATCAAGTTTGAAATCCTTTTAGGGGCAAATTCTTTTCCGGTGTGGTAAAAGCTTAAAAAGCTAAAGTTGGCCTCTAAATGTAATAGACCAAGTTCTTCCCTCAGAAGCTCCTTCTGCAGCTTACTGACTCATAAACTGTGAATGTGGCATCCACAGGCACTCGTACCAGCTGGTGACCTGTGGTCTGAAACAAGCAGATTGAAGGGAATTTCAGGACAATGGAGATGCCGGGGGCCTAGCTCTGATTTCTTTCCTCTCTCTCCAAATCCAGAGATCTGGAGGGCCAGGGAAAGCAAAGGCAGTGACGCACACGTTGACTCTCAGCTATTGCCCTGCTGCCGTCTTCAGGGGTCACAGCAATACACGCACGTCCCCATCACCAGTGCGAAATCCAATCGGTGCATGCAGCAGCTGACGTCGGAGCAGTGGCAGCACACGTCAGGAACGCAAGGCTGCAAGTTCTGGGTGAGTTAAGAGCACTGTGGGATTCATGACAAATACAGGGGGAAAAAAGTTTGCTTACACAGAGCTGACAGTTTTGTCTGGCCAAAGGTGAATGAATACTTTAGTTCCCCACATACACTTTGTGGGTGCATTTAATTAGAACAATTCTTCAATGTTTCATAACCTCTTTTAGAAGAAAGCATGAAATAGATACTCAATGCAGTACCCAGGAATAAATGTGAGCTTCCTATTTTACTTGAAGAAGGTTAAAAAAAAAAAAACCCTCACAGTTTCATCACGTCACAGTTTTGTACTGTTAGAAATAAAATGCAGTGTTCTTGAAAATGTTCAGAAACAGCTACTTCCTATTAGGAAGAGAGATTTCAGGATATCAAGGGCTGGTGCAGTGTCATCAATTTAAACAAGGGAATGAAGTTAAGTGGAAAACCTCATACTAGACAACAGACAAAGACAGATCCCAGTCCAACAGAAGCTCAAACATGAGCAAGTAAACCGGCACTGCACGGAGGAGACTATGCTAAATCAAACACTCATATATTCTACAATGCAAACAACATTAAAAAACAAGGGCCTGACAAAGCCAGATGAGAAGCTCAACGTGAGCCAGCAGTGTGTGGTGGCAGCCCAGGAATCCAACTGCATCCTGGGCTGCATCAAAACAGGAGTGGCCAGCAGGTTGAGGAAGGTGATTCTACTCTTCCACTGCTCTGGTGAGACCCCACCTGGATACTGCATTCAGCTCTGGAACCCCCAACATAAGAAGGGCATAGACCTGTTGGAGCAAGTCCAGAATAGTGCCACAAAGATGATGAGAGGGCTGGAGCACCCCTCCTATGAAAACAGACTGGGAGAGTTGGAGTTGTTCAGGCTGGAGAAGAGAAGGCTTCAGGGAGACCTTACCACGGCCTTCCAGTGCCTGAAGGGGACTTACAGGAGAGATTGGGAGGGACTCTCT
This sequence comes from Nycticryphes semicollaris, assembly GCA_013400055.1. NCBI lineage: Eukaryota > Metazoa > Chordata > Aves > Charadriiformes > Rostratulidae > Nycticryphes > Nycticryphes semicollaris. The sequence goes on along the minus strand of VXBJ01007655.1, from coordinate 562,256 downwards.
ATCAGGGACTGTAGTGATTGGATGAGGTGGATGGTTTTAAACTGAAAGAAGGTAGATTTAGATTAGCTATTAGGAAGAAATTCTTTACTGTGAAGGCGCTAAGACCCTGGCCCAGGCTGCCCAGAGAAGTTGTGGATGCCCCACCCCTGGAAGTGTTCAAGACAAGGCTGGATGGACCTTTGAGCAATCTGGTCTAGTGGGAGGTGTCCCTGCCCATGGCAGGGAGGTTGGAACCAGATGACATTTAAGGTTCCTTCCAACTCTAACCATTCTATGATACGCTATACAATTTTACAATGGCTTTTTAAAAAAAAAAAAAAACAAAAACAACAAATACCACTCCTTCTGTAAATCCTGAGAATTAATAATGCAAGATGAAAAAGCAGTAGCTTCACAGCCTTGACCTCAATTACTTCTTAAGCAATCTTCACAGCATATATCTCAAAAGATACAAATATTGTTGGAGTATGCCCCAGCAGTACTGCAAATAAAAAAAAAGTGACAATTGTGTAAATATCCCCCAAAAACTAATGTACACAGTAGTCTGAGTACTAATTACTTCAAATGTAGCTAAATACAGAAGATGAAGAAAGACAAATGCAAGTAAAAATATGCAGATCTTGTAATCACTATTAAAATGGATCTCCCTGCCGTGTTTGAATAGCTTGCGGGTAGTTCTCTTTACCAGAATAAAGCTTTACTTACCGTGCAAGAGTCTACCTGCAACCCACACATTTTTACCAATACAGCTAGAAAATATCTAGCACAATCAAGAAAGGGCTTTAAAAGACATGTTCAGCAAGCAAAGATAGCAAAAAATGACTGCCTACAGATCTGTAGGCTATCATTACCACTGTCTCCCCCCTCTCTCCCCCGATACAGCTTTTCTTTGATACTCTTTACCACCTCTTCTCTTCCAGCAAGAATTGCAGTTCCTTCCTTCACCCTCCGTGCAGCCCTCCTGGTTTGCACACAGGCCTCCTGGCCTCCTGCTGAGGGAAAGACAAAGCACATGGCCTGCTCTGAGCTATGCACACCTGCACGGGCTCAACAGCAGCCTGAGTGGGTCTTGGCTGAGCTTGCGTGGGAGACTTTCCTGGTGGCTCACTTGCAGACCATCCTCTCTTCGCTGCTGCTGACAGGTTTTGTGACAGTTATGGGAACTGCATCTAAAGACTCTGCCGCGCTGTCAAATTTGATGGAAGTTGATGTATGTGTTCAAAAGCTACGGGGATTGATGGGGAGGCTGGGATGAGGGAAGGGGACAGACGGATGGCATCACTGCATAAGCTTTATTCCTTTACCAAAAAAGACTAAAAAGCAAAGTAATTGCTAAGGGTTCACATCAGTGAAGCTCTAAGACAGATTAAGCATGGACTAGCTAAACCAGTGAGGTGGGGCTGAATCAGCTGAACTGCCGGGCTCAGGGAGTTGTGATCAGTGGCACAAAGGCCTAGTGGAGTACTCCAGGAGTCGATATTAGGCCCAATACGGTTTAACTCCTTCATTAATGACCTAAGATGAAGACACTGAGTTTGCTGGGAGGAGTGGCTGGTACAACAGATAGGTCTGCTGCCATTCCAAAGGACCTTGACAGGCTCAAGAGCTGGACAGAGGAACCTCGTGAAGTTCTAACACAGGAAAATGCAAAGACTTGACTGTGAATAACACCATCCACCAGTACATGATGGTGGCTGCATGGGTGGTAAGTAGCTTTGCAGAGAAAGAACTTGGGGTCTTGATAGTCACCCAGCTGACCAAGAACCACCCAAGACCACTAGTACTTTGAGCTATAATATGAAGAGCAGTGGCAGCAGGTCACTGGAGGTGATCCTTTCACTGCACTCAGGCCTGATGAGACACCTCTGAAGTATTGAGTCTAGTTCCAGGCTCCCCAGATCTAGAGAGACACGGACTTATTGGACTGAACCCAGCAAAGGGTCACATAGATGATTAATGAATTGGAACATCTGGCACATGAGGAGAAACAGATCGACTGACTGGCTCTGTTCAGTCTGCAGAAGAGAAGGCTTGGGGGACTTCAATGGATATAAATACCTGATGGGAGGGTACAAAGAAGACAGAGCCAGACTCTTCTCAGTGGTGCACAGTGACAGGGTGAGAAACAATGTGACCAAACTGAAATACAGGGAATTTCTGTTTGATATTAGAAGAAGGTTTTTTTTACTGTAGGGGTGGTAGACCCAGGAGCAGATTGCCCAAAGCGGTTCCAGATTCTCTGTCCTTGGAGATATTCAGAATCTGAACGGATGCGGTCCTGAGCGACCTGCTCCAGCTGACCCCTACCATGAACACAGGGGCTGCACTAGACAATTTCCAGAGATCCTTGCAAATCTCAGTAACGTCAGGATTCTGTAAAATATGTTCTGAAAATATTGCAAGGATGAAGCAAGGAAAACTTAGGAACAAACAGCACCACCCCCTCAATGTGATTCAGAATCACCATTAACTTGGTTACACTGGGCACAGGCAAGAAATAACAAATAATTGTTTTTATCAAGTCCTTTAACTTGCAGTTACATTAAAACACAAGTTTATTTTCATGTAACTTGCCAGCTCCCTACCAAATTTTTCCAGTGTCTCCTTACTCATTTTCATCATTATCCATCATTTTATATTCCTTCAAATTATTCTGCTGCTGTTACAAGACCATTAGACTGACAGTCTCCAAAACAATATCCAACTTTTATCACACAAGTGAAAGGATAGAAAACAGAAATCCTCCAAAAACAATAGTGGCACTGAGGTTGACAAGTCTATCCATACCAGAGTGATACACCAAACGTAGGAACATTTTGTTAAAAGTGTAATTCTTAGTCTTGAGAATAGAGAAGGAAGGTGTCAGGCTTGTCAACTCAGTAGTTCTCTTACTTTCAGCTCCACAAGCTCTTTTGTTCTACACCTAATTATTATTATCTCATATTCCAATATGCTCGAGAAGAGATTTTTAGCTTAAAATATATGGATGGACTTCCCTCCTTCCCCTTACCCAATTAGTTTTACAGCCTAGGAAACTTTAATCAAAAAATTACTTTAAACCTGAAGTTCTGTGTCTCTTCCCACTTACCATAATTTATTTTAATTACGTTAAATTGATTGCTTCTAATGATCGAGGCAAAAAATTTCTTTTCCTTTCCACCTATTTTAGTAACTATTTGCACTGTGTTGCCTTGTTCAGGAAATTATCCTGATGGCAGCCTTTATTTTTATTAAGATGGTCACTGACTAACCACACACGAGAGAATTTACTTTCAGCTAAAGAATTATAACTGGGAGTGCATGTGGAATATAGTAATGTATATCATGGATGAGTAACGACTTATCATAAGGATGCGTGAACAGTGTGCAACTACTGCCAAGCCATTAAGACCAACTATTCTCTCTGCAGCACATGGAGAATGGTTTCAAAAACTCAGGTGAAGCCTCTTTTTTGTAAGTGCTACACAGTTCCAAAGAGGGGCTCCTCAAGAGAGAACGGATATTGAACCAATTCAGACAGCAGAGTTACTTACTGTTATGGACTCAGTCTTGAGACTCACGCTGATTTCCTTGCCAAACATTCTCTACTCTGTTTATCACAAACACAGACCGATTGTAGGGTTGGAGTTTCTGAGAGGCAAGAAAGAAATCCCCTAAGACAAGACTCTGCTGTGACGACAGTCGGGGCAGTGCAGTGACGATTTAAACCACACTCCAACCTCAGTTCTGAAAACCAGAAGAGGGATTTATTTTGCAAGCAGATTAAAAAAAAGTAAAATTTCAAACTTAAGATTACAAAAATGGGGTGTTTCTTCCTTCGTGCATTTTAGCTTTTCTGCATAATGCGATCCTTTGGCACCTACAAGTTAAAAGGGCAGCACAGCAGAGAGAAGTGGTCTGTCTTTACTCCTTCAAAACTAAATTTGCCAGAGCAGAGAGAAAATAAGTGAGAGAAGTTGTCTGTGTAGTAACACAACAGCAAGACTAAGGCACATTCAAGTCAAAACTAAGGAAAAGGTAAGAAACAGAATACAATTTAAATCCCAGGGTATTAATCCAAGACTAAGAGGATCCAAATGAACACTCAGACCCCGCTGCTTTACTGAAAAATTGCCCCCTCTACAACACTACATTCCCACCTGCAAAGCAGCACAAATGCAACGAGCTCTCCATTGGTGTGCTTTGTTTCCACTGATGAAACACCCTAAATCATACCTAGACATTCAATCTCAAATTTAACAATTATTTAGAGTGAACTGAGAATGCCTGAGCACCCATGGCCTCTTGCCACCTAAGCAGTGAGAGAAAGTATCTACCTCCTCCTACCATGATACTGTCTCCCCATCAGCTTCAGAGCTCTGGCAATTTGTGTAACTTTATGTTCCATATAAAAGAAACTATGCTCAAAATGGCAATGCGGGATGATCAAACTAAATTTGAGGACATCAGATCCTATTCTATTCACACAAAAATAAGCATTAAAAATTCTACAAATTCTACTATAAAACATTAACCAGCTTCGTGATACTGAAAGCAAAAAAAATGTCAACAACTTGTTTATCTTTAAATCTATTTCTTCAGTCTATTATTACAGATATACAAATAAAAGCATTTACAATTACTACTAATCATTATAAGAAAAATCAAGACAAAGTGAAAAGCTTAGCTTGACTGGAGCCAGTGGAAGAAAAAACCAAATCTGCGATGGTGAACCATTAATTCTCATTCCTGGTGAAGCAAATATCTTAAGGATCATTTTTTGTGCAGAGAGTCTAGTTAAATCTTCAGGGTTATCTACCTATTTAAGCTTTGCAGATGGACTTCTGTGAATTTTCAGACAATATGAAATAAACAGAATATTCAAAATATGTCCAAACCTGGTTTATTGCCTCTTCCTCCTATTAAATGTAATTCCTGTTTATTTTTCAAGAGAGATTCCAACTCATGAGTTCATACGCTCAATGATACTAAAGAATCAAAAGCAGCTGTTGTTTTCTACAACAAGCACTGTAAGGACTTTGGAAGTTATGAAGGACTTGTTTTTAGTTGAGTGATATGCTAATCCCCAGCAGTGTTAGATCAGTGCTTCGCTGCCGCATGGAAGAAACCCAGCTCCCTGTAGCTACAGCAATCATTAGGTGTCATAGCTCTACAGACTTCTCTGCTGGTCAGTACGTACCCCATCAAGTTCTTTCAGCCATCATCACTATTAGAAGTTGCTTCTGTTGTCACAGACAAATAAAGCACAGTAAAAGCAACTGCCCAGTCCTCCAGGAAAAATACCTGTAACCTAAGCACAAAATTACAGTGCCTGACCATGAACTGACATAGTGGACAGGACTACTTAATCAGAGAAGCCACTAATAACCGGCATCCTTTTGATATCCTCAGATTAAAGGGCTCTGGCTAGACATAGCTGTTAAATTGTTCCTATGAAATTCATAGAAAGCCTGAATTTTTTTTTTTAAAGTGCTAAAAACAAATACAAAATCTGTTGAAATTAATGTCAACAACCGCTGACTCCAATGGATGGGGCTGGCCACACAACTCACACGTATAAGAATGGTGGCTCTGGTCAGTCCATGCAACAGAAGGTCATGGACTCAAAATTAGTAACTTTTTGTAGCTTCTGCTGACTAATAAAATATAATACATGGAAAGTAATTTGCAGGTTGTATGGTAAGTGTTTTGCTATTGAAATAAAGCTCTTTCAAAACACCAGAAAGAAATTGTTCTTGCTTTACAGATTTTGTTACTGAATATTCACACTACTGACAAGGTAGTCAGTAAAAGATGACAAGCTGAAGTTTTCTGATCATTTCCTCCTAAGTCTGCCAACACAGGGCTGGAATCCGTAGAAAAGACCCACTTCCCTGACAATACTTCATTTGGCTGCTGTAACCAACCCATTTCTCTCCATTTACTTTGCCAAAATAAACATGACGCTAAGCAGGTAATATTTGAAGTCAGCACCAGCTGACTTCAGTGGTGCTGCAAAGAGGTTCCAAAAAAATCGTTTATTGCCAATCTACCACTTTCTTATGCCACATTCAACAGGTCAAATGAAATTGCAGACTAATTTGACAAATATTCAGTGGACTATCCTCCCTTGACTGGCGTGTAAGTAAACTTGATTTCATGGCTAGGAACACAAACAAGCAAGACACTGGCAGACAATATCCCTTCGTGCTGTGTCAAGTGAGCCATCTGCTGCCATACCCAAAAGTGCCAGCAGAGACTCATGCTCCAGATGCAGAAGAGTGCAACTAAGGAATCACTGCCTTTAACCAAGAAACAGCCAGCACCACCAGACACTCTACACAAGGCAGAAGACGGTTCTTGACATCATTTTTTGACGTGTTCATACCAAAAGTATCCTGCGTTGCTTCTTCTACGTGACAGTGTGTCTGCATCTGTCGCTCGAGTCATTTTAGAGCGGGAAGCTACCATGTCTCAATAAATTACAAAACAAATAGGATGAAGGCAGAAATACAAGCAAGCAGCTCAGAGCTGTCAGGCATGAATTTGAGGTTACTGACAAGCACACAGCAGAAAACAAGCTGGTAACGTGACATGCCAGATCTCATAACTCTCTGCACAATTTGCAAAATACCAGGCTACCTACATCACATTGGAGCTGGATATTATATTACATCTTTCCAGTAACAGCAAAGTTACATTTGGTTTTTATCTTGATGCAAGATTACATTAGGGCATGTTAACTGAACACGTCACCAATAGATTGCGATCCATCTCCATACCGTGATCAGAGACAGGACCGAATGGCAGACGATCTGTATTCACACTTCATGACACCCCTGGGTCCTGCAGGAATAGTTAACACATTTTCATGCACCATGAGGAAATGGAGGAAGGAGAGTTAGCTAATGCTGTTTTGTGGAACAGCTACTGTGAAATCAATGCAAAACTAAACACTCGTCCTGAAAAACTCTGAATGGTCTCAATTCTGTTTTAATTGAAGGAGAAACTGCGGGCATCAGGCTCTGCACACTAAGGTGGACTGTTTGATTGACTCTTGTTTTCCAAGCTACCACAAAGCGTCAAACTCACATCTCATCCTTCTGTCCTGCCAGTAATTGATAAAGACGCTTTTTTTGACAGCTGAAGGGCTGTCAAATAACACTTTGATCATCTACATTCTCCATTTGGTTGGCTTGACAGATGAAAGCAGGGGTTTATTATTAAAACATTTTCAGACTTCCATTTGTTATACCATTATGTTATTGGCCAGGACTTCGGGGACTTTGAAAATGATACAAGAATGTGCCCGTTTCTTAAACACCTAAAAATAATTTAGTAAAACTTCAAAGCAGTTGGATATTTTCAGTGAGGGACTACAGGACAGAGCCCGGCATTCAACTAAGCAAGAGACAAGACAGACACATCTCAGAAGACGAACTCAAATGTATTCTGACCTGCACAGGTGACTTTGTAAAGCTGGAGGGGAGGATCACAAAACCATACTGACTTTTTAAATCCCCACGTAAGGCCCACAAGCAGGAAAAAGGCTGGGCAGTAATGAAAGAGGCAATAGTTGTGGACTCTGAACGCTGGGCCCTACTCCTGCACGCATGCGTGTTGTAGTGATAATTTCCACACTGGACACCGGGCCATGGTAAATGCTTCTATCTAAACACAGGTACCTAGCCAGATATTCAGCCAGAACATCTATTGGGTTTCTCTTGGACCATGTAAGCAGGAAACACTACTTTGTGAAAAAGCGGAGAGCGCAACACATAATAGAAGAGCTACTAAGAAATGCCTCTTCAGCCAAGCTGCAAACTCAAAAATTTCCACTTTAATCAAAAACATTTCCACCCAGCAAAATTGTCAAGGTTATTACAATGAAGTGTAGAAGACAATTTAGTAAGAAGGCTCTTCAGTAAAATCTGGTAGAAGGGACTGAAGAGCCTCACACATCAAACAGAAAGAAGAGGGATGATGTCTAGTTACATCTCCTGCTTCTCCTCAGCAATTCCTGCAGTTGCTGTGGTTGGGGAAGAGCACTGCCAGCTCCGAGGAAGCCTGGACTCAGAGGAGCATCTCTTTTCCTCCCTGTCATGACCTCAGGGAAGCAGTACAAAGAAAAATCAGCCGGACTTCAGAAACACTTTCAGAAACAGGCAAACCTCTGTACTGTGTAATATGACAACACAAGTCACTTTTGAATGCTCCATCACTTCTCCCCACCTGTAGTTAAAGAGGCAGGGTGCAGCTGAGAAACTGCTGCTCATCACTTCGGAGCACGTAGCCCACCCCCTCTAGCACCACCCCAAACACATTAATAATAATAAAAAGCACTTGAAATAAACTTCAAGTGCAGATTTACAAAATAATTTCTCTGTTCAAAGGCTAATTTTCCAGCTGTCTCGAGCCATCACTAGAGTTTAGGCATCCAAGCTTAAAAACAAAAATTGTAATGATCAGAATTCTTCAAATACAATTAGCACTGTTTGCATACAAAATTTCACAGGGATAAGCTTGGGAAACTGGAAAAGGATAATGAAGCGCATGGTTGTGATGGGAAAGGTTGACAAGTTTGACAAAGAGAACTGGATTAAAAATGATGCATTAATGGATTACATGAGCATTATTTTTAAAAAATTCCTTGGGGAAGGCATTAGGAAAAACAGTTTGCCATTAAAAACCTTTGGAGTGCATTGCCCAGATCCAATCCAATAAAGAAACAAGTACTCAGATGGAAACAAGACATAAACTTGGGTAATACAGAGCTGGTATTTGACTTTTGACCTACCCATATGCTTTTGACTACTTTGCAAAATAAAACCATTTCAGCTGCTTTCCACTTGTTCAAGGAACACCACCCATCAGAGGAACACAATTATTTCACAAAAGTCATAATTATCTGGGAAATAAAATGCTTGCTTACGGTTATTTCTAGTGCTTTTTATCACAAATAATATCTCCTCTGAAATCTATAGTGACAAGAAGCAGCATCCATGGACTATGACATCTTATTGACAATATTTTATATCATATAATGTATTATATTTAAATGCCTTTTACAGAAACTTGGACAATTTTGGTGAGTACCATCCAAACACACTATTTTGCATCCAAATTCACCAACAGTCACTATAGATCAGTGGATACTATTTCTGATTCTCATACAGATTTCAAGGTGTTTAAGTGCTGAATATTAAATCTAGCAAGTAGAAAACCCAGTGAAGAACATGCACAGGAAAGATTTTGCTGCCAGCCACACAATCCAAATTAACTCAAAGATGGAGGAAATATTCTTGCAGGTCATTCAGTCTCCATTTATGACGAGGCAAACCAACCCAAATACTTTAAGCAAAAAAAGCTAAAGCACTAAATCATTAATTCATAGTAAGTTAAAATAATAATAATAAAAAAAAAAGGTAATGCACATAATCATGCATTTGAGCAACCTGGTCTAGTGGGAGGTGTCCCCACCCATGGCAGTGGGGTTGGAACTCGATGATCTTTACGGTCCCTTCCAAATCTAACCATGCTATGATCCTATGCATTCCTTACAATGGTCATGGTACCTCTGTTCTTGGGATCAGCAGCCTAAGTCTCAAAGAACTAAGCCACTCTGTTCTTGAGTTTTACATAAAGCCAAAGATAAAAAACAAAAAAGCAGAGTCTAAGCAATTTGGAGGTAAGAAAAAGTTATTTATTAGAATCTTCCTGCAGATGCTTCATTAATTTCCAACACAGCTGTTAGCTAGTGTCTGACAAGGGCAATAGCTGACATTACTCAGTAGCTTCAATACGCAAAGGTGTTGATCTGCATTGAAGATGCTGATCTGTAAAGCCACTGCTGGCTGCTTTCTCTTTCTGTAAAGTTTGGGATGGTTCTGGAGAAGCAGCAAGGGAAAAGATGTGATCTCTTCTAAACAGGAAGAATAACTGTAGGAGCTCAGTGAGCTCCACACTCAAATGTATATTCAAATGCCTTTGATATAAAAAGCATAACAAAAAAGGGGCAGGTAGGCAGAGAAACAGAACAGTAACTGCAAGATCACTTAAATGAATTACTTTAAACCAGAAGACCTGAGAAAGAAATACAGTTAATGAATATTTTGTCCAAACTTTCCAAATTTTTATTTTATTTTGTGTTATTGTTTGTCTGCTTAGAGAATCCATCACACTTGCGACATGCTAGCACTTATATCATGCTTTTCATTAAGATGCATCAAATAACATCTCAAACAGGCTAATCTTCTGATATATGAAATTACATTGATAGAAGTAAACTAATTTCAAAGTTATCAATTACAAGAGATCAAGAAGAATTCAAATTTGAAGACGTTATTTAGTTACAAATGCATCTCTTCAGATATACAGAAGAATAGATTTTCAAGGTAATCTTAAATCTAAATGTAATTATGCCAAAATTATGTATAAGCACAGAAATTAAAAGCCGGGAAGATCAAAGTACAGCTGGCCATGACATTTTCTGGAAGAGTCTTTAGAAGCATCAAATCTGAAATGATACACAGGCCACAAGCCCTGAGACTTTTTAACTGTCTGTAGGCATTATCAGTCTGAGAACAAAATTACTGTAAACTTCTGCAGAGATGAAAGATCCCGAAGCTGCCAGCTTCTGCATTTAGCACCCTGCAGGGTAGCTCGGAAAGGAAAGCACAGGGGTCTCGGTCTGTGTGGCAGATTAGTTCATAGTGTTTGATAAAACCTGAGGTGAGTCAGAAGAACAGTAACCCCTTTCCACTTTGAGAACGTGCTTCACAAGCCAGACTTAGTAGTTTCTGATGTAAAAAAACCCCACCAAACCCACAGGCAAATAAGCCCAGCAAGAATGAAATCACTCTTCGTGAAAAAGAAGTTTTACCATTCCAAGTTGTTGCTGTTTCTTGGTGGCTCCAGAACTAAAGTGGCTACACTGGGCAATGACAGCTTTTGATGCAGAGGGACAACTTGGGGGGCGAAATTCAACTTACTAATGGGTGCGTAAAGATCTTCTACAGACATATCTGTATTTGTTTCCTACTTATGATCGTTACTTACAGGCGGACCTCTTTCTAACAACTTTCTCTTTCCATGACTTACATGTTTTCAGAAGATACATTAATGTCCTCCCCAGAATCTGGCCAAGACACTGGCATTTTGTCAGGTGATGCTGGCTCTTGCCCAGTTGCCCAAGGGGGTGGTTTGAGAAATTAAGATTCTTCTACAAAAATCTTAAACTGTTTGCTATTTAAGGACTCAAAAAACCTGCATAAAATTATGAAAGGCTATAAAAGCTCTTCAGTGAAATATGTAGTCAGCAACTATTCCTAATTATCAATGGAATTTCTAATGGAAGTAGATTAGTACTCTCACTTGTAAATACAAGAAGACAATCCTCAAGTAATTCAAGGAAAATGTTCATCCCAGAAGATTCCTTAGAACAATCTCCAAAGACTAGAAGCAATTGAGGGGGGGAGAATTTTTTTTTTAAGCCTAGTTTCCTAAGCAACTGAGGCTATGTAGGGCAATTAAAATCCTAAGAGGAAACCTTAAGAGAGAGCTTCAGATGCCATAACACTATGAACATTATAAATCTGTCTCCACTGAAACAATCCTGAGATAAAAACCTTATTTTTTTATTACTAAGAGAAGTCTTGAATAAAAAAAAAAAAAAACCACAGCAAAATCCAAGAAGAAATGTTTGTTTTCTTGTGTATCTTCCTTGTAGTAAAAAAAAAAAAAAAAAAAAAAAAAAAAAAAAAANAAAAAAAAAGAAAAAAAGAAAAAAAGATTCAATAGCTGTCACAGCAGCATGCAAGTGACACAAGGAAAAGTCTGCCCCAACACTCCTCCCCAGTAGCTTCTGGCCTCACATATCACTGGTGCCAGCACAGATTGTGTGTCTGAGGGTGGAGTTCATGAAAATACAATATTATCCCAGGTGAAATAACACTGGGAAACTGTCTGTGGTGTATGCTAGAGGATTTTTTTCTTGTGTGCTAGTATTAGAGTGGTAAAGAATCACAACAACATGATTTAAGCAGGACTAGAGACCCCAGCTGTAAGGATGATCTATTAAGATGAAAGACAGCCATAAGAACATTGTGAATTGTTCAGAGTCATGTTTAACTGCAGTATATTATATAAAAATTCCAATCCTCCCTTTAAAATTCTTGTTGTACAATCCCCCCTTCCTTACAGTAAAAATACTATGTCTACAAACAACATCATAACAGCCTATAAATCTACCTGAAAACAGATGATCCAGAAATATAAATCAGTGACAACAGGAGCTGCTAAACTTCAGCTAAACTTCACCTAAACCCATGCTTTCTAAAAGCTGGGCTACAACCAAACACTTCCATGCAAACCTATGCAAAATAATTCACTGCTGAAGTACCAAAACAATAGTTACAAGCTTTGCTGCTGATCTATCCATGGTAAAGGCAAAGAAAAAATTAAAAGTCCCTTATGCTGACAGCAGCAGAAGATAACTAGGGGAAAAAAGGGCAAAACCAACACGCTTTTTCCATTGGGTTGTTCTGCTACCTGTTCTTTAAAACCACACAGGCCATTGGGAAATAAAACATAGGTACAGATTGGGATGATCAGCACCCAGAACACCTGTCAGTAGCATGCTGACCCTTACACATCCAGGAGCCCTTGGGTGTTTCCAACAATAATTACACCGAGTCTGACAACAGCCCTGATTCCGCTGACAAAGAGAGGGCCACAAAAGCCTGGCATTAATGATTTCGCCAGCCACCTGGAGTCACCAAAACAGTGACACTTACACTGTTTAGTGCATTCCTGTGCTCTACAACCAGAAACATATAACACTACCTTCCAAGAAAGATGCAATTCAGAAAGTAAATTTTATTTAAGTACAAAATTTGTGTTTAAGATGAATCCCTGGCAAACACACACTTATTCCAATTAGATTTCTCAGCTTTGGCACTTCAGAGCTGTTGGTAAAAGTCCCATGAAAAAAAGACATGCTAGATATTCACAAGGTAGAAAAAAGCTCTTCCTGGAGTACTATCTTACTTTCACAATGACACAGCAGGAAGCACTGAATACTGACAGATGAGTTTCACTGAGGTAGAAAGGTCGTGCAGGAAAATAACACAGGGTGATGTTACTCAGCTTCTCCTACTAAAGAACTGTATGGATGATCGAGTAAACGAGTGTTTTGTCATCTGCAGGATGACAAAAATCGCCCTAGCATTTTAAATTGCACCAAATACAACAGGTGAATACAATTAAAATAGGACACACCATTAGCATTGTTGATATGGCAGGCCTCAGTGAGGAAGAAAGGTAAGAGAAACGTTTTTTCAAAGATTCCTTTCAAGCCACATGAACAGCGTAATTAATTTTCTTGTTGTATGCTGCTCATATGGCTTTGAAATGCTGTTTGGGTGGGGTTTTTTTTGGCAAGGCAACCAGTACTAGGAAATATAAGGGCTTTTAAGGAAGACGGCGAATTGGAATCTCTAAACAACCATGACAGATTTATGCATGGAAAGTATTTTCTACATTTCAGCTAACAAATAGCAGACACAGCACCCATAGCACCTCTGACTAAGGAATACACTGTCCTGAACTACTAAGCTGATTCAGTTTTGTATTACCCAGGTATATCCCTACTCTTTCAGTATTCGGCCTACCTGGCTGCCATAGAAAGCAAATCAAGAGGGCTACATTTGTTGACTTTACAAATCAGCAAATCCTACAATTTTTAGTACGTTGTTTTAAAGTGAGTAGTCATTAAAACTTAAATATTTGGTCACTGCTTAGGAATCCATGGAATCAATTATAATGGCGATTAATGGCTCTGGCCATCTACATAATTACTGACAGGCTGACTCTTCTACTAAATCCAAAGCATTCCCAGTTGATCAACTAGGTAAGCAGTTCTTTAAGCTCCACAAGAAAACTCACACTACCAAACTGATGAAAACTGTATCAGTGAGAGAAGACTGAATGTTGGGAAATAGCCTTACTTAGTTTACATAGATCAAACATCTTTCAATTCTGATTTATTGAGCTCTAAACCAAGAGAGAATTCTTGCTTATCTTCCAGTGATTGTGACCTAACTCCAGTGCAATGTGGGCACCAAGAATGTTCTAAAAAGTAACACTACAAAAATGAACAATGCAAACTTTCCCTAAGCTGGAAATGATAATGAGTTAAACAAAGGCAGATGTTGGGGAAATAGAAGAGTAAAGGGAAACTATAATTTTATCTGAATGCTTTATTAAATGCTGGAAGTCACAGACAACCAACTTGCAAGAAGTTTTGAGTTTAAAAACTGACCGACTGTGGAATTTCATACCAGGTCTACAGTAATTCAGTCACTAAAGAGGATGCATCCAGCATGTCAGAGGGCAAATCCACCCTTCAGAGGGACCTACATGGGCTGGAGGAAAGGCCTACAGCAACCTCAGGAGGCTCAGCAATGCCAAATGAGAAGTCTGGCCCCTGGGACACACTCAGTCTCTGCACAGGACCAGTCCCAGATGCTGGGCTGGGGACAGTTCTACTGGGAAGGCCTCAGGTCAAGGAGGGGCTGAGGAACAGAGCCTTGTTGGTGGAGAGGAGCATGCTTTGGGGGAATACTAGCGAGGAGGTGACTGAGAAGACCGAGCCTTCTCGGAGGTGCACAACAACAGAACATGAGATTGAGCTCATAAACTGAAAGGGGAGACATCTGACTGTATATATAGAAAAAGATTACCATGGGGGTAACTAAGCTTTGGAGCATCCAACATCACTATATGACAATCGTAAGATAAATGCATGATTAGCAAAACTGAAGTGTTACAAAATAGATCACTGATGAAATCACTTGAACAGTACCATGTAATGCAAGCAAATACCGTGGTTGCATCTAAGAAAAAAATAATTAAAGTCACACGAGGTGGCAGACAGCATCTTTTGTCACTGGAAAGGGCTTTTGATGAGAACAAAGAACTACAAGACAGGTCTCCAGATCAGTTCTGTAGTTGATAAGAAGGTAGGTTTTGAAAACCTAAGTAGAGGGCTAGTGAGCCTGAATACTGAGATAATCTCTTTATCTAGCATTTGTGAAATTAGATGTTTGATGACTGCCAAAATTTATTGTACAATCTTCCAAAAAGTTACAGACATCTTGCAAATTGTGTGTAGAAGAACTATAGAATTACTCAAGCTATATAAACAATCATATCTACTTTAAAAAAAAAAGCAACAAACATTTAAAAACGACTTGAGGATCACTGGCTGAAGGAAGCTGCAAGTGAGGAGATTCAGTAACAGCTCCTTCCTCGAGCCGAAGGAGGCCTCTGAGGGCTGGAAGCTGAAGCTGCACTAAGATAAGATACAGTTTTTTAAGCAATTAATTGAACAACTTGAGCTCTGAATTTTGTACAACATTTACATCCTAGAACAAGGCTGCTATCCCAAAACCTACAACTACGTGCTCAGATATAAGACATAGATCTGATACAAAAATTAAGAGGTTCCTTATACAGGAAGAGATCATAACTGTCCCTCACAGCCCGATCTGTAACACAAACTTGCACGCTTTCCAAGAATCAGTAATAAGGATTTGATATCTACAATGTGACTTCTTCCAGCATCTGCAAGGAGGCAGTCATTTTTGATGCCTTAATACCAGCCTATGGTACTGAACAAACTCCAGTTTCACATTTTCAATAACCAGAGGCAGGCTTTGGATTAGCTGTTAACCTCCTGGGCAGCCATGCTTAGCCTGGAATGTCAGCAAAGGGATCCCACGACTTGAAATCTGAAATGACATCAGCAAAATACTGAGTCATCTCCTCCAGGAGAACCACAGAAGACAGCTCGATGTACATTTGTTTTGGCTGCTACGAGCCATACACTCCCACGCTGTCAAATGACCAAAGACATTCTCTTACAAACATCTGTGCCTTAACAGATACAGTATCCAAAACTATTTGTATATAGATATATTTGCACATCTGTACACAGACTGTGCACCTGGGCATATATACTACACATATGTTATTTGTATAATTGTATTACACACAAAAATGCCTCAGGAAAATTCATTCGCATTCTCATATTAACCATATCATGCATAGAAAGTATTTTCTTAAGAGACAGGCCAGGACCACAGCAGTTTCACTTTACAACAAAGTGCATATACACTACATGACATCTATGTCTGGGAGACACAAGAAGTAACTCCTACTGCAATTGTCAAAATACCCATTCAATTTGCCTTTCACTTTTTCCACAGCTGCTTTTATCTGAAATAACCCAAAACAAACCCACCCCAAAACTTCCATGTTATTAGTGTAGCAGTACATATTTTGAGTGCTCACCTCTCGTTTTTGAGGAAGGTGTATTTTTAAAACCAGGTAATGTTCTTCCTTTCTGTGGATTCCCAAGATTTACAATTTCTGAATAAGGTTGAGATATCCAGGATGGTGATTTCGTAGCATCTCGCCACTCTCTGGGAAGAGAGCATTACTGGCTGGCCAGTCTGAGGTCTAACAATTTACTGGAAGCACTGGTAAGGCTCATCTGCTACAACCCCAGCACATCTGACACAAGATTGTAGCAGTACTATAGCGGCATCTCTTCTAACAAAAACCTACCCAGGCACCAGACAAAACTGTTTTCCCTCTGGCAGTTCGAAGGAACCAAGAGCGAAACGCAAGGTTTAGCAATAGGTGTGTAGCCTCACTATTCTCATAGAGCTACAAATTTCCCTGGCAAGATATTAGAGAATAATTCTGTCTAACAATACAAAGAAAATGTACAATACCTTCATTATGCTGGTTTTGTTTCTTAGGTTGTATCCCCTCTGTGAGTACTTTCTGTGTTTCACGGCTTGGAAGGCTTCCTGGCACTCTTTGCCAAAATCATATAAGAAGACCACTAAAAGTACCACTTCAGAGTAGGTGTCTACTAAATTTTTCTCACCTTAGACTTACAGTCTTGTCCCCACTCTGCAAACATTGACAGATACCAGAATAGCTACAAGATGTCATTAAACAAGAAAAGAGCTAGAAAGATGAACTTGCAAGCCTGACCTAATTAGATAAATTAGGTGCACCGTTTAACTTTGCATTTTCAATGAACTCTGCAAATCAACATTTACCTGGAAACTGTCTTCAATCTTTAAGAGTTAACTTAGCAAAAGTAACAGAAGAGTTTAATTAAAACAAGAGATCTTGAACATGCCAAGTGCAACTTTTATAGGCATTGAAATGTGCATCTATATCATGTGACATGATACAACCACAAAGAGCTATACAAGGTGGAAGTTAACACTGTTCCCCTCTGTCTCCATGCTCCATTTCAGTTGAGAGCTATATCTAACAGGAGTTCATCAGGCCACTAATCAATCACATACTTTGCTTTGCCCAGTCCGTAATACATACAGAACAAGCAGGATCAGTAAAAAGAAAATAGTTTCCACTCCTGTCTTTTAAATGTGTCCAGATTTCTCCTGCCTCAATAAAATCATGAAACATGTTAGAGTTTGAAAAAAAAAAAAACTTGCACTTTGAAAGAGACAGAGAAGGATCAGATTTTTTTTGCAGGCCTTTTAAGGTAAAGGCTACTCACATAACTGCGTCAAAACAACATACTATCATTTGCTGTACAGAACACGTACAACTTCAGGGAAAATCTCAGAAACAAGAAGGAAAAGGTCCTCTATTTTGGGGATATGACTACATGATAGCCAACAGTTCTAGCATATGGTGAATAACACTACTGTGTAGAGTTTACCCAGCTAAAGCACACTTTGTTTGAGTATCTGGTTGCTGATACAATGAGTCACTCAACTGCCTCAAGTACCGGCCTGAATGCTTTAAAAGGAACGATTGGGAATCGCTGAGTACAGAATGTGTAGTTGTTTAGGAACAACATGCTTTAAATAAACTGCTGACTCACCTTGTCGCGCAAATGATGCTCTGCAGCCTCAATATTCAAAGGATCGTCAAAATTCAAAAGGTCCTGGAAAAGAAAGAGATAACACTACAGAGTTTGCATTGAATGTATCCTACAAGGAATCAAAAGCCCTAATGAACAAGATAATGAAACAGAACAAATCCAGCAAGTGTAGTGCCATTTTCTCACCACCTTGATAAGTGTATCTGCCAAAGGCAGATGCAAATGAGCAATGACTGCGCACCAAATCACAACTCAATCAAAGAACAACAGCAGCTAGGTACTCAACCCCCTCCTGTGGGTTTTTTTTTTTTTTGAAGGAACATTCAAAGTTTAAGGAAACACAATTTCTAGGTTTTTTTTCCCAAGGGTAAAGCAAACACTTTAATAAAGGTTCAGACCTGCAAATGGCCTGGTGATAAAGCAGGAAGAGTTTCCTTAATACCATCTCCTATAGCGAAGCAATCTCATTCCCTCTGAGAAGAAACTACATAACCTGAAGCCTGACAGACAGGAAGGTTTTAGTGCAATAGAAAAAACAGGGCCCAGAGGAAAGGGAATGCAAAGATCTCAAAAGTGAAGGGCATACGGCAGCAAAGAGCAGAAACTGTCAAAATCAGTCTTCGGTCTGTCAGTTTAATCTCAATAAATATTAACTTCGGAAGGAGAAAGGGTCTTGGGTTAAAATAAAAGGAAACCAAAAAGCTGATAAAAGGGGAACCATCATAAAAAAAGAACACTGAATCACAAACCCCTCCATTCTGCCAGCAGCCCAGATCACTTTCCCCAGTTTAAGGTTAGCCTGTGACAGCAGTGAAATGCTATCATTTCTCAGGTGTGAAAGGCTCATGTCACTCTGACTTGTTTTCAAATGGAAAACCTCCCATTTCGTTCAAACCAGGACACTCATTTTCACTTACTTTCTTCAAGAAAACCCCCAAAGAATCTGCAAGGCCAGTACAATCCAATGCCACCTTTTCAAAGCCTAATTATTTCTAAAAAGCTGGGTGGGAGGGAAATCTAAAAGGGAAGCCGGGAAGCATTGCTCTTACTGGCCATGACTAATCCCTGCAGTCTCCAATGCATGACCGTTGCTCTTGGCAGCTGTTTGCCCAACCTGTTATTTCTACCTGCAGTTCTGCCTCTGAAGGCACTTCTCTGTACCTCCAGTGGATTTCACTTTCTTCCAGCTACTTGGTGTGCAGTGGGAGACTGTGAAATGCAACTACTCTTTGTTGAAAAGGCAAATGCTCTCCAACCTTCTAAATCAATTTACCAAAGAAGTTGTCAAAACAAATCAAGCCTTTGGATGCCAGGAAAGTTTAGGAGATTGTAGCCAGTCACTGGTTACAGTGGTTTTAGAAAGACATCGTGATCCTGGTGATAGTGTCATGAGCACAGTCACTGCTCTGCCCCTTCCGTAGGTAGTGGTGGAAGGAATTCCTCCCCCCAAAACCAGGCTGGGACTAGTGAAGCCCACAGTGGTGCTCCTCATCCAAAGCTCTTTCATAGCCACCTCTGTATACTCTGGAGTGGCTGGAGTAGTCCTCTCCAGAGTCAATGACAAATGCGGTGAACAAGTGAGTGCCTTTCTTTGCTTTTTCCTGACCTTCCTACCCAGGGAACCATAATCCTGGACTCCCTAAAACCAGGCAGTTGTTTTACAGTGAAAACTTAGCCTTTCTCTGCTTTTATGGCAAAAGCCTGCCTCATGCAGCTTCCTGCCCTTTCCTCCATCTTCAAGTTGCTCCTGTAATTACAAGGCACAGTTTTCTTACTCCTGTCCATCTAAGGAAAAGGAAGAAAATGGGATCCCTGGACCAAACCATATCATTTCGGTACCAAGTCAGAGTTTACGCAAAGATGCAGGTGGGTACCAAGGCCCTTGAACATGAATGTAACTATTCAAAACAGGAATGAGACTGCGGGGCAGTCATTAATTCCTAAACAACATTTTCAAAAAACATAACACCAACACAATTCCTTCTCAGAGCAACATGACTTTCTATTTTCTGCAAACTAGCAGAAGGAATTTCATACTGTGTGGAAGATCTTAAGGAACTTGCTACCAAAATATCTGTATTAGATTCATAACCACAAGTAAAAACCATGTATGAAAAAGCTCACTTATCAGATCATCTGCACGAGTCTTGCAGTTGTACAAACAAAAACACAAACTCATTTCATATTTGTACAACACCCACTGAAACCAAAGCAAATAATAGTCTTAAGTTTAAAAGGCAACAGATGAGGTTCATAGTAGGAGATGCGGAAACCAAACCAGACAGGAAAGAGGAAAGTGGATATGCAAAATATTCATTTACTTACAGTAAATAAAGAATTTAACCCCCAGACAACATCCTGCAAAGGAAAAGCATAGTCAGTTAGGCATATATTTCAGGTGCTTTTCATGTTCACATAATTTATTTGTCTATTAATCCATCAAATTATTAGAAATCAAATCTAGATAAAGGGTGATGTTTTACTGATTTCAATCAAAATACCAAAAAAGCTTTCCCATTTCACAGATGCTTGATATCAAGAAGTCATCAAAAAATAAATACTGCATATTCAAATACAAGTTCATATCTTTCTGTGTGTATAGGAGGTGTATTCCTGTTGCTTCTCTGCTTAAGGAGAGAAATAATACCTTAGTATAAGCCACCAAGCAACTGCAATGCTTAGTTCAAAGGGTGGGTATAAAACTTAATTCAGCAATCCATCCTTAAAATTAAAAAATTAAAACTTGTCACAAGTACTTGAAATTGTCTCAAAATATCAGAGAAAGAGATTTCGATGTAGAGTGTGAGTGTGCAGAAATACCGTTCTTGTTTGAGCATGTGCCTCTAATCCTTTTACTGCCTTTAAGTATCTATTTAAACACAGCTGAATAGAGAGGGTCTGCAATTTGTGCAAACAGGAAGCTTCAGGGGATCTGCCTCCAGATAGTACCACCAAACACAGCTTATTTTGGGTTGAGCATCTCCAAAAGGGTCCCACTAGCACTGACTTAAGAGCCCGCCTCCTCAGTTCCAACCTTCAGAGGGTAAGATGACGTACAAGATCCAAATATTACAAAAAGAGACTTAAAAGCATCACCTACTACCAATTCCAAGGCCAGGCTTTCTACCTAGAATATTTTCTTTAGCAGCAGCTTAACTAAGCTACCCTACTGCAAAATCCCACTGAAGTCTGGGGACTGGAGCTCATACCTACCAGACACTTAATTCACATAATCATTACACCTCCTGCCCTTACAGCCTGCTAGCACTTAACTGCCAACCCAAGAAAATCACACTGTCTGATTTCCAATAGCAGGGCAAACACTGCACGTCACTTGTTTTATAGCTAAAATGTACCTTTCACAATAAAGATAAAGCCTCAAAGCAAAAAAAAAAATAATAAAAAAAATCATATCCACAGCAAAGAATGAGTATATTTCAGTTTGTTTCCTGTTCCAAGCCCTCTGCCGACTGTGCTGGACCACAGAAATCCATATCGCTTAAGAAAGCTGTCCAATTATGCCCTAATGAAAAAGACAAGGTGTCAGCATTATCTGGGTAACAGCCTCTCACCATCCAGTTTTCCTTTGATCTTGCACAACCAACCTGCTCAGTTTATCTGCTTTTAATAATGTGAATCTGCCCAGCAAACCTGCCATTGTCAGCATTTTCAGTATCTTCTCCTAATGGAGCTTCTGAATCATTAGTTGGGGCAAAGAGAGAAACTTTTTTAAAAAATTTACTCATCGCCTCCAATGGCAACACAGACACATGAACTGCAAAAAAGGACATGCCCAAGACACATAAGAATTATAGTCATTTGTACATTTTAAGAAAATAGTGCTTAGCAGTCATTTCCACTCCCAAACGACCACACTATCAGCTCCTTTACAAGTACGAGAAAATGGATGATTTCAAATAATGGATGAAAGCCACCATTTTATCCTTTTCTTCAGTTTTGTGCTGCTTGTTCAACTATAGTGTTACAGAAACAGAGCATAGCAGAGGTTAGCAAAACATAGTATTAAAGAAACCTGTATTAAACAATCACAGGGATAAGCTACTTCTAAAGTGCAGCGGTGCTTGAGAAAAAATAAGCCAAAGTCACTGATTAAAGGAGGATTTCAGTGGTGTGGTCGAGCCTGGAGAGTAGGAACAGGCATGAAGGTCTCAACCTCCACTTCACTCTCCTGCATTCAGGAATGAGAGGGTGTGCAGCACAGCACAGGCTGCCACAGTATCACTGCTCCCAGGGTCTGCTTGGCTCAGGTGCTCCTTCGGATGCTGTCCCTGGCATGGACACAGCCCGAGGACTGACTGGTACAGAGTCTGTAAGCAGGGACAGCTGAGAGTGACTCTGTCTCCAGCCACCCACACTGCCCCAGCAGATGCTCTGACTCCTGAAGGTCAGGAGCCCCTTACACTGCTGCCCTCAAAGGCTGTATTGTCCTTCAGGGATGGAGAGTGAATGTCGCGGGGGTGTTAAGAATTTCTTGCATCTGATTTTAACCCACTGTGTATTTCCCATAGCCTTTGATAATGGAACCTTACTAAAGTATGGTAATTTGCTCTATTCCACTTGAAGAAGCAGGAATAAAATAACTTGTTAAGGGTCGTCATTCATCTACAATAAGTGACAGCAGACTGTAGCTGCAGAATTACAATACTGAGCATTAAAAAACATGCTAAAGAGGTACAAGGAGCTCACACTAGTGCAGTGGAGTCTGTCCATTTCCAAATCCTGCCTGAACAGCAAAAAGGCATTCACAGGATTGCAAACTGTTCACAACTGTTCAACCACTCACTAGCATGGCTAAAAAGAAACAAACAAAAGAGCAACTCAATCACATTGATCCTGAAATCCTGAAGAGCTCACCTTCTCTTTACATTTAACAGTGTGCTAAACCTCTGCTTCTCAGAGCCTCCTTACCAGGACACCTGCAGATTGTCTCTCCAGGCAAAACAGCTTCTGTTCCAATACAAGCAGTGACAAGCCCTATCTTACACAAGTGAAGGTTGTAAATTAAAACAGAAATGTAAATCATGTCAAATTATTTTCCTATTCCATAAACACCCCCTTTTGAAGTTTACCTAAACTGCTCCCCCGTTCTCATTCGCTGAACCTTGGTTTTAAGGCTTTGTGACACTTCACTCATCATTTAATCCAAGGCAGCTTTGCACAGACTTCTAATAAATAAAAAAACCAACCCACTACCAAACCCCAAAAACCCAGCAAAAACCTCTGTAAGGCTGTGAGTTTTCAGTGTTGTACATTTCCATAGCCGTTCTAGACAACAAAAAAAGCGTAAAAGGATTATTATTATTCTTACTGAATAACTTGTATGTGAAATTCTTAATATAATTTCAGATCTGTTTCCAACTATTCAAGTTTTATGATTTGCTGGATTCATTTTATACCCTTGTACAGCTTTATAAAAAATAATGCTGAATTACTACCAGAGGGCAATACTTTTTGTAATGAGTTTTCAAGGCTACCTTGGATTTAAATCATATTGAGAAAGGGAAGTGGGACAGAACAGATGAGCAAGAGTGAAGCAAGTATTTCATGTTTGAAAAACTCGACACTGTTGCACTGCAAAAATAATCACTTTGCATTATCGACTTCAGCAGAGCTGCTTGCTGCATGCAGATAAGCACTTGCCTGAGCACTTGCTTCACATTTTCCTGCCAAACTAAAAAGATATGCAAGCCACGAAGAACAGACCCTGTCAGATTTAACAGTTCAAGAACTTCAGCTTTCTTTTGATGTAATAGAGCATCATCCTTGGCTTCAAACATTTACTGACCGTCTGGCTTAAATACTCTGAAAGCAGAGAGTCAACCCTATATGCAAAAATTTTTAAAGGTTCTCATCACATGCAGGAGTAGGGCAGATGTCACTTTAAAATGATAATAATGCCCACTTTTCTGTTGCTCCACTTCAATGAGAAAATTCGCTTGTAAAGGGAAAATCAGACATAGGGATCTGCCTGTTCACTAGGCAAATACCTGACAAGCCCACTTCCATTTACAAGGCTTCTTGTTTTCTACTTTCTTCTACACACTTAACATCGAAGTTACAGGGTACAAGTACACCCACTGCTGAGGGGTAACCTCAGAGCAAAACTGAGGACATCTTGAGCTTTCTGTAATGAAGCAGCAAGTTCTGCTTGGGGTGGACCCTGCAAAAAAAGGCTGCAGAACTCTCCAGAGCTCGTTAACCGGTTTCTGCTCCAGCTATGCCCACGGAGGCCCTCTCTCTTGTTGCCCTGGTCTCTTGGAGGCTTTGTATGAGCACAGACATCACCCATGAGGTTAGATGCCTTTTGGCAAGCCAGCTGCAGGTAAGCCAGTGTTTTTAATGTTTTAAATTCAACTCTACTACATTAATTCTGAAGATTCAAGTATCATACTTGAACTAAAGAGCAATACCTGGTTAAATCCATAGTAGAAGAACAGATAATGAAGGAAATCACTCTTCTCCTTGGCACTGTAACTATTTTGAGCTCAACCATGGGGAAGCCAACACAAGCAAGTCAGAAGATCAACAGACTGTTATAAATAACCCTTTATAATCACCCCTTTTCATTCTTGAACATTTTTGTGTTGCATTTGAGTGAAGTTACATTAAACCCCAGCTCACAGATTTATTTATGGCATTCCAAATGAGGAAAAGCATCTGCCACTGCAGCAATGTTTAAAGTTCAAGAGCAATGAATCGAAATACTAAATACAGCTTTTGAAATAGCCTCTCCTGAAGCTACAGTCGTAAACCACTGCATTTGTAGGAAGTCCTACTTCAGTTAGTCACCAAATCTTCCCAAGTGACAGTTCTCACAACCACTCCACAAAAGCGATGCCATTTAAGCCTGCCACAGACAAGTGTTTAGCTCTGCCTGACGATATTTGGAAATAGAACCACACAGCACTTCTTCTGAAGAGAGGGTAAACACGTAAATTGTAAATTAAGAATTGGCTTTAACAGGAAAAGTATACTTAATTTAAGCATTACATTAATTTAAGCAGAGAACAAGCCAGACAAAAGCAGCTAATGAACTTCCAATCAAAGAAACTTCTTTAGAGATCCAAGGAGCATTTCTGATCTAATAGACTGATTAAATTAAAGCTTGCTGCTAAACCATTTTTCATATACAAACAATTTAAGCCATTCAGATCAGTGAAAGGAGCAGCAGTCATTTATGCAAGCAGATGTCTGAAGCAAATTTTTATTTTATTGTTTTTTAAACAAGCTGAAGAAATAAAACATGTGCCGAGCTTTGTACATCACAGTTTGGAAAAGGGCTTCAAATTACACCCAAAACCTCAGCACGCTGTCTCCTGAGGCAGCTCTTTGCTGTCCTGCCTGCCAGCACACCAGCTCAAGATGGTCTTCTGCTTTCAGTCACCTTCTTCAATCATCTCTTACAAGTGAGCCCAAGCACCCTTCATCCCACCCAGCTCTACCTTCCCCAGGCTCTGTTGGACTTCTCTTTCTGCCTCTACAACACACCTCCACAAACATCTCTGATTTCCCCCCCTATGGACTATCTACCTGTTTGCAAACACCACAATGTAACTGACTGCACAAAACTTACCACTGATTCAAAGGGTTAAAAAAAAAAAAAAAAAAAAAGAAAAAAAAGAATGGGAATGGTAGGTGCTCTTCACTTAGGAAAAATCTGCTTCCCACATAAACAATCTTCTGCCAAATAAAACATTCTCTTTTAGATTTCCTCTCCCTGCCCCACTCCTTTCTTATGTATAATGCTGCTACAATATCTTGCAAAATACCTGCAGCAGGTAAAACACCATTTCCACCTGGAATAAGGTGATGAAGAGAACCCAGCTTTCTTTAATCAACCACAAAGGCCTTCTCAGTTCTCATGTGCTGCAATTCCAGTTCATGCTTCCCACCCAAACACAACAACAGTATCTTAATTAGAGGGCTTTGGGTAATTTAAATGGCATGAACCGCTCCAGTTAGCAAACACAAAAAAAGGAGGAAGGCTGGAAAACGATTTCTTCTGTGCTCAAATACACTAGTGGGAAGAAAACAGGAACAATTATAGTCTGTTCTTCTCCCAGACTAAGACAGTTGTGAATTGCCAAGTATGCAGGAGCACTCATCTAAAATCCCTTACTTTTGTTACTGACTCCTTGACATTTGTCCCCAGGGTTACTTCAGAGCAAGCAGATAATCTTCTGTAAATTGTTCCCAGCAGAATTCTGTGATAGCTTCCTAATGAACTACACTAGTGATTATGAACACTAAAGCAATCACCCTCCGGAGACCAGTCTACTCAATTGATTAAAGTTGACACAAATTGCATATTCAACAATTTGGGGAAAACAAGCATGGTTTAATTAGACTTACTATTGTACTGCACTGTTCTACTGAAGCACTTTTTAAAATGTGCTAGTAATAGCAGCTACTGTATTTAAAACAAGGATTAGGTTCTATTTTAGCTATTATAGAGAGAAAAAGAAAAGTTTTGCAAATCTTTTATGAAGCAAAGGTTTTTATAAAACTCTGATTTGTGTATTTTAACCAGCCTGAGCATATGGGGGGGGAAGAAATAATTTCTTATAAAATTGATACAGCTGATATATAATATCAAAATGCAATACAATACATCCCTGCAGAAAAACTTCCTGAAGCTTACTTTAAGAATATTTATTTAAGAATAATGTCAGACCTATGTAGAAGACGGTATTCAGTGGCCTATAGCTTCTCTTTAGTAAACGCTGGGTCTGAAGGGTTTTTTGACTGCCAATTTTTAGAGGCAGGCAAAGAAATGAAAGCAGTAGCAATGGACATTTTAAGTACTTTAGAGAGCACAGGTATTTAAGAATATAAAACTTTTGCACTACACTTTTCTTTACATGACTTCCTTTACAGATGGAGACTTGAACCATTGAAAGACACCTTGTGCTAAAGCCGTGACTTTTGTAACAGCTACAAATATCTGCCTAAATTGTGATCAACAAGGACATCCAGAAACCCCATTGACTTAAACTGGTAAGTCTCCTTCGCTTGGTTTTCTCTGAACACTAACAGGCTCTCGACCCCCCCTGCCCTCCCTGTTGCCAATCAGAACAGCCCACAGGAGAGCCACCCACCCCAGGCCAGGCACTTACACAGCAAGCAGGGCACCAACAAACCCATCAGCAAGCAAAGTAAAGGAATTTATTCACTAATTCCCATAAGCAGGCAGGTGTTCAGCCATCCCCAGGAACGCAGGGCTCGTAACTTTGGAAGACAAAATGCTGTAACTCCAAACGTCTCCCACTTCTTTCTTTTCCCCTCAGCTTTATATACTGAACATGGTGTTATGGTGTGGAATATCCCTTTGGTCAGTCGGGGTCAGCTGTCCTGGCTGTGTCTCCTCCCAACTTTTTGTGCGCTCCCGGCCTACTCACTTATGGGGTGGGGGGTGAGGAGCAGAAAAGACCTTGACTGCTTAGCAACAACCAAAACTACCAGTGTGCCATCAACTTCATTCTCATCCCAAATCCAAAACACACTACGCTGCCTGCTAGTAAGAAAGTCAACTCTATCCCAGCAGAAACCATGACGCACCCTTAAGTACTTCCTATAGTATAGAAAAAGACAAACTATGCACATCCTTTTCATGTTTGCTGACAACCAACCAACTCTCGAATGGTTGTCACCCTTTTGTCCTTCCTAATCTACTCATTTACTGGTTCAAAACCTTCCTCTTGTACCTGCTTATACCTTCTGCTACCACTCCCTTCCTTTTTTGCCAAATTACTGTTCCTTTTGTATTTATCCCTTTGTGTTTCACTGCTTCCCTTGAGCTGTCTTCTGCAATGCTCATACGCCCTCCAGTACCCCAGAAAACACAAGAAGGTGTGCAGCTTAAGCCTTAAGAAAGGAACATTGTAAATATGAGTTGCAACAGGGTCCAAAGCTTCTCAAGCACCAGACCCAGTGGCAGTAACAGGCATTAGGTCATCTCATGACTGCCAGGAAGGATCAGAAAAATTGGAGGATTTTCACAGTAGATAAAACAGGATGACCCTTCTCTTAAGCCTCAGGATAACTGCAGTTTGGGGAAGGTGACATGAACCACATTAGTTGGAAGTGCATGCTAAAGCTTCTAGTTCATTACTTATCTGTGCCCTAAGACCACTACACAAGAGAACTGAGGATACCTTAAGCATAACCCTACTATGCTGCAGAAAATCCCTTCAAGGACACGTACATGGATACACCATCAGTTCAGGCTTCATCCCAGCTAACATCAGCAACCCTCTTGCACTTCTCCCACTTCTGAACTCAGAAGCATACCACCTTTCTGTATGCATCTTCAGGGTAGTCAGGGATCAAGGCTTTCACTAAAAACAAGTTAAAAAATTTTTATATATATATATATACACACACACATATGTACATATACATTTGAGAGAGAGAGAGCAAGAATGACTTTGCTGTCTTCAAGAGCAGCACTTTGCACAGCAGCCCTGTGGTTTCTTCTCCTGCTGTGCTGTCAAGAACAGAGTATAGCTTGGAAAAAGTCCACATTATTTGGAATATAGTGCAGCCTGCAGCAAATCAGTGCCACACCTTCAGGGACACACAATGGCCCACAGGCTTGCTTTACTCTCCTTGACAGATTCCTTTGACCAAGACCCATAGTGCTCATCTCATACACTTTCAGCAAATAAAGAGTAAGTCTTCAGAGAAAAAAAGGGTAAGACAAAACACTTGCCCTGCCCCGTTTCTGTTAAGGGGCAGCTATAGATCCCTGCTGCTTAGTGGCCTTTCCCTAAAGCCATCTACTTGCAAAAATATCTGTTATTTTGTTACTCACTTCATTGAGCTGGGGAAAGAATAAAGCGGTTGGCAGCAGGTGACATTGTGCTATGCAGTCCTTGGAGCCTCCATGAGATCAACACACAGATCTGAGCCTCAAAGTGCTCTCTGCATGCAATAGAGAGGTACTCTTGAGTACTGAGAAGTAAGCAGTCCTTCTCTGAACAGTGTTTCAGCCAGAAGTTCACCCGTAACACAAACAGCTGAGGAGGTGAGGACTCCCAGAAAATTTCTCTGCATGTCCTGCTCCTCAGACAAACGAAAGCCCACATGCCTGGGTGTCAGTTGAGGGAACAGCTGCTGCAGGCACAGAATTAAGTTCATCCCTCTCCTTCCCTACCATTGTGCCAAGTGCTTCTTCAGGTGGGGATTAGGTTTGGGCGACAGGCACCACTGTGCCTCTTAGAAACAGAACAAGGAGGAATAAGGTAGTGTAAAAAGTCTTAAGGGGGCAACAATGCAGGAGGCAGCAACACATTGCCTGAAACAACATCCACCAGACTCAATTCCTGTATGACACTAGAGAAGACAGGTCAAGGCACACCACCTGAAAAAACAGGCATTTTTCTGCTTAATGCAGTATTTGAAACCCACATGCAGTGTCCGATTGTAAACCACACGTGATTTGTTTCTCTCCAGTGCTTAGAGGATCTGTACCAATCTACACCAGGAGGCAGCAGTCACCTTGACACGAGTCCATCTCCAATTTCTTAGGTGCTCAGTTCTGCAACCTTGGTGATCATGACCAAGGAGATGGATGGAAAATTAATATAAGATGAAGAATCTCTTTGCCAAACTATGCTTGACTTCCCAGTAATTTCTCCTCTTGTATAGTAAGAGCTGGCATTTGTGCTCTTTGCCACCACCATGAAGTCTTTAGTTTTCTTCCTTTGATGACTTTCTCCTCCTGACTTTACCAGTATGGGGGACAAATATATTCCACCCAGGAAGGCAGCTTTTACAAGCAAATGCTTGTACAAACAGGACACATACCCATTCCAAAATAGGATTTGAATAAACCGATAGCAGAGTAACATTACCATAATGCTGGCTGAGAAACAATAGTAGCAGCAGCAAGAATTAATGAGAAAAACACAGAACATTCAGGTTTACTTTTTTCCCTTCATCCTGAAGACAGCAATTGTTATTATCTGCTTAAAATATTCCTCTACAATTATTACATATAACTTTGACAGCAGACTACCTGCTGTCATCAGACGCAGTCAAGACGACAAATGAACACTTAGTGCTTATATTGAAGCTTTTTAAAAAACCATTCAGGTTTATACTTAAACATAACTGGAAAAATTAAGTTGAGATCCTCTGATGTATTTCTTCAAGAGATTACAGTTTGGTATTTGCATGATTTCAAGTAAAGTAATTTTACTGTCTGAAGACAACAGCAGAATCAAGGCAACAAATAAGGCATATTTTCCCATTTAGTATTAGATGCTAATTAAATAAGCAAGCCTCTTATGGATAAACTCCAAATAGCAATAGTTTATGATACATGACTCTTAATTCCTTTCAGATTACATTAGCTAATAACACAAACAGGTATTTCTTAACCTAGTATCTGAAGTTGTGGAAGGGAATTCCTGAAAAAAAAATTGTTTTCCTATAAGTGGGTATAAAAAGCTGACTGAGTATCTATAGTTTAAGATTTTCTTTATGCTTTCCTTTTCTGCTTCCCTTTCTCCTGACAGCAGAAATACAAAAAAATTCCAAAACCCAGCTATTTAATATATCTCAATGAAGAATTTAAATGCGTCTACACCTTACTAGTAAACATGTAGATCCCAGAGAAAATGCAAAAAAGAAAAACAAACAAAACCCACCCAAACCAAAAAAGGACGAAATACTTCTTGAGAACATAACCATACATTTTAAAATACTGGTTTTTAATATCACTCTGCTCAGCCCTATAGTCAGTCAGCAGAGCTGCACAACTGTGCTTTGATTGTTTTTATGGCTCATAAATCCGTCACTGACCAATTTCTAGTTGTAGTTTGTTAGAGATAATGGCAGAAGCAACAGTTTGACTTTCAGAATCAATTAGGCAATGGCAATACACAGATCCACTTCTTCCTTTATTTTTTAAAATCAATTATCCAAGATAATTTTTATAGCAAAGAGAAAACAAGCATTTGAGAGAAAGCTGATGAATAGGGAGGCCTGTCTTACCTAAGCAGATGATGCTCATGGTGAATAAGGTACAAGGAAGTGCATGTTAAAGACTAACAGGAGCTGCTGAAACACTTGTGAATTTGAAATTGGAGTTATTGAAGGGGAAGAAGCAGGCTATTAGAGCAACAACAATAGTGTTATTTTATACTAGGTGTTAAAAGCTAGTATCTTCAGTGACAAAAACCTGAGAACAGAATGGAACTAAAACCACCTATTTGCTTTCCACCTGGAAAACTTCAGGTTTGACCATCAGACCAAGCAGAAGAAAAGTGAGCTCAGACAGTCTGAGCAGATGCTCAAAATAACTGGAGCAGTTCTTCACTTTATGAATACTCTGTTTTAGAGAGGAAAGAAGTATGCAATAAAATGATGCAGAACATAACAGAATGGAGACCAAAAGGTAAATAAGCTCCTGTAGCTAGCTATAAAGAAGTGAAAGATTACACACAGCTAGAAAGCATTGCATCAGTTTCTACACAACCCATAAGCAAACTGCTACCGGAAATTACCTAAGAATTTAGGATTCGGGAGTGTTTCTATGAACAGAGGAAACATTTACAATTGCATTAACAGTGCATAAAAAAAATAAATATAGATTATTATAAAATGTTTCATGGTTAAAGCCCAGCTTTTCTTACAACCTGATTTAAAGAGCATCTAATACAGGAATCCAAAAATAGCACATTTTTTATTGCCTTCACTAGTACACAGGCTGCTGTTCATGGTGGTCCACAGAAATGCATTCAGCAGCAAGAAGTAGTAAAGTGGGAATAACTTAAAGAGAATTCAATCATGGGTGAGATGACACTGAGTGCAACAAAATGCTAGAATATAAAACTGAGTTAGCTTTTTCTATTCCCTTAAGAATTCTCTACACTGTTAAAACACATTTTATCAGATAACTTTTTAAAAGGATTTAGGAGATTTTATTTTTTTACTGAAGAAAGTTAAAAGGCATAATTTAATGCCTCTTCAAGTTCCTACCCATTCAATATGAAAGGAAGTGTTAAAAAGGTCACAGCAGTTTTGAAGGCTTTTTTATGTAAGAGCTCTGCTGCCACCACAAGGCTACAGCAGATGAGACAATCTAGAACTTCTCAAGCCTTTGAAAAGGTTAAGCACATAACATGAATGTATGTGGTAGCGTACAGCAGAATTGCGTTGTGAATGTGACTTCTGAGGTTTTGTGTTATCTCTTTGAACGTTTTTACTAATGCACTCAGAATGGCTGCATCACTAATACCTATTAATTTTTGTCACAGATATACAGTACATCCCTATTCTCTTTTTTTGTTTGTTTGGTGTTTTGGGTTGTGGAGGGGTTTTTCCCCTCCAACTGATTGAAGGTAAAAACACCCTAAAATGCTTCATAATACTCAGTAACTTGAGTCTCCTGGTAGTTAAGATTCCAGTATGTTTAACTATTAAATTAATTACACGCGATTAGCAAAGTGATGCAAGAATAAAATGAAAAAGGAGATTAATGCACATCTTCCATCATCACTGTGGATAGGAAGTTGAGTACATGTAATGCCAATGGTTACTCCCAGCCACAATCTTAAAATATTGCCGTGTTTTAATCTCTAGAAGAAAGATACCATGAACAAAGCCAGGAAAGCAGATAGCAATAAATAAATAAATAAATGATTTATATATAGAGAGATATATGTGTATATATATATATATATTCTTGTCCAGTTGCAATATCATTGTACTAATTTTCTAATGGCTGAAGCTTAAAACTTGTAGTCCAAAAACTTTCTCTGGGAATGAAACACAGGAACAGGAAGACTTAACTTAATTACATAGTAAGTGTCTTGATTTAACCTAATATGAAAACAGAAACATGAAGGCAACCCACAAGTGTACTAGCTGATAAAAAAAAAAAAAAATATATAGGGACAGGGTGTTTAAGGATACCCACAAAACAAAACACGCTGATTTTACTTCACTTTCCAGAAAATCAGATGCTCATGAAGAGATTTTAACAGATGAAGAAAGTCACAGATCTCATTCATAGCGCCAAAGTGGAAATAAAGTATAATAAAACTCATTTTCAATTTGACTTTTGAAAAGAAACAAACGTCTGACATGTATACCCTTTAACTAACTAATGCAGCCAACATTCTTTAAGAACCAATTCTGGCAGGGTTCCTGGTGAAAGCAAAAGGGAAATTATTGCTCAGTGTTCTGTAAGGCTCTTCTGCCAGCCAGGTCATGTAAAAGCAAATGGACAACAAACCACTTCCCATAGCAAGACAAGAGCAGTCACTATGCTGAAGTGCATGTAGTTCATTGCAATCTCCATACCAGTATTATATACAACCACCATGACTCTGAATGTGTTAAAGCTGCCCAATGGTGGTGGGACCAACCTCTGAAGTCATTCTGCAACCACAGTGGCACTACTACTAGCCGTTTTACAGGGGCCAGATTTCACTTACATTTTAATGGCTTGGGTAAAATGATACTTGAGGCAGTTACTTCCCTACTGGAATGACTAAAACAGCCAAAAGTGCCCTGTTTTATGCAGATGCATTGATCCCCCTTTGAACATTTGTGATGAAACAGAATTCAAAACAGAGCAGTAACTACACCCTGACGCTGCTCCATATAGTATCTCTCCCAAGTGCATCTTGCCTTCCACTTTTCCAGGTTCCTCCTCTACTTGTGGAAGTGGGGCAGGGGAGGGGGTATCACAGGGACCAATTATTGATTCATCAGGAATGTTAATACAAAGGAAATTACAAGGGTTATAGATGACTGTTATTCCTGCTCACATCATGTTCTTGTATTTGTTGTCTGGGTAAAGAAAAATATTGGATCAGTCCTACCAAGCATGGTGTCTCATGGTCATCTGTAATCATACCGTTCTACAAAACCTTTTATCAGCCAAAACAGTCTTTGTGCTGCTTATGCTAAAACTAGCAAACGTTTCTAGACTCAGTTTGCACTATAGTTGTTTCAGTATTGTCACCAACACTTGTTGAAAGACAAAAAACTCAGTTGTTCATCAAGTAAACCACATTATCTGTCTCTTTCCAAGTCCATAAAAGTATTTTAAGAGATGTATCTAGTTCAATGTATCTAAAAGGAAATAGTACCTTTAATGTTCTAGTTGGAGCCCAGCCAGTGCCATCAATTGAATGTTCTCTCAATAAACTGGAAAAGAGATACACATATTACACAGTGCAACTTCTAGTTAAACAAACTTTGTCAGAAATCTTCTCAGAAAACATTAAGGATTTAAGAAGTAATTGCAACACAGGAATTACCTCTTGCACTCCATTTAGGTCCTGGGATTTTAAAGCACGAGAATCGGTATGTCTTCTTTAGAATCACATTCTCCATAATGTCATTACAGACCACCTGATCTAAGCTCAACCTTTGTCAATAAATCTGAATTATTTTCATCAAGCAAAGTAAGTGTGATAGAAATCCTTGTGCGACAGTCTCACCTTGAACCTCTGTTTTCCTCTGAGCTCACAGACACATGTGCTCCAGTTTAGAACATGTTCATCTTTGATGAAGACACAGGCTTGCAGAATGACCCACCTCTCACCAAATCTGGCACAATTCAATCCCCAAAAATGGTATTTTTGGTGAGATCAGCAAGAAAGAGGATTATCATCCTCTCTTCTGTGAAAGGACTTCAGCTTCTTAGAGGCAGGGATAGGACAGGAAAATAGTTTGGGTCTGTCTACTCAGGAACTTCCTACAAGAGCTGTAACATGAGCAGATGCATCTTAAGGCTCTGGGACACAGCGCAGGAAAGCCTCGTGGCAGACTCTTACACTAAGTGAGTTCTATTGCATGCGGAATATTTTAAGGCTTTACAAATTCAACACCATAGAAACCCAACTGGAAATTACTATGAAGACTGCTCTGGGGAAGGGAGACTGCTTACAGGAAGAAAGTGTTCCTTATAAACTGTAATACAAGCTCCCAAATTTTAATACAAACATATATGAATATTAATATAAGTAAGATACAGACTTTTCTGTACACATACTGTATAGGAATTTTATGTGACCTGCATATTATGCTACATATTAAGCCCAGTGAAACTGCTGATATATTAATAAGTTGAAAATATTAAGGTGTACTCAGTTGGTTAGACATTCCTGGACCCTTCAAGTCAAAACATCAGCTGTTGTGAGAAGTAAAAGTACAGGAGACCAGAGCATAATTGAGAGATGAGCTGAAGTGTTGCTCACAGGAAAAAAAAAAAAAGAAAAAAAAAAGCAGAAGTACTAATCTGAATGAGAAAGAAAGAGTCTGGAAAACTCCTTGAGACACCATTTGACAATCATGTGCCTTCCTCTGTTAAGAAGCAATCTCAAACTGAAAATTAATATAGCAAACTAGCAAAGTATAAAAATTCATCACTGGTTCAATTCAGCTTCTATTACTGAAATGAAAGGGTTAAAGTGAAATAGTCTTAAGATATTAGGTTTTGCCAACTTTCAGGATAACACACTTTAAGTTTATTTTTAAATTACAGTAGATAACTGGACCATACAGTTATTTATTGAATGTGCCAAGATTTTAGTCCAAGGAAATATACTATGACTAACATTACTCTTTGTGCAACATAGAGAGGCTAGGAACAGCATGATCATACTGAACAAGACTATTCCATCTTGACCGTTTTGCTAATCTCATCTGTGTGCCTTAAAAAAAAAATAAAACATACCATTACCCCTAGTCCAGCTCAAAACTATTTTAAAGAACATTAAAAATAGCATCTTGCGGCTGTGATTTTTGTTCATATTGCAAAAGTAAAAGCAAAAACACTGCTGAATAGGCAAGAGGCAAGATTTTCAGGCTTTGAGCAAATAAAGGACTTTTTCACCTGCTTTCAGCCTGTTTCTCATGAAATTTGCTACAGTACTCCCCTTTTCATATACCTCACTGTCAATGTAAGAGCAAGGAATAAGTTAACACACCCAAGAATGCATAAAAATATTAATTGACAGAGCTCAAAGTTCCTGACCATATCAATTGAGCCTCATTAACAATCTTCCAGCTTCCCAAAGCCTCAGAGCTCTCTTGGCAGATCTCCAGCTGAGGAAATCATCAGCCAAGACTTAAGAGAAGATACTCACACCTCTCATATAGCTCTGGAAGGAAAGCAATGAAGATACTAATATTCCTCCTTTGCTGACATAACTCATTTTTAGAGCAGCATCCCTCTTTCTTCCTACAGATTTTGAATGATCATTAGGCTCCTAATCAAAACTTTTCACTGGACAGGCTTTCTCATGCTCTCCACAGGGATGACCTAGATATAACTGCCAGACGTTTTGGAGGTCTAAGTAGTGATCTGCCCTCAGAGCATCATACACACAAACAGCAGAATAAACACCTAAATGAGTGAAATACACAAAATACGCCAGGAAATGGTTTAGTGGATGAACAAGCATTTGCATGTAGCTTCTGTTCAAAGATCTGTCATCCACCAGTCCTGCTGCCATGGAGGAGCTGGGCTAGTAAGAAGTTCTCAAATGGCACAACCAGCAGAATTATTCTTGCCCATTTGATGCTTCAAGAAGCTGTCTTTGATGAGCTGCCAGATACACCACAGAAGCCACCTGTTCTACCAGGCTTTCAGGACACTTGATGGGCAGGAAAACCTGTTTATTTGAAGTGACTATTCTACAATTTCCAGGAGCACCTGAAAGCTCATCTAGTATTTATTATTGTGATTGAATAAACATTCAGAAGCTTCCTTTGTGATGCTTCAGAATGGATTTGCAAAAGTGAAAGAGATGGGTAAGCCAACTGTACCATTTCTGCAGCATTTCAGATTATTAAAGCTGGTGAAGCTTTTGGGGAAGAGATGGCAGGACTGACAGGATGAGGAATGCTGTGGCATGAGCAGGAGTCTGTCAGGCGAGGAACTTTACTAGGAATTGGGAAGGAAAGTAAAACACTATTTCCATTTGCTTTGTCTTCGGTTATAGAGGATCTAAGAAAAGCCAAGTGAGTCCTCAGCCACACCTTAACATCTGGTGCTTGTACCTAGGGAGACCTCCCAGAACATGATTTCAAGTCCTTATATCCACATTCCTATGGGAAGACTGCAAAATCACTATTTTTGAAGTTATAATAACCAAAACAGCCACTGATGTGACCAGCCAGCTGCTCAGCTTTCATTTCCACAAATACCTTCTCATTCTGTGAGTAGTCCTTGCATGGAGAAAAGCTTTGAGGATTTTTTTTTTTCTTCTTAAATACACACCATCCTAAAGAGACTTTGCAAAAGCATCTACTGAACTGGGAATTACATGGCTTAAAGCTTTCTGAATGTCCAGCTGCCGTGATTTACAGCTTAAGTGACTAATTACTGGAATGGGGAGATCAGACGAGGAGAAAAGTCTGCTTTATGTAAAGATCTCAGATGAACACATTTATCAACACAAAATGTCAGTTCCAACAAAACTTCTGGTAAGCTTGAATTGAAAATCCACTTCAGAAACCCTCCACGGGCAGGGACACATTACAGGGATTATTCTCTTGCTTGCCTTCCACTGCCCACCTCCCTGCTCAACCCAGCTCCACCAGCCCAACTATTCCGGAGGCCATGCTATAGACTGGATGAGTAGAGCAAATACTGTAGATAGTCTTTCTAAAGTGCTTTTTATTTACACATTGCCACAGCTGAGAAGGCTGGGAACCACACTGGGAAACAGAAACAAGTAATCAACTCAAATCACTTTTTGTAACTGGCGAAATTGCAACACTGAGCTATACCAGATAATACAATTAATCAGTCGTCCAACGCTTCTCAATTCAGCAGCCTTGAATATAGCATCATGGAGTGACCAAATCTTAACTATCAACACCTACTGATGAATGACATATCCAGTAAGACAGACCACCTCACCACGGAGCAGAAAAGCAGCGTAACTGCTGAGTGATTAAACTATTCTAAAAGCTTACGTGGTTAAGGAGGAAAAACCAGCTCAGAGAATCACATCAATGCAGGGGCAGGGGAGAAGCAGACCGTGGCATGCATTACACATTGCCAAGAATGTAGTCGAGTGGTATATGTAGCAAGCAAGCATATCCTCTCTAGGTATCATGATGTTTTCTATCCACACGTGCAGTGGAGAAAATATCCACAAGTATGGTCCAAACCTAATTAATATTGTCCATTATTAACATAGTTAGGAGTAAATGCAACCCATAAAGCACAGGGAAGCAATGCTTTTCCTGACCAAAACTATTATGCTTGACCAAAAGTTAAATCATTTGCTATGTTCTAATTCAGAGATGATTATTAAACCAATGCATACCATAGCATGAAGTACGTTTAGTAAAAGGCAGTTGGGAAAAATACCAGTAAGGAATTTTTTTCTGCTTTTAAAAATAACTGAAGCTATTTTAATGTAAAGGCTCTTGTATAAGTTGATCGCAGATACTACACATAGAGTTCATTCTCCATTATAATAGGTGAAAAGCAATCTAAGTTATTTTAATTTTTCCATCTAAACAGTAAGACATTTCAAAGGTTTGATACGTTAAAGTACGTGACAACGAAGCAAAGCTGGAGTTTCAGTGTCAGATGCTGACAAAAATAACTTCAAGTAGAATTATGATGTTTCAACACTCTGTTCATCTTTCACAATTAACACTATTTAAAGACAAGAAAGAGTGAAATACTCTCAAGAATGTGAAGAGCGTATATTTAACCTCAGAAGATGTAGTACTGCAGTCACTTAAACTTTTGGCTATTGTTTGGTGTCTGGCATTTCTTGTTCCCTAGTTCTAGACAGCTCACTTATTCATCCTTTGGCTTACACTATTTGAGGAAAAGCATCATAGCTTTCTCCACTGACTAAACTGCAAGGACTGGTGGAATTTAAACTGTTAAACCATGATCAGTAAATCAGCCTCCCTACCTTCAAGTGACAAGTTCAGCTGTATAAAATGCAACAGTACTAGGATGCTCTGAGAAACACTACAGGGCTAGCAAATTTTCTAGAAGTAGCAAGACATATTTCCTAACAACAGGCTTTTATATTCTCCAACCACAAAGTGAGGTAAAATCTATGGACCATTGCTGCCTGTACTCCTGCTGCAGTAGTCTGGCCCTAGCAAGCACCAGAAACATGCTACAGCCTCTCCAGGCTGGTTTCTACCACCCTTTTATGCTACCAGATTCCCAGAAGCAGGAAGCAGACCACTGTAGCTAACAGGACAGGTTACCACCTGAGAAACCTGACCTGCCTGTGAAGTGTGACAGATTACTCTGTGAAAACGTCTTTTTCACCAGGACCTTGAACACAACATTAAAATGTTTTTTAAATCTAAAGGAAAAAAATGTTTTTTTTTTCTAAGCACTAGTATGCTATACATGGTGGCAACTGATTTTGGATTTTCAGAACAGCTTTCAATCTCACTTATTTTCCTTTCTTCCGCTTCATCTAGTTTTTTCTTTTATGTCCCATTAACTTGAAAAATTACAGTCAGGCTTCTCACTTCTGTTTATATTTGGTTTCTGGCCAGTTTCACCATCAAGTACTCATGATGAGACACTGAAATCACAAAATTTCAGAAACTTATTTTGAAAAGGAAACATTTACTGTCAAGCAAAACCATCCAGCAACATAAGCCTCTCACTTCAGTAAAGCTTTTGGGCTTCATATTTTGTACTTAAGACTCCAGCAACTTTGTTTTGTTATGACTGGCACATGTTGCAGATGTTAATAGTTTATTTATATAATAAACAAATGGCAAATATACAAGAGTTACTGTCAAAGTTTAAGGAACACTTTTTCCTTCCTTTTTGAAATATAAATGGTTTCAAGCACTTAGCACATTCAGGCATTAAAACAGGTAAAGCCTTAAGCCCTCTCGGGGCCTGAGGACTATTCATCTATGGAGGGAGGGGAAAAAAAAACCCCTAAGTTTTGTTTAGGTTGGAGTTTACATTTTACTGTAAGTAGACCAAAATGTTAAGTCTTAACCTGAAGAGTTACAACTCTTAGAAAGAGCTCTACATGGCCTCTAACACATGGTAAGAACAGTACTTTCTGTGATTCTAAGTTCCTAAGGGTCACGTGTCATTGATTTGCAGAATCTGCTGAAAAAGATACCAGCATGAAAATTATATACAATGCTTTATTCACACAGAAGAACCTCCAAGGTGAAGGAAACAGAACGCTGTTACTACCTTAGGCAGATTTCTCCCGTCTCTGTAATGTTCGGATGCCAGATTCTTGTCAAGCATTTTACCTTTGGAGGCTGCCAGGAAAGAAAACAAAGTACAATGTTATCCTTTAAAACAAAACCGTATCACTGTTACAAGTCACAGCAAAGGCAAATATATTTGATATTCACAGCCTATGTTTGTATGTTACTGATAATAAAACCTACAGGAGTTATATCAGCTTTCTCTGCCCTTTTAGATTCACTCAACTCCTTACAAAAGCTGAGCTGGTATTAGACTTTTTTCTTAGAAAAATGTAACTTTAAAGAAAGCCAAAATAATTTATTCTCTTATCCTGTTTACTTCAGGGAAAAGAAAACATTCTATGTCATTCAGTTTCTTAACACTTCACCAGTAAAACAACAATTTAAACCAGCAAACTACTAAGTGTTTTCCCTGAAGACTTATCCAAGTCAGTGGTTTGTTAAAAACCGGCAGAGGCAACAATGATAACAAATACATCAAAAGAACAGCTTTTAAACTCAGACCTTCCTGTTCACAATTAAACAGGAACTATCACAGGAAGCATCAAAAGGGCATGCCATACCCAAACTTAAGACACTAATATAAAAAGCCACTAAACTTATTTTCAGGCAAAATCACCAGATCTCTGAATTCCATAATGGGTTTTAAAATACCAATTTTTAAAATACAGTCTAATTTTCTCTAGTTTTGTGAAGTAAATAAAGAAAAGGTCATAAAAATTCCAGTAGCTTAGCAACAGCATGTCTTTCCATCCATGCTCTCCAAATTACAACTTGCAGCTTTCAATCAAGCAGATGATTTCTTACAGTAAGTGTACTGGAATACGTAAGCATAGACCAGTACCTTTCATAACTTAAATTAAATCACATACTATAGATGTGAAGCTATTTTCCTCCACTGCTTCCCATGAAGGCTTCAGTCAAGAGACAAAATAGCTCGAACAGCTGTATTTGCATAGCAGCATGATGTGTTTTGTCTCATCATTTTGTTCTCAACTGCCCAATTATCTTTTTAGTAAAATATTTTTAACTAAGAATCCCTGGAGAAGAGAGAAGAAAATATGCATGGTACTGAACTACCTTTCCAACACTAAAAGAAGCAGCACCTATCACCATAACACATCTGCCATTTATAATGCAGATGTTGGCTTTTCTCCACTCTCATTTCAAGTTTGCCCAGTAACTAAAGGGACACTGACTGTCCCAGTGCTGGGTAACAGCATTACTGAAAATGAAGTGGCATGCAGAAAACAGCCTTAAACTTTTTTGCCTTCAAA
The DNA here is from genome assembly GCA_013400055.1 of Nycticryphes semicollaris. Taxonomy (NCBI): domain Eukaryota; kingdom Metazoa; phylum Chordata; class Aves; order Charadriiformes; family Rostratulidae; genus Nycticryphes; species Nycticryphes semicollaris. The sequence continues at coordinate 520,841 of VXBJ01007655.1, read as the reverse complement.
ACAAATGTTCTTCTAAAAAGTTTTCTAACAAACAGCACAGCTTTTCATTAGCTACATGTTGGTTTGAAATATTATGTCTAGCTCTTAAGAAAGGGAAAGCAGCAGTATTTATTTCATGCCAATAGATCAAGATAAAAGAGTAAATTTCTACTATATGCACCTTCAAACAGGGATTGTATTGATAAGGGGGAAAAAAGTAAGCTTTATACAAACTAAATCTTTAAAAAGAAAAAAAATCCCTAAATCCTCACAGAATGAATTAACTGGTGTCTCATTTTTTGTACTTTGGAAACAGAAGAATTCCTTTCACCTTTCATCAAAGTATTTTCCATCAGTAAAAATTAGAAAAATCCTTTCCTGACATGTTTTCTTTTTCTCTTCTTTCTTTGTTAGATAGACATGACAAGAGTAGCAATATCATGAATTTTATCTTCAGACAAAATTTCTCCTCCAAGCTTGTTCCAAGTCATCTTTGAGTCTTCCTTTCACCAATAAATCCACACAAGATTTCTTCCAGATGATGTTTCAGTTGAATACCTTCAACCATCTCCAGGTGGTACGTGTGACACTTTGCACAACAAAGCTTACAAAATCCATTTATTTCATTGCTCAAACTCATCCTTTGCCTCAGATATTGTAAGGTGCAAAGGTAGATCCAGCCCCAGTTGGGGGCCACAACCGTGAACACACTGATTTCCTTGTCCATTTCAAAGCAGTCACTTATCTTTTGGGATCTCTCATTAGTTTTGATAGTGGAAACTGTCTGACTTTCATATCCATTCTCAGCCAATTTAAACATATTGGTGAATAGATATAGATGATACAAGAAAGTGTTGCAAGCATTTGAGAACTATGCATATACCACCTTCAGTTTTGGTAAAAGTTTTGCAGACCAAGCCTCAGATAAAATTTGTTTCATTACTAGCTGCATTTTAAAACAAATTTCTAGCCTCCATTATTCTCATCAAATGAGAGATTGAATATAAAGTGCTAAACAATAAATAATTAAAAATTTCAGACCTTGGTCAATTTGGCATTCTCACATGGTATGTGTACTAATACAGGTATGTTTTATCTGTCCTGAAACTGTACATTTTTGTTTCACAACCTTTCCCCTTTTCCCTTGCAGAAATTTGGAACCAATGTTATTTGCAATGTTTTCTCTAGACTTTATAGTCCCAAAGCATTCTCGTAAACTGCCCTGCAACTATTACTCCAGTATTTTCCTTTATACTTTCCCCAAAAGAGGTATTAACAGGAATACAGATTCCACAGACTGAGCTACGAGGTAGCCTTGAGGTATTTCTTGTTCCTCTCCCCTACCAGTTTCTAAAGAACTTCTTGAGAACAGCTGAAACCAAACACCAAAGACAGCTGAGCATATAGTACAGAGAAATGAGGCACAGAAAACAAAGCCACACTGCCCTGTGTTTTCAATAGAATGGATTATCCAGCTTTACAACTGGAAGAGAAGCTGCCTTACAGTAAGAGAGGGTCTTGACATAAGAACTGCCCAAGGTGTGCACTTCAGGTCCCCGAGCTTCCTTGTACCAGCTCAAAATTTCTATATAGAGGCATGATGGAACATGAGCCCGATTCCTATTTCATCAATTCCAATCCAAGGCCTGTATAAAGCAGGATCACCAAAGAGGTAAATCACAGAATCATAGAATTGTCTAGGTTGGAAAGGACCTTTCAGATCATCTACTATGACCACCAACCTAACTCTGATTAAAAAAAAGAAAACCACCACTAAAACATGTCAATAAGCACTATGTCAACCTGTCTTTTAAATACCTCCAGGGATAGTGCCTCAACCACTTCCCTGGGCAGCCCCAATGCTTAATAACCCTTTCAGTGTAAAAGTTTTTCCTAATATCCAATCTGAACCTCCCCTGGTGCAACTTGAGGCCATTTTCTCTTCTCCTGTCACCTGTGACTGGGGAGACTGACCCCTGCCTCTCTACAACCTCCTTTCAGGGAGTTGCAGAGAGCAGTAAGGTCTCTCCTCAGCATCCTTTTCTCTAGGCTGAACAACCTCCCTCAGCCTCGGCTGCCTCTAGGCTCCCTCAGCCTCTCCTCACAAGACTTACTCTCCAGATCCCTCTCCAGCTTCTTTGTCATTCTCTGGACCTGCTCCAGCACCTCAATCTCTTTTTTTGAGCCAGGTCACAAAACTGGACACAGTACTTGAGGTGGGGCCTCAACAGTGCTGAGTATAGGAGAACGATCACCTCCTGACTCCTACTCACCATGCTATTGAGATGGAAGCCTCTTAATTGTGACATCTGATCTTTCAGAAATTAAATTTCTTTCAATTGTTTGCTGTTTCCACAACTAACATACTGGCCAGAAAAAGGACTAAGATTAGCAGCCAAAATTAATTCCCGGCTTTTGACCACTGCCTAAGGCACCTGGTGTCATTAAAAACTTGCTAATCTGGAGAGTCTGCCTGCTCTGACAACATGATACATCAGAACCACAGGAGCTGCAGACAAGGCCCAGCCTGTGGCGACAGACAGTTTAGATTTACATGAGTGTTAAATCAGATCCATACTATTAATCAGGTTCAATTCTCTAAAGCACCACTTCCCTAGTCCTGTAGCACCTGTTACTGCATCAGCTACACCTCAAGGCAGAAAAGGAGAATGTTTGCTTGATTTTTAAATCACACCCCCCCCTTCCCCGGCCATTAAATTAAATTTTATTTTATTTTTTTTCTTCATAATATTTGTTCCCATCTCCCACTGACTTCTATTTCTGGGCAGCTGGTCAACCAAAGAAACACTGCTTGGGCAAAAGATGGTGCAGAGACAGAGGTCAGGCAGCAGCACTTGGCACAGAATGCATTTGCTGTGTACACCATTAAATGTTTTGCTTGCAGCTTCCTGGTTTTGCTGGTGTCTGTATGGACAACAACATTCCGGGCAGGTTTTGTAAGCAGAAACACTAACAAACTTCTGTTTTGCTTTACACAAAAGCTCGTGAATGTGCAGCCTGTTTCCTAACAAAAGTAATATTTTAAAATGCCAAGTGACAGGCCTACCAACAGATTTTAATATTTCTCGTAGTGCAGAAAGAAGTAGTGTTTGAGAAGACATTACCAAATTAACTAATTCTGCTCCAGTTTTCTTCTCATGATCCCTCTGCAATATCTGTATCGGTATCAATTGCTTTCTGTTATGACACAATATCCCATCACCATCAAAGAGAACAGCCCAGCGTGACCTGATGTAGGTGTTCCTGCTCCGGCAGGGGGATTGGACTAGATGATCTTTCATGGTCCCTTCCAACCCCCGATATTCTGTGATTCTGTGATCTTGGCCATGGATTGGGTCGGAGAAGAGGATTCTGCAGATGCAATGCCAGGTTTTCCCAAGGTTCCAAAAAGCAGTGAGCCTGAATCAGATGCTTTCCAAAAGGAAAAGAACCAAAATGCACAAATTCCTTCTGGAAGACACTTCTGGGCCATGTATGAGATGAAGTCCTCCTTTCACAATACCTTTGACTGTCCATGGAAAGCAGAGGCCTTTCCATTCAAGGCCATGTTTATATGCTTGTGTCATTGGGATTGTGACTATCTCCACTTACTTCACCAGCACTGCAAGAAGCATCAACTGACTGTTTGCTCAGAGGCCACAGAAAAAGGATGAACAGAATTCTCCCTTCTGGCCCCATTTCCAACATGGGAGTTTAAAGAGTAGGCAACAACTTTTAACGTTAAGAGTTCTTTGTAGTAGTTTCACACTAACAGTGAAAAATAAAGATCCCAGATCTGCCTTACTCAGGTAGAAATTTAACTGAGAACACTAGAGAGAGAGAAAGTAAATATTAAAACATAAAGATGACAGCATTCAAGTCCTCATTAGCGTACTAACTGAACCAACTCAAAAAGTCTGAGGCAAGTGACTTCTTGGGTGTTGCCTTCGCAGAGGAGCCATGTAGGAGAAATATCGCTTACATACCACAGAAACCATCAGGTCCATTTCATTTGATTATTGCTTGGCTCAGCACCAACCAACACCGATACGTTTACAGTATTAAATATAATTACAGTGTTAAATCAGCAACAATGAAAATGGAATCATTGGGACTAGCACAGTTGTATTACTTGGAAGAGTTCCCATCTTTAGGAAACACAGTTTTAGGAAAAGCCCACAGTGAGCTCTCTCGCCCCTCTTCAACTTTCTGTAAAGCACAGAGTGAAACACAGCCCATCAGCCTGCACAAGTGGGGTGACCCAAATTACTACTAGCATTGTAGCACAAAAAAAACCCCAAAAAAACCTATCTGAACCATCCTCATGCCTCCACTAACCGATCAAAATAGGAAACCTTTCAATTCTCAAGCTCAGATGCTTCTAGATGCTTCTAATATTATCCACATCTCTCACAGCTTAAATAGGTTCAGTTAATGACAGATACAGTAGAAGAATCCTTACAATGTTTTATTACCTCACAGATAATCATAACAAATACTTCCAATACTCCGTACATCAACTCAATGGTACAGAAGTCTGATTAAACCCTCACCAGCTGGTTCACAAGCAGGAAGCAGCACTTCACAGTAGAGCTTGCTCCAAAGCATCCTGGCTGCAGAGTACCCCTGCAGAGCATATTTTTTAGGCTCTTGAATCTTTGGCAGTAAGGAAGTTCATAGCTCAGGTACCAAAAGTTGGTGTACATCCTAGGCAGTCACACCTAAAGCATGAGGACACATTATGTCTCTATATTCACAGACCCACTACTTTCCAAATCAGGTTCCAATGCTTTACTCCCCAGGCAGAGTAGTATGCCACGGCTGCAGCCCACAACACAAAATCTTCCAAGATTTTCCTCTTCAATTATGTATTCTTATACTCTTCCATTATGCCACCAATCTACACATTGATTCTTTTCCCAGACTAGAAGCTGAATGCTTGTTTATAAGGAATGAAGGGCAAAAAAAAAAGAAGAATTCCCCAAAGGAGCAGCAAACATGCAAAATTTTGGGAACAGCATGCTACAGAAATTAAAGGATGCCGTTACAGAAACTATACTATAAATTATGCATTTTGTAGCTTTAAAAAACATCTGGTTTTAGCCTTTCTGCAAGCGAAAAAGATTAGGTAAAAAAATGGATGCATGCTCTGAAGCAGGGCTATAATCACTTCCCAGTCTTGTTTGGTATTTTTACTTCCAACACTACTGCAAGGAACCTGATGCAGATGTGCAATACGGCAACCCAGCTCCTGGGCTCAAAGATCCCTGGCAGGTCTGAAGAGCTCTGCTAAAAATACTGCCATCATTCTTGTTTCACCACCTGTTTCTGCCTGAGAGATAACAATCCATGGCCTTAGCATAATTATCTCAGTATTTGTGAACATACACATTTTCATTAATAACCTGACCATAGTCCAACATTTAACCTATTGCACTTTTTTTTTTTAATTGCACAAAGGCAAACTTTTTGTTTTTGTATTGAATGAGAGGTGCTCAGAATTTAATAATCTCTGATTAACATTTGCTGTAGATTTTCTGCCAGTGCTGAGCAGGGAACCAAAACAAATCAGAAGATTTTTTAATTATAGAAGTTGAGAATCAAAAAAAAGCACATCAAAATTAACATTCAGCTCTCCTCCTGTTAACACATCACAAATACTTTCCCGCAGCAGTGTTGTTTAGGTAAACCCCTTAAACACAAAAACTTAAGAAATTAAAATGAGTATTTATGGTGTATGTTCCCCTGTGCCCAGGGTTGCCACAGTGGTTAAACTGCTGTTAGTGAAGATGACTAAAAAAAATCAGACAGTACAGAATGTGACAGACTCCCCCGTTTATACTGAAGGCCATGTTTCTCTGGCATGCAATAGCATAATTTATTCAAGGTAGAAATGCAATAGCATAATTTATTCAAGGTAGAACAAGGACGTAGTCAACCTTAAATGACCACCTTTGTTTTTGTAGTGTCTATTCTTTAGTGAGGTTAAAGCGAACTTAAAAAAACCCTACAACTAAAACCATACAACTCCAAGCACTATCTAAAACACTCACAAGTACTGAGAGAAGTGTATCAATAAAGACAGCCAGGATCCTAAATACTTTAACAAAACCCAACCAACATCTTGAGCAGATAACACTTTACCAGTATTATCATGAAAGGAGAGCATGATTATCAAAAAAAAGTAGGGGGAAAATTCAAAGCTGTTTCAGAAATGCTATAGTCCCTCACAAGCATAAACTTTTTATAAGATATGTGTGTCCCACTATAAATAAAGGAGTACTAGGAAATTTGTGAAGGCATCTTCTGCAATGCAGACCCAACTCCTCCATGGCACCTCCTCCTTCATATTTGTATATAAGCAATGCTGTGACTGCAACTACTACATATATATATATTTATATATATTTAAGATACTGAATTTAGGCTTGGTGCATCTGAACACAAGCCAAAGGTCTTCCTGGAAACATTTATCCAATATCCTCCCCTATACACTCTTCAACCTCTCTGAAAGAAGGCTTCTGAACTATCAACATCAGAAGTAAGAAAACAGATAGCAGGAGGGGAAACAGTTACAAAAGCAAGCAAAACTATCAAACCCATTCAAACTAAAAGAAAACGAGGGCTCCTTCTTATGCAATTCATATACCTAAATGCAAATATTGCAACTCAATTGCTCAAATGAGTCTCGTTTCCTTACATATCAAACTATTGGAACACAGAATGGCAGGCATAATTCCTAAGAACCTGATATGTTTTCCATTTTTGGAGTCAATCACGTTCTTTTGACAGCTAAACTCTGAAAACAATGTCTGAAGTTATTTTTATTGTAATTGCATCTCCCCTGCCTTGCAAGGTTCTGCAATTTTAGCGAAGTATAATAATGAAATACCAACATTTCTCATGCTTGAAAAGGACAAGTCATATGGAGCTTTTTATTTCTCTGCAATAAGACTTGTAAGTTCTCTGGAAAGCTGTTTGCTTAATAACCATCAAAACTGTTATTTTTTAAAGATACTTAACTAAAAAGGCTGGGAGATAACCAGTAGAACTGTCAGTAGTGTACTAAAGGAGGCTACTTGTCACCTATCTGCTTTCCACGTCCTCCACTGCACGCTCTCAAAAGGGATAAGCACGTAAGTCCAGTATCAGGACTACAAGCACCAACTTGAAAGCCCCAGAGAAACAAAAAAAACCCAAACCCTTTTCCTTTCTGTGTATCTGATTTACTCTTTCTCTTATAGATACATCATTTTTTGGTGGGAATAATCATTAACTGCAGGTCTCAAGAATAATTAACAGAAGAGAATAGATGAACATGGAATCTCAGCCAGAAGGAAGACTCTCAGGTCTGATTCATCTGTGCTTCTGAGTGACCTCAGCCAAAGAATTCATAGAATCATAGAATGGCTTGGGTTGGAAGACCTTAAAGTTCCAACCCCCCTGTCATGGGCAGGAACATCATCCACTAGGCCAGATTGCTCAAAGCCCCATCCAGCCTGGCTTTGAACACTTCCAGAGGTGGGGCATCCACAACCTCTCTGTTCAAACCTGTTCCAAAGTCTCACCACCCTCACAATAAAGAATTTTTCCTATTATCTGATCTAAATCTACCCTTTTTCACTTTAAAACTGTTACCCGTTGTCCTATCACTATATTCCCTGATAGAGAGCCCCTCCCCATCTTTCCTGTAAGCCCCGCTTNCACGTCCCAGGTGCAGGACCTTGCACTTGGCCAGTTGAACGTCATGAGGTTTGTAGAGGCCCATCTCTCAAGCGTGTCCAGGACCTTCTGGATGGCATCCTTTCCCTCCAGCACGACGATAGTGCCACACAGCTTGGCATCATTGGCAAGCTTGCTGAGGGTGCACTCAATCTCACTGTCCGTGTCTCCAAAGACGTTAAACAGCACTGCACATACTTAGTTTTCTTTAAGAAATAATACCATCAAGGCAACAAAAGCCTCAAGGCTGTTTGGTTACAAACACTGGGCCGGATAAAAATAGCCAGAGAAATTATTATTCCCACTCACTGGGACTCGTGACACTTCATCAGAATTATTGTGTCCTATTTTGAACTCCTCAGTATCAGATACACTGACAAACGGGAGTAAGCCCAGCAGACTGCCACCAAGGTGATGATGAGACCAGACCACATGCAGTACAAGGAGAGGTGAGGGACCTGGATTTGTTCAGCCTGGAAAACAGAAGGCTGAAAGTAGGGACATTTTGGTTGTCTACTACTACCTAATTGGAGGATATAAATGAGATGGAGTTAAGTTCTTCTTAGAGGTGCACAGTGATACTGCAAGAGCCAACAGACAAGCTGCAACAAGGGAAATTCTGACCCGATACAGGAAAAAAATTCACAACAAAGGTAGTTAAACGTTGGAACCAAGGCCCAGAGAGGTAGCAGAATATTCATCCTAAGAGATTTCAAAATGCCAACTGTACCAGGCCTTGCACACCCAAATCCAACTTTTAATACTACCCGAACTTTGCGCAGGAGTTTAGATAACCACCAAAAATTCCAGGAAGCCAAGATTTCTCTACAAGTCCATGATATTTTTGTAATAGAGAGAAGTTCCTTTCTTGGTTTCAATGCCAAATTCCCTCTGAAGTCCCATTACCTAGAAAGGAGATCTAAAATTACAACTGTTAGATGAATGACAAATACTCACCACCATATTGTAGGCATCAGGAACTTCAATTTCAAACTGAAACTTTCCCCCTTGGTAATAGCCCTCATCTAGCAAAAAAACCAAACAATAAAAATAATTAAATAAGATTAAATAACAGATGCTATATAGTACAAAATATCTGTCATTACAAAGATTAAAGTACAGGCACAGGGGTATCATCAAATACTTAACCTAGTTACACCATAACACTAGCTGAGTCCTGGTCCAATGAAAAGTGTGAACGTAGAGTCTTCACTTACTCCTAAAACCTTTACAGCAGGAATCTATTTAAGTCAGAAAAGTCAACATCTGCAGAGCAACCCTGAAAAAACCACCTTCCCATACAAAGTACCAGGCAATACCAAGCTAGAGGAACCTTTGATTGAACTTCTCATGTCTGTATAAACAAAATTCTGTCACACAGCAGCTGTATGGCATGTGGTACCACAACTCCAACCCTTGAAATGAGCTGGCTACATACTTCACTTGCTAATTCCTGCTACGGAATTTAGCACATCTTTCTAGACTTGTGCTAGTAATCACATACCATGAGTAATATGAATAATGGTGTGCAAGAGCATGCTTCAGAATGTACTAGTAGAGATCCTAGGATGATATATCAGTTAGGAAAATCTGCCTGCCTCTGTCAACTTCAGATTCAGTACTGAATTATTAAAACATCTAAATCTTAAAATATGAAATCTGAAAATACCTAGTTGCACTTAACCAGGCATAATATGACAACAGTCAGCCTGCAAATCTTCAGATGGCTGTGCTTGGCAGCTCAGATGCTTGCAAGTGACCTGAAACGTGACTGTTTGGCATTGCCATTATTGAGTTTTTTCATTAAGAAAGGGAAACAGACGGGTAGCCACCCACATTGGGGGTCTGGCACTCCTGAAGATTGCTCAGGCTCAAACTACCTTGAGTACTCCAGGTCTCTGGATCACATGGCACAGCCACGGCAAAGGCTTAAGGCTCAGGAAGGCTCGTTACCATTGTATGACAGCATTTTTTGATACTATTTTTAAAACCAACATTGGAAAGAGAAGTCCTGGGAAGCAATCCATAGTTTGCAGAAAGGTTCAAAACATTTTTTTTTTTTTATTATGTAGCTTTTTCCAAAACACAAAACGTTCTAGCTTCTCTACTGTATGTCATCAAAATTCTCTTTCAAGATGGTGTCTTCTGGACCTGCTGCTTTCCCAGCCTCTACACAGATCCAGCATGACCTTTTATTTCCTCGTACCAACCAATGCACCACATCCACTTGCTCAGGTTTTACTCCACGCTACAATCCCTCACAGCAGTTTCAACACTAATTGCTACACTCACAAGACACCAGCTGGCTCCTACCCTCCTCTTCTTTGCAATCTCTTATCAGCTGACTTGCTGAGAAGGAGAGGGCAGCACCCTGTTATATAGCAAAAACCTTCAGTTTTAGGGGGCAGTGAGCCAATAAAAACTGATGCTGCCAAAGATGAGACTCAACAGCACACTACACCCAGCACACCACTCCAAAAGACCTGTGCCTGCAGAAGAGTGAAAGAGTTGCTGGGAAGTGCATCACAGACCAGCTTCTCGCAGGAGCCTGTGTAGACAATCAACAAGTTCAGCGCACAAACAGCATCAGGAATTTTGGACTGCAACAAACAACGTAGGCACAGAGCACGAAAAAAGAACATGGCAAGTCTTCCCCACCCCATACAGCAATGTTTACAGCTGCTACCACACTGAACTGCACAGCGTGAAGCTACAAGCCTTAGCCATTGCAAATCTCACTTTAATAACCTGTCCAGAACATACACATTTCAAATATGTACTCTATTTCCACTCCAATTCAATTTTGACTTGTGTTTGATTTATTAAGTAGTCTTCTCAGGCATGTTATGCTTTACCAGAAAGTAAATGCACATGCACTGATTTTTATGGGGAAAATAAAAAAAGCAAGATAAAAGCATTTATCTTTTGTTTTCAAATATACTGAGATAAAAATTGTTAAAGCAATCATTTTTTTAAAAAATGAGATGTAAAAGCTGTGTCATACCAATACACTTTTGATGAAACTGCTCCCTGTCACATGTTCAAAACACTCAAAGCAAGACACTTTTCCAGGAAGGAACGATTAGGGAAATGGTCCCATAAACCCCCTGGGAGTTCAAACAACTCAAGCACCAACAAGTTACCCTACAGGACACAGATAACTGCACTTTATACACCATCTACCACATTCTAATAGCTTTTTAATTGAGTGTCAGGAATCCTCACTATTTCCAAGTGTGATGCAACACCATACAGGAATGGAGTGTTTGTTACAGTGCAAGCCATGTACCTCAAAGCTTTGCACAGGCCTCCCCATGGCTCTTTGGATCACACACACCTATCAAGCTATCACTTCCCAATATAAGCTATCGTATGAAACACCCACACGTGTTTGTGCAAGGAAAAGCCTGCTGCCAGTACAGCAAGATAAGGAGAAACACCACCACTGTTAAGGCTGCTCAGGAAGTCCAACAGCAGAAAGTTATTTTCTGTGGCTTAATTCCAGTAGCACCTTGATTTTGTGGACTTGGAATGAAGTGCACAGCAGTTCTTCATATTCCATCCCTGCTAATGTGAAAGAGATGCCTGTTGATGGATGTGTGTACGTGTGCCTTGTGTCAAAGAAAATCCCAAAATCTAAGGAATCCTCACTGTAATCCAATTGTCTTACACATTCAGGAGTGGTTCCAAGGAAGGAGAGCTTGCCAAGACTGTCAGATTCCTGCCAGCCAAGCAGCAAGGGAAAAGCCACACTCTGCACCTCTCTGCACACTGAAAACTCCAGCCCCACAACCTCTGCAGCATGCAGGAACATTAAGGTAGGTCCTTGACTCCCAAGCACAGACAGCAACATCTCTCTGACACTGCTCGAGATGGTGGGGAGAACAGCTGAATAACTGTTCTTCATTTTCAATGCTCATCCCCACCGCACAGATCTAGCTCAGGATATCTCCACTTCCACCCAACCACAGAAGAAACTCCCAGTGTCCACGTGCCGGATAAAATCAGAAAAGGAGTTCAGCTGGAGGGGAAAAACCCACCTGAGCCTCTCTCACTGTATAAAACCATGACTGCAAGAAGAGTGCAACGTTTCCTGCAGGATTACCAAGATGAAAACCAGCAGGCAGAGGGCTTAAATTATCACCAGTGTCAGCAGAAAAGAAGGGTCAGGACCAGATGGTGGAAGAGCACTCCTTTTCCTTAGCAAAAACATGTTTTACATTAGCTCAAGCACTTTCTAAACACCTTTTAACACTGCCACCGGCTGTTAGATATTCCTGATGTATTAATTCAGTTTTCTCTTATTTATTTTTCTGTGTTCTATGTAAGGCTGATAAATCTCTGGAAGACTTGGAGCACTTAACACGTGCCTCATACTGCAGGTCATTTCCACACACACCAACAAGTCTCCCTCAAAGACAATTCAATGCTCATTACTGCCTTGCATTACAATTCAATTTATGTTTTAGGTTTACCTTGGCATCACTTCATGCTAGCACTAACCTAAAAATGCACCAGGTACACTACTGGTTTTGTTATAAAATAAGCAAGGACGTATTTTACCAAATTAGGAGAGTAAAGCATCTCTCTTCCACTGTTTTTCATAATCTCCCTGTGTTTGTATATCTTTTCACTAGAGCAAAAATAAAGCACAATACTTTCCAATCACTCAAATGTATATTAAAAATTCGTATCTCTGGAGGGTCTCAGTATTCAACCACAAATCTTGCACTGCATTAACAAGATAAGCCTTCACAATGAAGTCATCTTACAGCATCTCAAGCAAAGTACACAGCTTCTCCCACATGGTTGTTTCTTCTCTGAGCCCGACAATACCCACACAGACTGGGACAAAGACCCTCAATTTTTTAGGTATGTAGCAGTGGTGGGAAAAAAAATTTCTGGCAAAATTAATAATGAGGAAAGTGCTATAAATAAAGCAGTCAAATAAAACAGCTTTAGCAAATAACTTAGAGTTGGCTGCTTACGAGACTTCTGCAAAAGGGCAATATGTCTAAGCTCCAGTTTTCCTCCTACTGCTTAAATTTATGTCTTCATGCTATATTAACAGAGCAAGCATGCCTCCCACTTCAGTCTCAAACTTCATTATCAACAATCTGACTCTAATCTTAGTTTGTATTTGTAAGGTGTTTTGATGGCTAGAAGTGCTATGAAAATGCTAAACTAAATCATTTTAATGCTTTGAAAGAAAATGCAAGGTAATTAGGACAAGCCAAAAAGGATGTGCCTTTGACAGTAGCTTCTTGAATCAGCAGTGTTGAAATGCTCAGCCACTCTCACCGGCATTTGTCATTTTATGGCATGAAAAATAGAAGACAGGCCCTTTATTAATTCCCTGAAGAGTGGGACTTTAAAATAACCACACTAACCCCAAACGATGCCAACTGCCTGAGAACTGCAGGAAAACTGTATTAACCCTAAATATTCCTCCACTTTTCTTCATGTGCAAGCTACCTAAAGTAATCTTTTTTTTTTTTCCCCAGGTCATTACCATGTTTTAGTTTCAGCTTCCAATTTTGTGCTCCAAATATCAGTGCATCTGGCAGGACTCTGCCTGTGTTATAAGCACCTATCTCCTTATTTTTCCTAGCTTTTGATCAAATATGGTACTTGTACAAAAATAGGAACAAAGGCAAGTGGTAGCATACAGACATTTTTCAACAACAAAACAATTGTTTCAGATGACAAAATGAAAAATAAAGTTCAGACAGCAGAGAAAGGCAGCAGTATTTGTCTTGGGAACACACTGTTTGTCCACTGTGGCACTAGGATCTAAATCTTAACAATTTTTCTAGCGTGTGCTACTATATATCCACTTATGGTGTACTGAAAAAAGCTATGGCATAAAGGAATTGAGCACAGGTAGTTATGTGAAATAAGCGGTCAGCCTCATCAAAATTTTCTACAAATTCACTTTCATTTAAAACTCACTGTCACCAGAATAGTTTTGTGACATCGTATACTTACTCAAAAAGGTTGAGAAGTGTGGAGAAAGGGAGCTGAAAGCATTTCTATTTGGTGGCAAGGTTTATTTTCTTATTCAAATTAGCCTTTTTGTAAGAACCTAAAGAAGCATCCTTCACTGTCCTTTCAAGAGCAGCCACATTCAAAACGACTGCATGAAACACAGCACCCAAGAACAGGCTTCCTCAATAACAAATTCTAAGGCTAGAATGCTGACCACAAAAGACATTTAAAAAGCCATGTTCAATCAGTACTTTCATGGTATCCTGACAGCCACCTACTTTCAGAAACTGCCTCGGTGAAAGATGCCTTATGAAATACAGTTACAGAATTCAAACTCAATGTTAAGTAAAATATAAGAGAATTTAAACATAAAATTTGAATATAAAGTAATTAGCACCCCTTTAAAAGATCTGTCACAAAAGAATGCAATCTCTCTAACTGCAGAAAAGCAAACTGAGAACACTAAGAAGTGAGCCAGCAACAACCTCTTTGCTGTGCAAACCACCAACCCTGGCTTACACACTTCCTACATATGTCCTAACAGTGAGAACTGCCAAGGCAGCGTTAGATATTCCCTGGCACCCGCAGCCGCGCTGAGCCCAGCTCCTGTTCCACAATTGGAAAACCGCAGAGGTATTTGTAAAGCACTTCCTTAAGAGCCAAATGTACAAGCAGAGTTTCTAGAAGTAACCAAGCTCCCCAAGAGACAGTTCTAGGCAGGAGGAAGGAAACTGGCTCTTCCTCCTGACTGCCAGGATTCCCGCAACATTGTTTTGACGCTGCAAAAATAGCTGCCCCAAGCAGAGATTTTGGCCCATCTGAGCCAGAAAAGCTCCGTGACAGCCACTTAGCTGCTTCTCCACCATTGCCATCCCAGAGAAAACTAACATTTAGCATGCTCTAAAGAAAAAACTCAATAATAAGGAAATCAGAAAGCCACAAAGACTTTCTTGGTATGTGCTATGTTCTGCCTTTAGAGAGTTGTGCTAAGCTGTAGCTGATCACAAGATTTCGTACCTGAGTTATGCACAGCTGAAAATAGATGTTTACTTCGGTCAGACTGCAACTGCAGAGACTTCAGCTGTGCTGCTATATTTAGAGTAACAAGATGTTAATTAAGATCATCTCATTCCCAAGATCATTTCAGCAGTGAAGCTAGCACAAAAACCATGCTCTGTAACCGACGACCGTCTTCTGACTGCAACATCTTGCTGCACAGCAATTCACAGACAAAAATTGACTATGTATTTAGACGCCTTTGAACTAGTATGAAAAATCTATCATTGCTTCACATTCAAGACGTCCCTAACTCACAGGATGATGATCTTATAAAGCCAACTCATTTCCAAAATATAATATAGCAGCATCATATAAACTGAAGGACATTTGGTGCCAGCGGACTAACACCAAGTAAACATGAATACATCTCCTACACAGAATGCGGGGTTAAGAGTTCTGTAATAGCACTTGCATTTATTTTTGATTACACTGGCTAGGGCAAGTCTTGCTAATTTTTCTGTCACAAAAAGGAGTCACATGAATAGACTTGTTAACAAAGACCACCCAAGATTTCAACTGCTGAGAAAGTGCTGGTTGATTTTGGCTAAAGAGCAGCAACAGTGACATCTAGCGTCCGTTTGGCTTCAAAATACTGAATTATCAGAAGAATTCCTATCACCTCCTTATGTGTAAACTTTTATTTGTATAGGTAAGACATCAGGATGACTGTCACACTGCATCCAAATTCTGTTGTCAGTAAGCATCTAAGAAAACGAGCATCTACAAGAATTAGTTGGCAGGAAGAGCCTGATATCAGCACACTTAACTGAAACAGTTTGGTGTACTGTATGTATCAATGTTCTCATTTAAACCATGGCACCGTCTCAAAGGTAACAAACAGCAAAAATAAGAAGTGCGTATGAAATTTCAATACTTGTGCATGCAAATTCATCCATAAAACACAAACACAACTTCCTATTCTAAAATGGACAGCCATGCAAGCAAACTCTGTAATTTCTGTGTATTAAGATTACTATTGAGAAACTTACACAGAAATTATGAATTCTGAAAAGGTAGTCTTGAGGCTTTGCGTTTATTGAACAGTATGCCAGCAGATGTTTCACAGTATATTAAGTTTTATTAATAATAAATGATCTAATTTCCACATACTTGAATATTCAAAGACTAAGAGACACCAACTTCTTAAGCATCTTCAGACACAAACAGACATGAAGTTTTCCATAGTATTACACCTGTCATCTACCTTTTCAACTCTACTGGTTGCTTGAGTCTGCAGGAAAGAATAAATACACAACAGGGCTGTAACAGAGTAATTTCTCTAGATGTAGTCCAAGATTTGTCTCAGCAATAAAACAAGGTTGTTTAAAATTGGCTGAGAGGAAAAAAAAAGAAAAAAAAAAAAAGGCTTTCAATCAAAGTGAGCAAACAAGACCTGAAAACTTCGTAAGCCTACAGCCAGTCTTTCTTTAACTAAAAAAGTTCATGGGATTCTTAAGCAAACTCTTGGAAATACATTTCCTAAACACAAACATACACAGAAACAAAACATGTTTAAAAAGAATTACCTGGGATTACAGTTAGCTGAAAGTAATGAAGCTTGTTTGGGTCAGGAAAATTCACTTTACATGTACCTGCAAAGCAAAACAACAATTTACATCACAGAATTACTTTTTCACTGCTGGGAAAGCAAGTATGTCACCTTTCATCATAGAATGGTTCAGGTTAGAAGGGACCTGAAAGATCATCTGATTCCAACCCCCCTGCCATGGGCAGGGACACCTCCCACTAGAGCAGGTTGCTCAAAGCCCCATCCAGCCTGGCCTTGAACACTTACAGGGATGGGGCATCCACAACTTCCCTGGGCAACCTGTTCCAAAGTCTCACTACCCTCACAGTAAAGTATTTCTTCCTAATAGCTAATCTCCCCTCTTTCAGTACCATTACCCCTCGTCCTTTCACAACACTCCCTGATAAAGAGTCCCTCCTCATCTCTTCTGTAGGCCACTTTTAGGTATTGGAAGGCTCCTAGAAGCTCTTCCTAGAGTCTTCTCTTCTCCAGGCTGAACAAGCCCCCAACTCTCTCAGCCTGTCTTCATAGCAGAGGTGCTCCAGCCCTCTCATCATCTTTGTGGCCCTCCTCTGGACTTGCTCCATCAGGTCTATGTCCTTCTTATGCTGGGGGTCCCAGAGCTGAGTGCAGTACTCCATCTGAGTTTCACCAGAGCAGAGTAGAAAAGCAGAATCACTCCCCTTGACCATCAGAAGAATCTGGCCATGCGTCTTCTGATGCAGCTCTGGAACCGGCTGGCCTCCTGGGCTGCAAACACACATTGCCAGATCATATTGAGCTTCTCATCCACCAACACCCCCAGGTCCTTCTTCTCCTCAGGGCTGTTCTCAATCCACTCTCTGTTGATTCTGAATTTATGCTTGCGATTGCCCTGACCCAGGTGCAAGACTTTGCACTTGGCCTTGTTGAACTTCAGGAGGTTTTCACAGGTGCACCTCTCAAGCCTGTCCAGGTCCATCTGGGTGGCATCCTTTCCCTCCAGTGTGTCAACCACACCACACAGCTTGGTTTCATTGGCAAACACGCTGAGGGTGCACTCAATCACACTGTCTGAGTTGCCAACAAAGATGTTAAGCAGCACTGATCCCAGTACCAACTTGTCACAGCTCACTAATTGGACATCAAGCTGTTGACAGCAACTCTTTGAGTGCAGCCATCCTGCCAGTTCCTCATCCACTGAGTCATCCATCTGTCAAATCTATGTCTCCAATTTAGAGACAAGGATGTTGTGTGGGATTTGTGCAAAGCATTTGGCACTGTCCAGGCAGACAATGTCAGTTGCTTTTCCTTTATCCACAACACTGTGCCGCCATTGCAGAAGGCCACCAAATTTGTCAGACACAGTTTGCCCTTAGTAAAGCCATGCTGGCTGTCACCATTCACTGCCTTATTTTCCATGTGCCTTAGCTTGGTTTCCAGGAGATTCTGCTCCATGATCTTGCTGGGCACAGAGGTGACAATGACTGGGACATAGTTTCACGGGTCTTCCCTTTTAAAAAATGGGGGTTATGTTTCCTCTTTTCCAGTCAGCAGGAAATACTCCAGATCTATTCTCCAAATTCACTCCCGGTTTAAACCTTCCAGTGAAGTGATTTCCTCCTGAACTTTGTTTTTAAGTGCCTCTACCCTATACAGCTACAGGTCACCTGCAGAAATGGAATTTCACTTCTTTCAGCTGCGAGGAAGCTTATTTCTTTCCTGTGAACCATCTTGTCTGAAAAGACCTTAAAATGTCAAAAGGTTTTGGTCTTCTGTATATACACTAGCTACATGTTAAGATGACAGCATACATGAGCATCTCTTCCTTACAAGCTCTTTAATGGTAATGTGTATATCTTAATATTTAATCATACACTGCAGTCTGCAAGAAGTCATCCACCACAGTCCTATGTTAACAAAGGATTATTTATACCTGTAAGGTATAATGAGATGTAAGCTTTACTGAAAGCCTCATCCAAAAGCCAGTGAAGTCTCCATTCAGCTGTCATACTGAACAAGTTTATTTTGCATAACCAATTATACATATTTAGCAGCAAAGGTTATAGAGCACCATTAGAAACCAAACACTATGTTTTTATTCTCAGACTAGATGAATTTAAGGAAAATAGCAAGAATGAAGAACAAGTGTTGAAAAAACTGATAAAATATCAGTATGATTACACTAGTCAGTGGTTTCAGTTCACCAGATGTAAATTCACAGTGTAACAGCCCTTTGTTCACATTTGATGACACAAAGTTGCCTTCCCATGCACAAAACTGGCCTTGTTTGATTATGGCAGATACAAGCTGTCAAGCTGGTGCTCCAAGAGGCCTATATCCATGGATACATTATTATCCAAATTATGCAGCCTTTAGCTTCTTAATCCATCAAGCTGGCTATTCTTTTTCTGTAGTCAAGAAGCTAAATATTATCAGAGATACAGACTTTATTTGCCTGGAAAAAAAAAACAAAACCTAGAACTGCACACAATGCACTCTTACAGTAACTACCAACCCCATCCACATTTCTCAGGCATTCATTACCCTATAGAAGAGTCTACACAAAACGTTTAACAAAAGTTAAAATTGCACTGTATAAAATCTCTGTAATTTTATTTAAGAAAGAAGAGCATATAGAAAGGAAGAGTTAAATATGCCTCTTTCTTCTCCCTTCTTGCTGCTTCTGTTCTGTATTTTTCCTCCTTGTAATTCCTGTGTGTACACTGAAAAGCCTGATTTTTGAGATCTGAGCATTGATCCAGACTCAGAATGATTAACAAATAGAAGATGCTCAGCAGAAGCAGCACTCAGAAATTTAACCTGGAGGAAAAAAAAATAGGCTCAAAGCTTCTCTTTAAGGGGAATCATGAGCTACCTGCCAGCATAATCAGAGAGAATATTCAGATTTTTTTTGTAAAATAAGCAAATGTGTGAATGCTCCATCTGCTGCTTTCCTGCAGGGAAAGCATCTTAGATTACTCTGACACAGGAATGTACACCACAGGGACTTCTGTGGAGCAAGCAATGGGCTCTGAATGTATCTCTGAGCTCACTAGGCATTAACTTGTTGTGCTTGCTTGTATTCCAAGAACTCGTGGCATAATGATGCTGTTCTGGTCAATACTTGAAGAGAAAGGGAGCTCAGCAACCAATCAGTATGAACTTTACTCCCTTTTGTAAAAGGGCTTCGTGTTTTCCTGTCCATTACAGAACTAGGCTTCCTAAAGCTAAGAGCAGAAAACATACACTTGATATTTAACTATCTATCCATCTCTCCACAACCCCTTAAGAGGGATTAACAAAGAAAACCAGTTCAAACCTGGGTGTCAGACTTATGCATAGCTTTCCCTATAGTTAACAAATATCATTAATATTCATACTTCAGGCAAAACATTCAGTTCAATGGTCCTTTTCCCCTTAAATAAATGTCATCAAATGCCATACTTACAAGGTAAATTAGCTTCAAGTTCTGCAACCTCTGTTGAAAGAAAAAAAAAAAAAAAACAAAACACAAAAACTGTTATTTATGCAAGCATAAAGCCATTCTCTATGTCCAAATTGGCAGATCTAATTTAAATCACCCTGTAAATCAAATTCCACTTTAAAATATAATTCAGCTGCACTGGAAGTTTACCCTGAACTTTCTCTTTAAGCCACACAATTCATTACTGAAAAAGCTCATATGCCCTGCAGACAATACAAAGGTATCCTACTACAACTAGGAGGTTCAGCTCTGCCAAGACTGAAGTGTCAGGGCTCATAATACAAGAGCACTGTCATTTCAAAAGATGGCATTATCCAAGCCTCTAAAATTGTCTAAGTAAGGCACTAAAATGCAGAAGGCTAGAACTCCACAGCCTTGCAAAAAACAAGAGAAAAAAAAAAAAAAAAACACTCAGGAATCAAGGTGCTGGTGCAACAATTAAAACAAGTACATGAGGTTCATACCCTGCATACAACTCTCCAGCATCTCACTGCCAATGCTCTTCCCCCCTTAGCTACAGACTGCCACAGCTTACACTCTTCCTATGTAGGGAAGCCTCCAAGCCCATGTACTACATACTTGAAAACAGCTACTGAAACCCTAATTCAAAGAGTACAGTCATACTACATGGGGTCCTGCCTGCAGAAACCAGCATTAAAAGCACCAAAAGAACAGAAAAAGACAAACCTCCACTTCAAGCACCTGGCACAGCACCATGCATTGGTCGGTGGTAGAACAACCTGGCTGGTCAGTGCAGCAAGCATAATGCTTATTTGACTCCCACCTCCCACTTGCTTGGCACAGCCCTGATATCTCTGCATCTGCAACCTACTATACCAAGAGAGAAAACCCCAGCAAAACAGAAACATTGTGTTTCACACTAATGTAAAAAGTTCACAACTGCACTTTTTAAAATCCCACCCTCCACAGCACTGGGGCAGCCATAACCGATTTAACCAAAGTTGTGCACTGGAAGACAGACCACACTGGGGACATACTTTTGCTAGAAGTTTCCAAGGAGTACTGTCTTTACAATATGCCAGAAGTATAATTTTAGCTACAATCAAGGACTATTTTTTTAACCAGAAAGGTTAAATAAAAATTAAGACAAGACCTAAGCAACTACTGAAGGCCGCTGCTGAGCAAAACCATGTAAAAGTAATTCCCCACCCCTTTCACTTTAAACTCACCAGCTTTTCAGAGTAGGAGGCTCTATCAATCTTCACTAGAAGGAAGAGTTTAGGACTTTGCTCTTATTTTAAAGTGCTGAATGCTTTTCTTGTTGCTTTCTGTGTTTATGCACTGCTGGACTTAATTTCACTTCTGAGAAAAGGGCAGGCAGGGAAAAGGGAGAAACCAGGACAGACAGAGCATGTTCAAATCCACTAGTGACCAGGCTGCAGCAGCTTGGCTGAGCTGGGGCCTCACTTCTGCCTCCTGCAAGTTTCAGTAGAGAGTTTACTGATCACCATAGCTCCTTTGAAGAGTGAAAAACTTCCTGTAATGTATTCACACTTCTATGTTTCCCTTTGTCTTAGCACAAAAATGAGCAGGTTTTCTTGTGAAAACGTGAAAATGAAGGTGCTCACACCCACGGGTACAGAACAGCTCTTTCTTTGAAGGTGTGCAAAACGCGGGGAGGCAATAGGACAAGAGGAAACGGCCTCAAGTTGTGCCAGGGGAGATTTACATTGGGTATTAGGAAAAAAATTTACACTGAAAGGGTTATTAAGATTGTAACAGGCTGCCCAGGGAACTGGCTGAGTCACCATCCCTGGAGGTGTTTAAAAGATGGGTAGACACAGTGCCTAGTGACATGGTTTAGTGGTGGTTTTTGTCAGTGTTAGGTTGATGGTTGGACGAGATGATCTGAAAGGTCCATTCCAACACAGACAATTCTATGATTATATAACTAATCCACATGACAGCTTTGTGAACAAAGGCATGTTGCCCAAAATTAAGGTTTCTCATCAACTCTGCAACAAACCACAGAAACTAAGAACGAAACAACTACATAAAGATTAAAAAAGCAGGTAAAGACCTGATTCAATAGTGTAAACTTTTAAAGTAGCACCAGGTACAGAACCAAATGTAACTATTAACTGTTCCATATTAACACTGGTGATTAACTAGCACGCATTTAACAGGCTGAAGCTACACTGTTTGTGAGTTTGCCAAATTTTGTAACTCTCTGGTAGTGAGTATTGACATTGAAAACATTTTTGTATTTGCTGCTTGGAAAGCATACATTTTGACCACATAATTCAAGCTCCACTAAGGTTCTAATGCTTTTAGTTACATATTTTCTACATAGAGCAATACCACTGACAAGAACATTCTCCATAAAAGAATGCCCCTTATGCAGTCTGCCAACTTACTAGCATGGTTTAATACATCTGTAAATAAGCAAAACGTAGAAGCAACAAATAGAACACCAACAGACTGAACTCCCAAGAACTCTGAAAGCCTCACTAAAAAACAAACTTAATCTTACAATCTTTCTGACGTCCTCTATCAAAAAATGGCTGTAACTGCAGCCAAGAGAATCCAATTCAACCTGCTTTTCATAATGTTTTGTGGATAATCAGTACCTGTGCCTCAATTCACAGCCAGGCACCTTATTGTTCCTTAAGATGCAGAGACAAATAACTGGATAACCCAAGTCTCAGGAAGCATTATGCAAAAGCACTCCAGAAGTTCCATGGGAAAACACTGCTCATCAATGCCTGCTCAGCACTGGCTTAGAAGAGGTGCAGAAACACTGCAGACCATCTGAATTCCTCTCACAGTCAAGAGGACTGATTGCCGTGAAGTAGCAAACACAGGAGCACTGCATGGCCCTGCTGCCACTCTGATAAGCCTTCCTGGGTGGGTCTGAAAGGTCATAAATGCAGACCCATGCCAGAGCTTCTGAAGGGAAAAAACCTGGGGTGCAGTGAGACCAGACCCAGACTAGCTCCAAACCAGCCTGTCTGGTGTTCCTCAAATGTTATTTCATCTGGTGCAGAAGCACACCCAAGTGGCAGGTACACATGCAGAGTCCCACTTTTGGCCCGGTATGCACTTGGCTTGACCAGTTCAAATGCTACTTAAACTCCTTTAAAAGAGTTAAAAGGCAAGGGTTAAACTTAAACCTACCACAGACTTTGGAAGAGCTGAATGCAAACTGTTTATGTCTCAAAAACAGCTTACAAACTTTATAAAATGGAGAGAAACTAAGCCTAACACAAGCAACCAGAGCTATTTATAAGTGATTTCACAAACAATAATTCTCCCTACCCATGACAATTCTCAGGACAGAACTAGGAACACACACTCTTGACATGTGTACAGACATGTGGTTTAAGAGACCCCCACATGAATGTTATATTCAGTAATGCACAGACTCTAATCATGTTGTTCTGCTCTCCCCTCCTCCCCCGCCTCAACTCAAAGAGTCAGAAAAGAGAAGTGCTTTGTTTACTAGCCTTGCCACAGAGTCAGGCCACACGTTTCCCACTGGCATTTGCTTTTAAGTACACAAAATGAAAGCATTATTTCCTCAACTGAAACTATTGTTCTCATTCACAGCAATACTTACTTCTCTCTGGTTTTGTCCAAAAAGCCACCCCTCCTGTCTAGGTCCCACTGTAATGTACATCTGCTAGAGATCACAATAAATACCTTGACACTGACAAAAACTCTATTTGCCAGTATGTCAATACAGACCAGTATTAGAAGTCAAACAAGCCACCTAACATTGTCAGTTTTTCAACGGAGTAAGAGATGTGTCTTCTCCTTACAAATACTTACTTTAAACAAGATACTATCAAACCACATACTTCAGCTTCTATATGCTATCACAAAACTTACATCAAAAACTAGAAAAAGTCTCTGTGGTTGGAAATCTCTAACTCTGCAATACACCACTTCCTGTTTCAGGTATGCTGAAAATCAGAGGCATAAGTGAAGCAATACATTGGACCAGGCCTTCCTTTGTCAGTGAAGTTCTAGAAAAAGGCCCCATAATAATCTTTCAAATTAGCTTCAATTCTTGTTCTGTCTTTTTGGCTTTACAATGTCTATCAAAATTACACTGCAAGCATTTTAGTGAAAACTACCAGTTTCTTCACTTTCCACCACTGTCGTCTTCTTAAAAAAAAAAAAGATTTAATTTTGGGGGGCTAAGAATATTTTCAAAACAACGCCTCACAATCTCAAAAGCTTTAAGGTATGGTTTTCTTTAATTCTCAAAAGAACAGTATTTTCTCCCCTCTCAATTTCATCACCCATTATTGTGAGGAGGAATATTATTGTATTTGAAGGCTTGAAGGAAGCAAATATATGGATACTCATTTTTATTTACAATGCACATACATATCATTTTTATAATATTTCCCACTTCCATTCTCTCAGGCTTATACAAACACACACCTGAAACATTTTCCAGTCACATAGATCTGGTTGTAGAAGCCACAAGTGCAACTAAGCAGTACTGGTAATATAAAACTGAATGATGACGGTTAAGTGCACTACAAAAAAGCAGTTCAAGGGACAATCTTTGTGATCAGCAAGTGGTATAAATTGCTACTACTAACATGCTGGCATGTTCTTTATTTCCATTTAGTAGTCACGTTCATTAGAAAACATTGAAGTCAAATTGTACTTTTTCTTGTCCCCAGCCACTTTGAAATTTTCAGAAATTATCTGCCTTTCAAATTCAGGACTGCGTGGCTCAGAGCATCCTGCAGGAGCAGTCGTGTGGCCTCTATTCCTAACTTCAGCAAGTTTCCCCTTAGAGATTAATTTAAAAAATGTTTTAACATCAAAAATTGCCTCTGCCGTGCAGCAAAAAAACACCTGAAGGTTGATAAAGCAAGTGCACTTCTTGCTCTATTTTAATTGGTGTGCTAGGCCAACAGAATTGGGGCCCTACTCTACAACTGAGCCCATATTGTAAATCCAGTGAAAACAGAGATTCAAGAATGAGTCACACTGAACTTCTAACAAAGTTGTCCTTTATTAGTCTCTCTCCCTGCCAGAGAGGCAGCACAGCCCCTTCAAGCACCATTTCTGTCTGCTGCTTCTCCCCACATCAGCATTTGCTTTCTACCTTCTCCAGTTGTTCCTATTTCCATTCATCTAGAAACACGTTAGTCACTTCTTGGTCTCTCTCCAGTCCACCCCTCCTTGGCCAGAAAGCCTCTCTCCAAGAACTGGCAGCCTGAATTACTAGTTTCTGCCCTCAATGAATTTCAAGTGGTGGATGTTTTCCTGCAACTTCCCAGGGTTTCAGATCTGAACTACCCCCATGATCCTCACCCCAGACACATTTGCCCTGCTAACCTTCCAAACATGCTGCATTAGTTGCTGAGATAATAAACAGGGTACAGGCTGCTGGCAAATCCTGATTATGAGCCCTGACTAACACCCCAGAAGAAAAACAGCTGGAAGAGAGTATCAAGCCGTCCCAGAATTACTTCCCTGTATAAAACTTTAGGGATAAAGTCTTTCCTTTCATAATATGTCCATGAAATAATCCAACAAAACAGTGCCCCGAGGTATGATTGATATTTGAATATATAACAATATGAGATGGCTAATCAATCAAAGATACAGCTTAGAAAAAATGACAAAGGGCACCGGTATTTTTATTTCAGATGACAACTTTGAACTTTCTTCTCATTCATATGGTGCAAATAGCTAACATCATACCTAAATTATCAGTTTTTTTCCTATTTTAAGGTGGTATCAGTAAGCAGACATATGTAGTTTGTCTATGCCAAGTTTTTAAAAGTTTGTAAGCATCATCTACACTTACCAGTGACTGAGGTCATGGCCATGTACCCCCTAATCAAAGTGGCATTAATCTAT
Organism: Nycticryphes semicollaris; assembly: GCA_013400055.1. Taxonomy (NCBI): domain Eukaryota; kingdom Metazoa; phylum Chordata; class Aves; order Charadriiformes; family Rostratulidae; genus Nycticryphes; species Nycticryphes semicollaris. The sequence goes on along the minus strand of VXBJ01007655.1, from coordinate 495,246 downwards.
TTACCAGTCGGTGTATACAATACATTCGAGGACTGCAGGGTTATCAGTGTGACAACACATCCTTCAAAGAGATCCTATATAATGCTTCCCTGGACTGGACTCTCTATCAACACAAACAAGGCTGTCTTTAATTTACCTCCAGATAAAAACCAGACACTGTCTGCATCTGGGTGATATCTCTAGTAAAACTGGCAGATATTTGCCTGCAGAATTAATTAGACTATGACCAATTTACTGTGGATCAGGAATAGGAGACTATCTCTCCAGCACACCATCACTCCATCAGGCAAACAGCTATCTGACCTTGGTTCGTACACTATTGTCAGCACCCAAGGCCAGGTGGGATTTAGGGCACTGTGTCAAAAATCACCCTCAGCTAAGCTTTCCAGCACAGTCTACAATGTGTGCAAGCTCCTGTGGAGGACGCTGCACAGATCAGTTGCTTGCTGTTCTCCTATTGACTCAGAAGCTACAGACTTACTTGAGGCCAAAAAGGATCCATACATGCTATGGAAAAAAGCATAGTTATCACCAAGCTTTCTAATGTACATGACCACAGTCCCTTGTTCTTTCAACTTGGAGGCTTTGTACAGTAGAATAAAACCACTAGTTCTAACACCATTAATAGGTACAAGTGAACCAGCACTAATCTCAATGCTTGTTAGGGCAAACAAGGACAGAACATGCTGGGCCTTTTCTCATCTCCTCCTCCTTCCTTATTTATGGCAAGGATTTCTTTTGTGTGTGTGTGTGTGTAGAACACATTTTTTAATTCACAAATTCCAGGAGACTGACAGTAGCCTTTCACCCATTCCACAACTGTCATCTCTATGTTTGATAGCCCCAGCCTAAATAAACATCAGCAACAACTTCTACTTAGAGTCTCCCACCAACTTTGTTTCAAGTCTAATACAACAACCTGAAGTTGAGCGTACCCCAGGCTATTACAGTTCCATACAATCAAGCAATAGAAGGCTCTGATGCTGGTCCAGATGCAGTAGCATCCTTGCTATATGCACACCTCTAGCAGGCAGTTCATCACTCCCTATCAAGTTTATTCCTGCGGATCTAGACAATGGGACCTAAAAAATCAACAGAAGTCCAACAGAACATCAGAATATCAGAACATCAACAAGAACCAACATCAGAAGTTCCTCTTCACTCAGGCCCTCAACATTGCAGATGCTGCTTCAGCTGATTTAGCTTTAAGAGCTGGAGCAAGTTCTAGAAAAATTTGTAATAGACTGCTCCACATTTGAAGAGTAGCTTAAAAGAGAATATCCCCAACAAGTCTTTTTCAGACTAGCTACTATACCTTCTGCTCACTTTCAGTGTAGCTACACTGTAGTGAGCTACTTCTACTGTCAGTTCCCATTTTGCTGCAGACACCATTCTAACCACTCTTACAGCTGCTCCTACAACTCTTTTGTGAGAGCCACAAGATACTGTTTTCATGCATAATCAGATCACAATCCAACACTTGCACTTGTCAGAAGGATGCCAGCAGTGACCTTTTTAACATTTGTCTGTTTGGGACTCAACTCGTTCAATAGCTGGTCTGTTCTGGTTTGTTAATGGTAGCCATAGCAATTACAATGTGAATACTAATTTTCTATAGTTTACATTCTTTTCTTCTCCTGCAGATGTAAGTAAGGTTTTAGTCATAAAAGTGAAAAACACAATTGCTCTTATGAAGGGTACAGTAGAATTTCTTATGGCACCTCACAGTATACCAGACATTGTAGTTTAAGTGTATTTATATTACACTGCTATTTCCCCCTCAAGTTTATACTTGTAGGTTAGTGAAAATCTCAGATTATATATATTTAGTAATTTGGCTTTGTAGCTTAACCTGGTTAAAGAGCTTATTCCTCCTGCCTGATATCTTTCCCCCTCAGAACTGGCATTAACTGAGGAACTCCAAACTGGAAGTCTAAAGTCTTGCTCTTTGTGAGAGTTATCATATCAGGTTTTAAAGCAAATTGAAACTTCCTGTCCTTAGAACAATGCCATGAGAGAAAACTGTGAACATAACATTCCTGTAGGCTGCTTATGGCCCTTCCCAGTGCACTGAGGCAGTGGCATCTGCAATGAAACTTTGCTCCAGCATACAGTTTTATGGCAGAATCTACCCAAAGTAGAAAACGCCATCTGTAACACTACAGTTAGTCAATATCAATCCAGCAAATAGACCAGTGTCCGTCTCAAATCATTATGAAGTAAGACCAGGAAATGCAAGCATTTCATTTGACTGGCATGAATCCGAACCATGACAGCTTACACATCAACAATAGCGTATTTCCTACGCTAAAATTGATCATTTTTAGTGGAAACATATTCCTTGCCACTAAAGCAAGTTGCACAACTCAAGCAACAAAACACTCAACCATTAACAAACGAGAGTTTAAGTGCATGGTAACTACAAAGTACGCACCTATGGATTCTTAAATATAAGATTATCTGTACTACAGGAAAACTGAAAAGCAAGAGCTGCCCCCAACTTTACCGTGAAATAGCTTAATTATTGTTTCACAAATTACCTCATTTGCCCAGAACTACCACAAAGTAAAAGTTGGCTTTTTTTTTTCTACCAACGGAGAACCAGCCAGTAACAACTAACAGTAGCTTTTCTAGAACAGACCAAGTGGTACTACAAATATTAGGGTATTGGGTTTTATCTACTACTTCTTACCGAATTTCCAGTGATTCCATGCCTATGAAAAATATCTCTTTGCATAGCTTTTTTAAGTTTATTGCCTCTGATCTATACCATTAGAGACCACGAGGACACTGGTGTTACTTTTAGGACTTCCTTTCCTGTCACAGGCAGTTAGGGTTTTTCTCAAAAAATACCCTTCTATAAAGTCTAACCTGATATTCTTCTCCTGTATATTTAGCAACACTTATGTGACAATTTTTTATCATGATGTTTTAATTGATGACAAGTTTCCAGCAATGGATTATTTTTTTCAGATTAAGGAGCAGGGTTTCTATGTTTTGTATTATTCAATGAAAATAAGCGTCTGTCACGGTTTTGGCTGGGATAGAGTTGACTGGCTTACTGGCAGCTGGTATAGTGCTACGTTTTGGATTTAGAATTAGGATAGTGCTGGTAAAACACTGATGTTTTTGATTGTTGCTAAGCAGTCAAGGCCTCTTCTGTTCCCCATTCCATCCTACCAGCAAGCAGGCCAGGCGTGCAGGGAAAATTGGGAGAAGGGACAGCCAGAACAGCTCACCCCATCTGACCCAAGGGATATCCCCTGCCGTATGCCACCATGCTCAGCATGTAAAGCTGGGGGAATAAGTAAAGAGGGACATTCAGAATTATGGCACTTGTCTTCCTTACACATGGGTACCATNGCTGGTATAGTGCTACGTTTTGGATTTAGAATTAGGATAGTGCTGGTAAAACACTGATGTTTTTGATTGTTGCTAAGCAGTCAAGGCCTCTTCTGTTCCCCATTCCATCCTACCAGCAAGCAGGCCAGGCGTGCAGGGAAAATTGGGAGAAGGGACAGCCAGAACAGCTCACCCCATCTGACCCAAGGGATATCCCCTGCCATATGCCACCATGCTCAGCATATAAAGCTGGGGGAATAAGTAAAGAGGGACATTCAGAATTATGGCACTTGTCTTCCTTACACATGGGTACCATTACAAGCCCTGCTTTCCTGGAGATGGGTGACCACCTGCCTGCAAATGGGAAGTAGTGAATGTTTTGTGTTTTGCTTTACTTGTGTTCACAGGTTTTGCTCTACCAATTAAACTGTCTTTATTTCAACCCATGTGTTTTTCTCACTTTTACCCTTCTGATTCTCTCCCCCATCCCACTGTGAGGGGAGTGAGCAAGTAGCCGCATGGTGCTTAGTTGCTGTCTGGGATTAGACCGTGACAGTGTCCTACAGGTAAAGAGCTGTTGGCGATGTGATGTATGTCTCCAGCATAAATCCTGAAGACAGTCACAAGCAATTTTAAAAATATTCCTGTAAACATTTTATACGCAATTCAATATTGTTTAATGGCAACACACCTGCAAACTGTGCATCCCAAAAATATACTTAAGTATAAATTCCTTTCACCTTTAACAAGTAATTTATCTCGAACAGACACCCTCCGAGTTGAATCAGAAGCTGGATTGGATGCACGGGGTCCTCTGACACCATCATCCCGCTTCAGCTTGCTTGCCAGAGTTAGCATTACTGCTGTCTTCAATCTACAACACAAATATACAAACAAAGTCAGTTACCAAAACTAAAGCACCAGGGGTTGGAGGGGAATAACAAAAGTTAGTTCATCATTCAATAACTATCATCATAAAACATGATGTATATAGGTAACATGGCTGTGATTAAAGACAAGGATGGCCTAGAGTACTTAAAAGAATGACAGCTTGTTTAAGCTGTGAATACTGAGAGTTACAGTATGTTAGGCCAAGAGGAAGTTCCATTTTGCTGTAGAAAGGTCAGACTTCCATCATTGTTTACAATCCAATTTCACTGCACCATCTACCACAGTTTACTACTGCTTGACATAGCTCCTTTGAAAGAATTACTGTGAAAACACCCCTGCCATATCTCTGGTCAGGCTACCTGCTTAAGGCCATTAACACTTCACATGACAATATTCAGAGTTACTTTTTGGCTGGAAAAAAAAAAAAAAGAAAAAAAAAAGGAGAGAGAAAGTGGGGAAGGGTTACTGGAACAATTCTCTAGCACTAGAATTAGCTTTGAGTCAGCTACCAGGACACAGGAAAGGAAACAGATTTAAACTGCGTAACAGTAACCCTTGATAGCGCAGAATAATGGTGGAAAAAGTTACATACAGATATTTGGCAAGTGAAACTGAGGGATTTTTTGAGGTGTCAGTCCTCACTAGAGAAGATAATGGCACTGATAAGTAAATTACAATAAAAGGTGGACAAAACATCAAAATTATAAAACCAAAACATGCAGTCTGTTCTGGTTTAATAGATTTTTACACTACTCCTAACTGAAGGCAACTAATTCTTCTTAACCAGGTTGCCCTAAACCAACATAATACTGACAAGATCCATACCCTTTAGCCCCCATCAGCACAAAAATGGTAAGAGAAATGTTTATCCTTTAGTCACAGGAATTAATTCAAGAAAATAAAGGGGAAAAATTGTAAAAAGTCAGCAAATAGTCTTTACATGAATTAGTTTCCACGGAAGACCAGACAGGCATGATGCAGCAGTTACCAAAACATGAAACAGATGCTCAGGTATCATCAACTTTCAGATTGTAAAACAGAGAATCAGCAGAGATATTCATAAGGCAAATGATAAAGTCCAGCAAACCATTAAGATGATCACTAAAAAATAACAAGACTCAATACAAGATTTATGTCTGTCAGTTTCAGCTTTATATGTCTGAATGTTCCTTTGCTTGCTATAAGTAAGACCTGAAGTGAAGTTTAAGAGGTCCATTGCAAAAGCAGGTACTTTGCTTGTTCATTTAGTTTGTTATTTCCCCAGAGAGAAGAGGGGATCAAGCCTCTGGCCTGCCAATCTAGTCACTACATCTGTAAAAGACAGCACTACTGCTTTTCTAAGGTTGTGAGAAAGCTGACAGATTTATACCAAACATCAAGCCAACGCCAAAATACCAGTGAAGGGGCAAGAAGGGGAAATAAAACAACTGACAGGACATTTGGATGTTGAAAAGAACATAACAGATAAGTGAGTAACAAGGTCTAAAAAAAGCCAAGAGCATGTATTTCACAATAGCACCTAACAATATGAAACTCTGGTAAGATCTACAAGAAGGTCAAGTTCTCTGAAGCTGACAAGTATGAGCATTATCTTCAGGATCCAGATTTTAAAAAACAAAAATAAAATAAAATGTAAAATTCATGGAAAAAGTAAATCATGCTTTCTCAACCAAAACATTCAGTAGGGTTTTTTTCTCCCACTACCCAAGAGAAAGAAAGAATAATCAGAGAAAACATCCATTTTTTCCTTGGAGAAGAAAGACAACAATTGATTAAAAATAAAAAAAAAAATAAAAAAAAAAGAAGGGGGGTGTGGTGATAAGGGAGTCTCAGAAGTAGTGACACACGGTCCTAGAAGAAAAAAGAAACCAAAACAACCCACCAGAAAACTGTGAACTGTAGGGAACACCCCACACCCACTTTTAAGTGCCACAACTTCAATGAGAATTAAATGCCTAGATCCGTTTCTTCAGTGCTTGTCACAGAAAACTAGGAAACCAAAGAGAAGCATGTGGAAAAAAAAGATGATTTGCTCCAGCTATTCCCCAAACTTCATCAATAGAGGCCAGCGAGGAAGATCCCAAAACTTGCTAACCGCACGGGCAAAGGCTTGTACCACTGCACGACACTGGGGAGGGAGGGGTGCTGGGCTTATTTATAGGTAAGGGCAGGACAGCCCCGGAATTGGTCCATCTACCCCTTAGGAGGAGAGGCAGCGGGGGGCCGCCCCGTCCCGCACCGCCGGTGTCGCTCCCTGCGCAGCGCCGCTACTACCAGGAGGCCCCTCCGCATGGGGCAGGGGGGATCGCCGAGTACGACCCTAATGGGCCAAGAGAGTAGTTCCGGGGGGAGCAGCGAGGTCCCCCCCGCCACCGCTGGGGCCCCGAGGCCTGGCGGGCCGGTGCCGCCGCAGGAGCTGTGGAGGCACCATGGGGGTGAGGCGAGGGGTCGGGTTTGAGGCGGGGCGGAAGGGGCCAGGCCCGAGTTCAGGGGGCTATAGCTCCGGCCTGAGGAGGGAGAAAGCGGGACAACCCGCACGTACCTGAGCGCGGCGTCAGGGCCCGGCTCCCGCGGCCAACACCATCCCTGGGGCTGGCCCGGGGCTGGGGAGGGGAGGGGCGGTGAAGCTCCTCCTCCTCCTCCCCCCCGCCGCAGCGGCACCACCGGAAGTAGGCGGGGCCACAGCCGCCGTGGTTGCACGCGTTCTCCCAACAACAGCTTTTTCGACAACGCGCGGAGATCTCGCGAGAACTGGACGACTAGCCTACTCTCGCGAGAGTTGTCGGCGGCCGCGGGGTGGGTGGTTTGCCTCCAACACGGCGGCAGGGTTTCGGGGGGCAGCGGTTCTGCTAGAGGAGGGGTTGCAGAGTGTTGGCCTCCTGCCTCCTTAGCGAGGGGTTTTCATGTCTCTGAAGGAAGTCAGCCCCCGTCCAGGGCACTAATGTCATCTACCGTCCCCTTGCAGGGCTGTGGAAGTGTGGGTTGGTTCAGCTACAGTATTAATTACACTGAGTCACCAGGGAGATATGATAAATGGCAACGTCATGAGAGGAGGGAAAAAAAGAAACAAATCATCAGCATGATTTCAGAAAGGGAGCTTAAACATGTGGCTTGCTGTGGCCTTTGCATTAGTGCCTGCTTAAATTAATTCACTTAACATGTACATTTCAGCCAGCACCAGATTAGCAGAAGCAATAATCAAGTGGATTAAGTGAGTGCAAAAAAAACTAAGCATCAGTGTACTTCATGATGGAGAGTATATTATTCAGATACCATAACTAGAGTAATGTGACAAGCTGAATCTTTAGAAACTTTCACCATTAGGTTAGATCAGACTCTTGACCTTTAAAACTCAAGTATGTGCATAAACTTAAAGCCTTCCATTAAGTATCTTCCTATAAATAATGGAATCATAATTGTGCAAGTAGAGAAGGCTTGAAGCAAAGCTAGAGACCAGACACACAGCTGTTGAAATACTCACTGCGTCCTAAACGTTCACAGGAATGATATCATTTCCCCTTCACTAAAACAAATTGGAACTTAATTTAGTAAAATCTAGTTAAACCAATGCAGAACTGCAACTCAGAGGCCTTAAATGATCTTAAGCCTTTCACAGTAGGCTAGATGATTGTTGTAGGTCCCTTCTAACTGAAATTACTCTGTTCTGTTCTATTCACGCGAGAGAAGAGCAGCCAGTTGAAACAGCTTTTCCACAGCTTTTATTAACAGCCTATCCATTTCCAATTGCTCATGCTTTGCTATTCAGCTGGAAAGAACTGTAATGAAAAGATAAGAAAGTTTGTGTGTAGAAAAAGCTTCTCTGTGGCTTCAGCTCGGTAGAAGGCAAAAGAGGAATTAAAAAACACAACCCAATGTGCGTTTATATGCTGACAGTGGCTAGAAACACTGAACATGGCTGTCCTCCTTTTCCTCCCCTGGCTCCATGGCTATGCCTCACAGATGCATCAGCTGGGATGTTTAAAAATTGCCAGCTTTAAAAGGAACATAATCTCAAAAATTATCTGAAATCCTAAGGTTTTTTTTTCTGATTACAATTTAATCCAAGTGCAATTTGATCCCAAATGAGCTCATTAGCTAACTGTAGAGATGCAGGAGATGAGATGGCCAGGACTCTGATGGGGCATCTTGCACTAGAAGATATGTCTATTCAGACCTTGCCATCTGCCTCCTCCCTGGCTGCACCACAGCAGCGAGTCCCTTCTTTGCCAAAAGGATGGGGACAGTGTTCGTGAGTAGCTCAGACACCAAGTGTCTTAGAAAAGTCTCTGCATGATTCTGCTTCCAGATTTCCATGTCAATGCAGCTAGGAACCAGGAAGACAGCCTGAGGCCAGCTTGTGATGGTGTGCTTGCCCTGCTCCCCCACCTGATCTTTATCTCCTGAAACCCTGCCCAAATGATAACCCCCCATAGGGGTCATCATGGGTGGGTCTGGTCATGATGGCTGCATCCAGCTCAAAGGGGATTGTGGGAAACAGACAACAGCACAATAACCAGGGGCAAACTGGATCACTACGCCCACCTAACCACAGTACTGATACCATGGTCGGTATGTAAATATGATTATAATTCAATCATTTTACCCCTATAAATAGTGAACAGCCCAAGAGCCCTTGGAGGTCTCCTGCACAGCAGTGGGCTACACACCAGGATATCCCCTTGAATGGGACACTTCTAAAGGTTACTCCTTGAGGCTGTTCCTTGTCACAACAGATCTTTGGTAAGTGACTAATAGCATGCTAAGCTTTGAAGCTTCACTAAGATTATATCTTAGTTTAATTGTGCATGTGTAGTCTTTTAGACATAAATCATTGACCAAGTCTGGGACTAGGACTGGATCCAGCTGCATCTAGACTGCTCTCTGACAAGTTGTTTAGAAAGCAGTGGTGTTCCTCTCTGAACCTTGACTTAATGGAATGGTCTCCCTGACAGTTTTGTCTCTCCTGATCCTCTATCCAATAAATAACCAAGTGTACCTTGCCATCACATTTACTATCAAACTTTTTTAAATAGCTGACATATCAATAAATGTGTTGCTGCTTCTCTGTTATGAGTGAACCACATTGCTCCGTGTGACATAGCTGTACTTTCAACAGCAGTAAGCTGAAGCTGTTTCACACTCTTCAATGGGCTACAGACCCCAAAACATGATTTTATGAACCCATCAGAAAGCCTGCTGGAGCATACAGGGGCAAAAAAAAGGTTGCAAAGTCAACTTCAGCACTGATATTTCCTGGCTTGTTTTCCTTTTAATAGCAATATCCTGGAAATACAAGTTTGAATATTAAATGTCCTAGCGTATCTTCTGCTTTCGCTGCTATTTTTTTCTCTCTGCCTGCTACCAAAGTAAAAAATTCAATGAGCAGGACAGAGTCATACATTATTGTTATTGTTGTTGTTGTTATTATTATTATCATCATCATTTAGGCTTAAAATGCCCTACCTTAATAACAGCTAAGCTGCTCTTCAGAAAAATCAAGAAATCTGCTTCTATTTTATCTGCAGGTATCACCAGCTGTCCTTCTGTTTTATGGTGGTACAGCAGCTCAGTTAGGTCACTGTGACCTGTGCTGGGATTAATAAAATGTTTTTATGAGCCAATTCATAAAGGTGCTGCCAACAAGTTGCTGCCTACTCTAAAGACTAATTAAAGCCGAGCCAATACAGTCTGTAATGGTGTCAGGATGCCTTGCACCCTCTGCCAGTTCCTTTTATTAGTCATGAGCAAGATTCAGCAGCTGATGTTCAATGACCTTCTGGAACTACTTTAATAATTTCAATTTGTAACGGCGTGAAGAAAAGTCTTTGAAAATCAGATTAATCTAAACCAGTGGCCCAGTTATTCTTTTTCTTCAGACAGTGTTGTAAGTCTAGACAGAGAGACAGCAGTGTTTACTGGAAGCAAAAGTCTCCTATTTTTACTGTGATCCCTCCCTACCCACACAACATCTAGTTTGAGAAAAATGAAGTAAACATGTCGTATATACACGAAATACTTATGATAAGGGATACATGATACATTTGCACATTTCCCACTGCCAAGTTTTCTCAACTCACGTTTATTCATTCTTTCGTTTTGTGTTTGACAGGGTGTTCTTTCACCTCCTTTTATCACTTGGGCTCGAGGAGTGTAGTGTAAGCTACTCATGAAGCTGATCTCTCAGTCACTCAAGGGTGAGGAGGCCAGGATCTTGAGAAATACTAATCACTTACAGTCTTGGTTTTCACGAGCACCAGCCAGTCTGGGACAAATTCAGTCAGAATGCTACAGTGAAAAATTTCCTGGAGGATACCCCAAATCAGGCACTACACTGCGTGTCTGAGTCATCAAAGCAAGATAGTTCCAGAGGTGCTGCTGAAGAGGCCAGAGTCTCATAGGACCAGCACCTAAGGAAATAACCACTGTCGAGAGTAGTTCATAGAGTAATTACATCATGTTGTATCTATACCTTTGTATCAGTTAGTACTCAAACACATTAATGACTGGTTGAAAACTGCTAATAGTTCAAATCCACTTACAGTTGATGCAGACACGATGGAGTATTTTATTTTCCCATCAGTCTGTCTGTGACCTGGCAAATATTTCATGTTTCCTATAGCAAGTGTTATTGTTGTTGTTGACATCACCTGATGAGGCAAACAAAACTAAGATTTCAGGCAATTACCCAACCATTTTCCATTATCCAACTGTGACTGTTTTCAGAGCTAGAGAAGATGAAACAAAGCATCTTGCATTTAAACTGCCACCATTTAGGGAGTATTTATATTTTACTGTGTCCTTTTGTCATGCTTTTATTTAACACAGACTTCTCTCTGCTGGGGATGAAACAGAGGACGTTTGCTTTTTATTAAAGTATCAGCTCCTGCCTTAATAAGCAATTGTGGAAGTTCTCATATTGTCAGGAACAAAGAGAACCTACTATTCTCTAAATACAGCTTTTCTATGCTCTTACTTTAAAAATATATCTAGACACATGCCATTTGCTGAAAAATAAAGTGGAAGTCCCTGTTGCTCATGTTTCAGTCCCAGAGTTTGCAGTCTCCAAAGAGATGCTAGTTCTGCATTTGTACTCAAGCTGAGATCACACATTGTTCCCACAGAAAAGCAGGAGAGATCTTAATGGAGAAGGCCACATGGGTTTAGGCCTTAAAACAGGGGCAGGTTAAAGAAATGTCTGGTTTTTAAGACTCTTTTTAGGTAATGTATCTGATTTTAAGTACAAAGATAAAAGCGACATGGTATTCCACAATTTCCAGTGTTTAAACAGTGCAGGAAGGCAGTGGGCAAGCAGAACTTTCTGGTGTGGCAGAAATTGTGCTCGCTAATAGTCTTTGCTTTCCATCACCTTGTTTGCTTCTTTGGGTTTAACCTGTGTCAGCTTTCCCTCCTCCCTCTCTTAAACAGGAGCATTCTGCCTTTAGAGTGGAATCATGAGGGACTGACCTGTCACACCAGACCTGAGACTAGCTGTGGCATATCAGAAGGAAGAGGACAGTCACTATGGCAATGGCACTTGCAGTGACACAGCTGCTAGTTCATATCCCTCTAGCCAAGAAAAAGTGATTATCGCTGATGTCAGGCACCTGAGATCGTCGCCACATGTAATACTTTGCCTCCTGCACACTTCAACTTACAGCTACTGCAAGCCATTTGGAAGAAGAGGAGATCACCATAGTGTCATTGTGGTCGTGATGTCAACATCGGAGCAATTTTCAACATACAGCTTCACAAAAGTCAAATGAAAAGGGGATCCTGAGAGTTCTTGCAGTAACAACGGGCTTCCTGTTAGTCGATAACTGCATCACTGAGGACGGTTTCTAAGGAGAGCACTGAAAGAGAAACATGCCAAGAGAAGAGCATAACAGCCCCGTAGGCTCTGCCTCATCATGATTACCAAGTGGCTGAGATTTGCTGTATGCTTTATAACAAACAAACACGCAACACTCTGATTAAAATCAGCGTACATGTTTGACTGCTGATACCTATAAGGGACTGCACTGACCTGGAATTCAGCTGCTGCTTCCCCTGGGCACTGCTAAAACCAGCAACAAAACACCAGAGCAAGATCAGAATCAGATGAGAAAGGCAGGTTTCACCTGCATGTCTAGGAATAAAAAAAGTCAAAAGCCCCACACTGATTTTGTTTGGTTTTTGAAGGTTTGGGTTTAATGCCCAGACTGTCCTAATCTTGACATTTCTTTCTTGAGCAGAGAAAGCTTCCCTTTCCATCCTGAAGCATAGTCTGCCTGCAGAACTTTATGTCCATAGTGGTCCCAGCGGCCAGTGACAACCTGGACTTTGGAGATGGGGTTGAACTATGGAGGAGCCAGCATGGCACTATGACAGAGTGTTACATTTTCAGCTATCGGTTCGCATGATGATTAACCCAGAATCATTTTTCTACTTTAAAAAGAGATTCTGATTGTGGATTTCTCTTTTGCTGTGTCAAAATTCTTGTGAAAATGGCACTTGAAGCAGCATCATGGTCCTCCACCAACCAACCAACTCAGACACATCCTCCCAGATAAGAAACTGTGGGGTAAACTGGGAACCAGGAATGACCTGGAGAAATATGAAGCACATCTGACCTTTTCTCCATCTTTTTTCATTCCGGCATTTAGGCATGGGACCATTGTCTTGGACCTGCAAAGGCCAGTGTCTTCTCAGAGCTTTCCCATCAAACAGCTGGATTCCCTTATTACTTTGATGGCTCACAAGGGGCTGTTTCTTAAAACCTGAGCCTTTAAATGCCTGCACCAAAGGCATTTCAATTACTACATTTTCCTGACACACCTTCTCCCATTTCTGGCAGGTTTACCATAAATCTCAGCCTTCTGTTTTGCAAATCTAGTTTTTTCAAAGGCTATTACATTTATCTGTCAAGTTTGTCAGTGCGGAGCCCAAAGGTTTCAAGTTTTTATCTGAAGCAACTAGAGACAGAGGCCACCCCCTCCCGGCAGTCTCGGGGCAGTAAGGAGCAGCTTTCTGAGGAGAACATAGAACTCAAACAGATTTCTACAATAAAAAAGAAAGTGAAGGTTACCCAGGGACAAGGGCATCTTCCCTGGGACAGAAAGATGTCCTGGCCCTGGCCACAAGCACTTCTATCAGAGCATGAATGCAAAGGGAGAGTCAGGGGACCTGGGTTGCTGGGGGAAATTCTCCTGATACAGAGGAAACGGTTCAATTATGCAATCATGGCTACAGAGGTGACAGCCAAAATGAAACTTCTTGAGTGCAGAGGAAGAAAATTCTAATTCAGGCAGCAGTATGGAATCCTAGGAGCCTTCAACAGCTGTCTGTCTTTTGGCCTCTTCCTCTAGTCCAAAGTCCTGGGTTTTGCATTAAAACGAGTAACCCATCAGCAACTCATACATGTGCAGCTGAAGTCACCTACAGTTCAAAGTGAAGGTTATTTTTCAAATAACCTTTTTGTCAGAGCGAATCAAGAGCAGGCAGATCTCACTGAATGCTCTCTTCCTGGATGACAACGCAGGAACATCACAAAATAATTCCCAGTATGATTGCTGAGAGACAGGAATTATTATTTTGAATTACAAACAGCACTGAACAGGCGCAGAAATTAAAGCATCAAGAGCACCAGTATCTGGCATATTACAAAACAGTACATTCCTATAACTCCAGCAGCAACTCATTCTCCAGTTCCTCAGAGTGCCAAGCATCCCCCAAAAATTCTTCTGACAGGTGAGACCACACATTCCGTGCTTATCAACCTGGATTCTGGTCAGAGTGTCTGGAGCAGGAGAAGTTTATGACCCAGCAGCACATAACATGATCCATCACTAAAACTTGGCTGTCAGGTTTTTTGGGACCAGTATAAAGAAGGCTGGACTGAAAAACCCCCGAACTCACTGCCTTTTCTGTAATTTGGTAGACCTTTATTCTGCTTATTCAATAAAAGCACAAAGTTGTGTATGCACATGAAATAATGCTACCAAAATAAAACTCCACTGCATAAACAGTTCTTCAAGGGAGAAAATGAAACAGGTCTTGCCAGTGCAAGCTTAGCTACGTCACTCATCTCAGGACCAGGCTATTTGGATGATGTTGAAAGTGGCACAAAAGCCTCAGCAGAAGGGAGCATTGATGAAGTAGTTTGTTATTGCCTTACTGTAGCCAGCTGCCAAATCCCAAAGGACCTTATCCTAATTTATTTATGTTCTGCGGGATTCCAGGAGATCTCATAAGCCAGCAGAGGTGCCCAGGCTGGAGGCAACAGAGTCAAAGGGCAGTTTAATGCAAAGAAGTTTTTGACACCTTCCACCCACCAATCACTAGAAGGGAGCCACAATCACTGCTGCCACAAGGCAGTTTGTGCTCTTCAACCAAGTGCTTGGTGATGTTCAGAAAGGCTCTGACTCCTAGCATCACCCTCCCAGCACTCCTTGTCTGGACCTGCAGGGAAAGCTAAAGCACTTTTTGCCCACCTGCGAGCACCCTCCAGGAGAAGCAGAAGGGCTTGTTCTGAGCTACAAAAAGCTGGTAGAGGCATTAGGCTGACACTGACCAGTTGTGGCACTTACATTTCCATCCCTGTCCCCGTCAGCCCTACTCCCAGTGCCCCAAGGAGCCTGGCCCCCCCTCAGCCCTACTCGCAGTGCCCCAAGGAGCCTGGCCACCCTGTTGCTGAAGCCTGGGCCACCTGGCAATGGAACAAAATAGTCTCCTCAGCCTTAATTTGCAGTGAACTACGTTTTGCACGGGGGATACCTGGAGGTTAACCCACCAAAGGCAGCTGTGTGTGGGAGCAGAGCAGATATCATCACATCTTTTATTTCCTGCCCTTGCAGGTCAAGGAGCACCATGAGGGACATGGTACCTCATGAGCCCAGTGGAGAGATAAAGAGGTACTGCTGCCATTCCCCAGGAGTGATTTCTGCCCTCATCTTCTGCTCAGGAGAGCTGTTCTGCAACTGTGCTGCTGCTCAAGGAACTGGGCTGATTCGTTTCCCTGGAGACAGACGTGCGGGCAGCCCTGCACCTTCCTCCTAAGTGCAGTGGCATCACATGCTGATTTTCAGTAGCTGTATTTCATGGTGACTTGGTAGGTAACTTAATAAGAGTGAAATAATCTAAATACATCTATTTTGGGGGATGAATAAACCCCTGTTGCCCTCGTTAGGCTTTTCTTTCCAGATCTGTATCTCATTTGGCAATTGCAACATGGCACTTTTGGCCAGAAACATTTTAAAAACAACCTCCCCCCATAAATGTTGGCTGTATGCAGGCCCCATGGGGAGTGATTTCCTGCAAGACCTCAAAACCAAGGGGTTGAAACTCTGAGTGGTCCCAGGAGGAGGGAACGCCAGGGCGGACCCCTCCAAAGCAAACACTGATGGCATCCGTCTTTTCCTAGGAGCGTGTGGTCAGACAGGCAAAGTATTGCTGCAGCCTGTTTTTTGAGTGCTGAGCTAGGCCTTGCTTTAACCAAAAAACAGGAGCCTGTGTGCAATACCAGACACACCTCCAGGGCTGTCCGGCTTCTTCCAGTCCCAGCAAAACTGCTCCAGGGAGTGTGGAAGTGCCTCTTGCTCAGGGGTGCCTCTGGCTTCAGGGAGGCATGTGTTGGTGTTCTTGCGGCAGGACAGGCTCAGAGTGTGCTTTCGTCCCCCACTTAAAGTCGTTAAGGGCTAAGTGTGCAGGCGTCTGCTTGAAGGTGGGTGCTTGGGGGTGTCTCAAGCAGCCAGAGCCCATCACTCCTGCAGAAGTAGGTTGCATCCAACTGCAAAAGACAGGGACTGCATTTCCCCATTTTAGTGCCCCACTACCTTAGTATAAAACATAATTTGGAAACAGAAGGGAAAATAAATCTTTTTCCCCTTCCTGTCAGCAACTGTCTCTGGAGACATTCAACCCCCCCCCCCCCCACCAGTTCCTGTAGGACCTGCTGTGGCAGGGGGTTGGACTAGATGATCTCCATAGGTCCTTTCCAACCCCAGAACATTCTGTGATTCTGTGATTCTGTGATTTTGACAGTGTCCTTGCAAAGCCTGAGCAGAATGAGCACCTGAGCAGAATTACAGGTGTGTAATTCTCATGTGCTGGCTCATGTGCCAGGCTATCTCTTTGTGGGATGCCATGGCTATGCTGTGGCTTGGCCACTGGTGGGTTAGTCCCCAACCCTGCAACCTAAAAGCAGCAACTGTAAAACTACCCCAGCCTCAAGCGCCCAACAGCTCCCCTACTCTCCTCTCCTTCCTGCCACCCAAACCTATGCCTTTTGGGTCCGCAGGCCTTGGGTTGTCCCCAGGTACAGGTGATTTCTCATCCCAGGAGTGGCCATCACACATACATGCAACCGCCATTGCTGACTGCTCTCCTCTAGTTACCTGAACCATCTCCCTGACCTAAGAAAATGGAGATTGAATGAAGGTTGAGTCTAATTAGAATCATAGAATGGTCAAAGTTGGAAGGGACCTTAAAGATCATCAAGTTCCAATCCCCCTGCCATGGGCAGTGACACCTGCCACTAGACCAGGTTGCTCAAAGCCCCATCCAGCCTGGCCTTAAACACTTCCAGGGATGAGTCCTTTTCCTCCTCTCCCTGCTGGGTGCCTGCCTTCCCTGTCTCCTTGCTCATCCTGACCTCTGTTTTGGTGGTAAAATCATTCAGGGATCTTCTGAGAGCTTCCAGGATAGCCAAACCTTGCTAAGACTTGCAAAGGCTTGCCCAGCCCATACCAGGATGTGAGCATCACATTAGGCTGTTGGCTTCCCCAGGTTTCGTGCCCTGGTGTGCACCACCCAAGATGGGTTTCTGTCCTGGATAGAGGTGGCCACCAGGCTCCTGTCCCCAGGTGGGCAGGGACAGCTCCAGCCACAACAGCATCCATCTGTGCCAGAAGGTGACCCCTGTGAGATGGTCAGGGTACACCTCCCGACAGCTGGAGATGAACACGAGTGCCAAAGGTTTGCTAATTTTCAAATGCTCAAAATTCACCTTGATGTCCTCCCTCACCCCCTCCCCATAACTTGCTTTTCAGAAGGTATTACATTACAACGAGGTAGTAAAAACATATAATGGCAACTTGTCTGTTTATGGTATCTGTTTTATTTTTCATATTAAATAGCATGTAAAAATAATTTATGCAGGCAAATATACATAATATACTCTGTAATAAATAGCAAGTAAAAAAATATATATTTCCTTAAAAACAGTTAGTGTTTTGAAAACCAGCAAAACAAAAGTATCCAATGAAAGCATTCATCAGCATTGAATAGCATCTTTCAGGCATGGCATTTCTTTACACCCTCCCAAGCCATTTATAAATACATAATAAACCCCAATAATTTAAAAAACTGTGAAAAAAATTGCTCCCCGAGTTCACATAAATAAGAAAAATGCTTAAATAGGAAACACAATCCAGCAATGCAATAAAAATCAGTTTTTCCAGTCCTTGGGGCATCCTTAGGGGCTGGTGAGTGCCATGCCGTGCCATACCAGCCACGCTGCCAGCTGGGGCTAAGTGCATTGCTCCCGAAGGGCCGCGCAGCGCAGGTCATTCAGGACTTGGAAGACATGGAGGATGGCAGAGGCCTCTAGGCAACCGGTGGTCTCCTGTGGTGGGGAGAAGGGGCAGGTTAGCACCAGAGACAGGGTGCAGCAGGCCCCATGCAGCTGTGGGGTCACTAGCACCCTATAATCCCCTCTTCCCGCTGGCCTGACTTACTGTTTTCTTGGCTATATGCAGCTTCTGCAGCCAGTGTCTCAGTTTCTTGGAGGGCTGATGCGAAGGAGCCTCTGTGGCCATCTGCAAGTAAAGTGGCCGCGTAAGGACCAGCAGTGCCCTGCGGTGCTACTGCTAGCACCAGGGCTGCTGAGCCAGCATGGGGCTGGGGAGGTTCTGTGAGGTCACTCACACAGACTCGCAGGTCCTCCTGGGCTTGGGTGAGGAAGGCCAGGGGCCTCTGGTGTGTCTCAGTGAAGCTGGGGTCGTTGAGGAGCCCCAACATGTCAGTGATGAGATCCAGCTCAGTTTTCACCAGCATCATTCGGTCGGGCACCTGCAGGTGGGACCATACTGGTTAGGGACCCAAAGAGCCAGGGCTACAGGACGGGGGTCTTAAAGACCTACCCAGAGGTGCAAACAGAGGTGGGACCAACTGACAGGAGGTCCCATCTAGAGGGATGGATGTCCCCCCTTTTTACAGCATCACCTCAGTCTTACCGACAACTCTGCTGGTTTCCATTTCCGCTGGAAGAGCCTGGTGTTGCATCTGCGGTCTGACTGCAGCATGCTCCCCTGCAGGCATAAACCAAGAGAGAGATTGAAAATCTGTCATCTTGACTTTTGGCAATATTGTGCCACCCTAGTCAGCCGTGAGGGGCTTGAAACCAGACTGAAATTTGGCCCAGCATCCTTCTCGTCCCCACACTCCCTTGGAAAGCATCCTCCTCACCCCTAAGCTGCCCTGGAAAACTTCCACCTTGTTACACAGGATCTCAAATTTGGCATCCCCTCTGCCTTGCCCCCTGCCAGTTCACAGTCCCCCATTGCCAGTGGTACTCACAAAGTGGTCCTTCATCTTATGCATGGCCTTCATCTCGTGGGGCTCAAGGAAATGGTATTTGAACAGACTGCAGCCCTGCTTCAGGGCGTCCTGGGGGAAGGCAGCCCCAAAGCTGGCTGCCGGCAGCAATGCAAGCAGTAGGATAAAGCTGAGGTGCAGCATTTTGCTGGTGAGATGAGAGCTCAACGGTGAGCAGTTTTCGATGGGACGAAGGGGCTGCGGTGCAAGGACCCAGAGAAGACAAACTGGAGTGCTCTGTGATGGATCCACTAAATCCCCGATGTAGAGATGCCTGACGGTGTTGTTGCAGGTGGTTCCTTTGTCTGTGGGGCTCCTGTTCTGGTGGCCACTTCTTGGGGACCTTCTTCTCCTCGCTTGCTGTGTCTGCCTCGCTGTCCCATCTCCCCGACTTTTTATACCGCTTACCTGCCGTCATTGCGCTTTCAGCTTGACAGGAAAATCCGCAGACTGGGACGGGAAAGAGGAAAGCGAAAGCAGCGGCGGCGGGAATCCCGCTGCCGCAGGTGCGGCAAGGTGCGGGCGGCGCCCGCTTGCCGCCTCCGGCCCCGCTGCCCACCAAAACGGGGTGAGACCCGCGCCCAGCGCCCCGGGGATGCGGAGGGATGCTCGGGCTGCGCCCCTCCAAGGGTCCTGCCACATGGAGCAGCGCAGAGATGCCGGCAAGTGCGGGGAAGCCTGGGCACCACCCGGCCCAGCATCCCGCCAAAAGCTGCGGGGCACCCCCAGGCACGCAGCCCCACGGGGCTCGGGGTGGCCGGGGGGTCTCAGTGACTCCCGAGCGACGGCCGTTAATGCTTCATTTTCCCCACGGAAGGTGCAGGGAGGGGGTGAAAGCAGCAGACAGGCACAGGCACTGGCCATCGCGGGCTGTGGGCATGGTCTTTCAGTATGTATTATCCTCAGGGACCAGACTCATTACAAAAGCAGGGAAAAGGGTGAAAGCAGAAACACTTCCACCTAGCATTTTCCAGGTGCCTTGTAGAGCTGTGCACAGAGGCTGCCAGAGATGAGCAGGGCTGCCACCCCCACTGGAGCTGGCTGGGGTTTCCTCCCTGTTTATCCTGGAAGTGCAAATACCATGTATTGACATCCCCCTGCTGAGAGCTGGAGCGGTGCCCTATTCAGCAAAACCCGTCCTTTTCCCAAGGAAACCGCCTGCGATGTGAAGACATCATTGCTGTGTTTTCAGTTTCATGCATTCATCAAGCATTAAATATAGACAGTAAAGCAGCAACAGGCATAAATGCACTTTACAGTACCTCATGTGGCAGCCATAGAAGAACACTGCTCCAGAAGGACCCGATTTTAAATGTTCATGTTTGGAAATAAACTGCTGACTTGAAGGAGTCCAAGCAAATGAGAAAAGTTCTTGCAAAAGCTTGTGTAGAGAAACACCTACGGGTTGGCAGATCAGTATGGATGTGCTTTGCCAAGTGGTTGTGGTTGGCTGGGATTTCTATGGACATTGTCTAGTCCAACTCCTGCTCATGCAGGGTCAGCTGCACCAGCTGTCCAGTTTTGACTGTCTCCAAGGATGGAGACTCCACAGCCTCTATGGTCAACCTGTTCCAGTGGTTGACCACCCTCATAGGAAAAAAGTGTTTTCTTGTGGTCAGATTGACTTTCACATATTTCAGATTGTGCCCCATTGTCTGCTTTCCTGTCAGTAGGCATCACCAAAAGTCCGTGAGCCATCGTCTTCTCCAGGCTGAACAGCCTTTCCTTATAGGAGAGATCCTTTCATCATCTTCATTGTACATTGTTGGACTCTCACTAGTATATCCATGTCTCTCTCACACTGGGGAGCCGAGAACTGGACTCAGCACTCCAGGGATGGCTTTACCAGTGCCAGGTAGAGGGGAAGGATCACCTCCCTCGGTCTTCTGAAAACAATCCTCCTAATTCAACCCCAGGTACCATTCACCTTCTTTGGCACAAGGCTCATGTTCAACTTGGTGTCCACCAGAACCCCCAGCCCTCCTTGAGGGGCCCCTACTGCCCCAGCAGCATCTCAGAGAGCTCAAGTCTTTCCTGGATAACCATGGTGGAGTGAAGAGAAGCAGAGATAGAAGGCAGGGAGCAGTGTGGCTTGGGCAATGGCTTCAGCTTTGACAAAATCAGGTGGAGGTACAGCTTGGCGAAGAGCCAAGACAGCAAAATGCAGCACTAAAGCTCCATAGCATGGTTTTCCTTCACAGCAAGTCATGGATGTTGCTGCTGGACTGGGCTCCCACCCAGGGTTTCTATGCTGGCATCCCCCACTGCTGCACATTGCCTGAGGTCAGTAGTTAAAATGCTGAGCCCAACCAGGGCTCAGGTTCTTCATCTGCGCTCTTGGTGAACATGACAACAGCTCTGTCTCTTCTTTCTCTCCCATTAAAGACATGCACAGATTTACAAGAATAATTTTTATTCAACACAACAAGATCATGATCAATACAACTATGAAATAAAAGCTCAGACCAGCATAAATAACTTGTACATTGCCCAGATGAGGCACAGCTCAGCTGGAATAGATGGCACCTTCACAGAAAATCCCAATGGATGTGAAAATAAACATGGTCCCTGGTGAGGGAAGGGAGGGAGCAGGGGTCCCAGTACTGCCTTGAGGTAGAGCCTGGATTGTTCACAGGACAGGCACCATGGGGTGTTTCCCCCTCCAGACCAAGGTATAAGCCAGGCTGGGATCCCATTTTGGGATCTCCAGTGGCTGCTAGCAGCACTGGAGCAGGGTTCCCAGCACCACTGAGATGGTGATCTCCAGTGCTTGCTGTTCCTGAACAGCCTCATCTGCAGCCTGTGCTCCCAGAGTGGGGCTGAAAGATTGCCTCAGTTGAGGCTGGCCTCAGTTGAGGACAGCGCTGGGGACACTCTCAGTGACACTCCCGTCAGGTCCCAGAGCATCATCACGTCCCTGCAGAGCCCACCTCCTTTGGCTCCTCTTCCCTGTCACTGCAGCTTTTATGTCCCGGGTGTCATTTCTGGTTGGAGAAGTAAAGTGAAACTTTAATCTCTTCACCCAGGTGAAAGAAGATTGCCAAGCACGAAAGGAAAAGTGAAAGCCAAGCCAGGAAGCTGGGGCCATACACTTAGGGTGGCTGTGATGAAGACTTGAAGATCTCCTAGGCACCTTCTTTAAATGTTTGTGCCTCACTTGCCACCAGATGTAGCCAAGCCAGTTGGTGCCTGGCTGAGCAGCAGCAAGGGCTTTTCCCTGACAGGATGTGGTCTTGCCACCCTGGGCATCAGCACACCGGCAGGCGTCTTGCTCAGAAATGCCACACTGCCATAGCCTGGTCCCCAGCCTGGCTGCATTCAACATGGCTCCTTCAAACCACACTAGTGCCGGGTCCTGCCATGACAATGGAGAGTCCCTCAAAGTTGGCACTGGCTGGAGACACTACACCGTGCCCAGCAGGGTCTGCAGGGCACTAAGGACCCACTGCAGTCATCAGTCCATCCCCGGTGGGTCCCGGCCCCCAGCTAGGAATGTGGCGCAGCTGGCAATGATGGAGCCCCTCCTCAGATTCCTGCAGCCCAGCGAGCTGGAGTGACTTGAACTTGCTTGGAAAAAAAAAATCCTGGGTGCATGGGAAATCCTGGGTTCAAAAGGAAAGCGAAAACAGGCAGGGCTGTGGGCAGGGTTGTTACCTGTGCCAGGTGAGGCAATCACAGTGTGACTCATCAGCTGTTGTGTGGCATGAACATGAAAAGCCTTGGCCACAAGCAATAGTGCTGGAATGGGTGAGGATGGGCCCATGCCGCTCCTTCCTGACCCCCTTTTGAAGCTGGTAGGTTTGTATGGGAGGAATTGGCTCCTGCTAAAGTAGTTGGTCTTGGAAAAGGAAATAGAAAGAACCAAAAATGCACCCCAAAAAAGCCAGCTTTAAAAATAAAGCTGGATTTCAGTAAAGCCTTTGACACCGTTTCCCGCAGTATTCTTCTGGAAAAACTGGCTGCTCGTGGCTTGGATGGGAGTACTCTTTGCTGGGTAAAAAACTGGCTGGATTGCCAGGCCCATGGAGTGGTGAGGAATGGAGTTAAATCCAGCTGGTGACCGGTCACGAGTGGTGCTCCCCAGGTCTCGGTATTGGGGCCTGTTCTCTTTAATATCTTTATTGAAATCTTTATCTGTATGAGAGGATCAAGTGCACCCTCAGTAAGTTTGCAGGTGACACCAAGTTGGGTGGGAGTGTTGAACTGCTTATGGGTAGGATGGCTCTACAGAAGGATCTGAACAGGTTGCATTGATGGGCTGAGGCCAATGGGATAAGGTTCAACAAGGCCACGTGCTGGGTCCTGCACTCGGGTCACAACAACCCCATGCAGCACTACAGGCTTGGGGAAGAGCAGCTAGACAACTCCCTAGCAGAAACAAACCTGGGGGTCTTGGTTGACTGTTGGCTGAACATGAGCCAGCAGCGTGCCAAGAAGGCTAACAGCACCCTGAACTGTATCAGGAACAGT
>VXBJ01007655.1:421716-471863 GCA_013400055.1 Nycticryphes semicollaris | reverse complement strand
CATTGAGGTGCTGGAGTGGGTCCAGAGGAGAGCAATAAAGCTGGTGAGGGGTCTGGAGAACAAATCTTATGAGTGGCTGAGGGAACTGGGATTGTTCAACCTGGAGAGGAGGCTGAGGGGAGACATCACTCTCTACAGCTATCTGAAAGGAGGATGAAGAACAGCAGGGGTCAGTCTCTTCTCCCACGTAACAACAAGATAAGAAGAAATGGCCTCAAGTTAAACCAGGGAAGTTTTAGGTGGGATATTAGGAAAAAGTGCTTCATTGAAAGGGTTGTCAAACATTGGAACAGGCTGTGCAGAGAAGTGGTGGAATTGCCATCTCTGGAGGTGATTGGTACAGATGTAGTGCTTAACCATATGGTTTAGTGGTCAGAATTAGGCTGATGGTTGGACTCTATCTGAAAGGCCTCTTCCAACCTAGACAATTATATGATGCTGTAAAAGTCCTGGGTGATGTGCAGCAACCCTGGCCCTATGGTGCTGTAGCAGGGCATTCAAGTGGTCTCCACTTGGCTGCTATCACCAGACCCATCCCCACCAGGCTGGTGTGCCCACACACTGAAGTGCTGCCAGCCCCAGAACTCTTCACTGCCTGTCCGTATGCACAAGCAGCATCAGCCATCACAATGCCAGGGTGATTAGTGCCATGCTGTATGCATTGTGCTGCCAGCACTGTGCCTGAACATGTTGGTGATGGAATTGCTGGTGTTACATCACAGCCAGTCACTCACAGCATCATCCCAGGGGATATGCTGAGCATCCTGCTGACACCAGGAAGGGATGGGCCATTAACTGCAAAGTTATTAGTAAGCAGATTTTTAATTTCTTACTTTAAATTTAAAAGTTTAAGAGACAAGCACTTTCCCCCCAGAGCTTTTGTGCTGGCACTGTAGGGACACAGACTGTCCTCTCTCTGAGGACATCTCCCTCCCCACGGCACCACTGTGGGGATGCACCTTGCCAGGACAGGCCCTGCCAGCTGAGCTGGGGCTTCCCCCAGCAAGGCAGCACAGGCCAGCTGCCTCCCACTAGCTAGCACCCAGCTGTGTCACCTGATGCAGTGTCAGGCAGGGAGAGATCTCTAGTGCTCCTTCAGGAGATAGCAAGCCACCAGCCCTGCCCTCACCCAGCAAGGGAGGTTTTTACAGGTGCTGCTTGCACAACACGGACCCTCTGCAGCCCCTGCACAGCTTGATCGAGCATCACCACTTGATCAAGCCTTCTCCACCACACGGCCATGGAAACAGAGATCAGCCTAGGATCAACACAGGCTTTCTTCCCCATAGCTGTCCTCTGGGAACTCCACCACCCTCCTGGAAGCCACGAAGCAGGGTCTAAGCCTTTGCTCCCCAACTTGGGCAGGCTGAGCCAGCACTTAATGACCCCATGGAGATATGCCCAGGGTCAAACACCTCTGCTAGGTTAAGGAAGCTGCCTCTGGTACCCAAGAGTCCAGGACCACAGCTGAAGCACCTCCGGCCCCTATAAATCTCCCTTCAAGTGCTCTCTCTATGGGAGGTTGCATAGGCATCACTTGTTTCTTCCTTAATAAGGCACCAAGGTGTAACAGTGAGGCCACATCCTTCCCCACAGCAGCAGGGCAGCCTTCTTGCCAAAGGCAGGAAT
The DNA here is from genome assembly GCA_013400055.1 of Nycticryphes semicollaris. Classification (NCBI taxonomy): domain Eukaryota; kingdom Metazoa; phylum Chordata; class Aves; order Charadriiformes; family Rostratulidae; genus Nycticryphes; species Nycticryphes semicollaris. Next base: position 470,234 of record VXBJ01007655.1, on the reverse strand, counting down.
TACAGGAAAGGGAAAGGTCCCTGCAGAGGCTGTGCCTGGACTTAAAATCTGCAGAAAGCAAACAGGACCGGACCTGTGCTGGCCTACACCTGACTTTGAACCCCTTTGCCTTTATCTGCCCCACCCCAAAACATAGCCCATTAATCTTGCCTTTGCAGCATGAGCGAGCAATAGCAGGCCAGGGCAGAGGGGAGCAAAAACCTGCTCCCCCACAGCAGTGATCCCAGAAAGGCTCCCAAGCTGTGCTGGGCACAACTAACCTTGTTAGAGCCAAAGGAGCAGTACTGGCACAGCACTGGGCAAGCCTGTGGTAGATAAGCTGTTGATACACCTCTGCCAGCCAGCAAATCGCCTCAGATGGGGCGAGATGTGGGCAAGAACAGCCCCCTTCCATCTAGGCCTTCAGACAGCACACAGCTTAGCCTGGGCACAGAAAGGGGCAAATGGCCCTTTCTAACTAAAACCACGAAGCACAAGACCACTCAGGGTCTAGGTGAACAATGTTCATGAAGTGCAGTTATTCCCATCCCACTAGGTGCCCTACAGCCTGTATTAAGAAAAGGGACCACAAGCAAATTTTTCCCCTCAGCTTTATTATCAATGTGTAAGAAATGCAGCAAGTTTCTCATCTCTTACTGTGATTCTTATCCTCACACGCAATCCAGCCACCATCAGCCTGAAACGGAAGCCTTCCAGTGCTGAGGGCACAGCACTAGGCAGACTAGGGGACCAACATGGACAGTAACCCAAAAGCAGACATAAACCCATGTCTGCTTTCCACAGATCAAAGTTTTAATCACCAAAAATCAGCATCAATTTTCCCAAGGAATAAGAGGTGTCATACAAGTTGGCTATTAGGAGATAATCCACTTTTTCTTTCCCTTACAGCACCAGACCAGGAAAGGGTTTGCCTCTCACCGTCCCTTGCACCCCAGCACACAGACATGCCTCACCCGGAACTCCACTGGGGTTTCACGAGAAGAAACTCCCATAATCTCCAGCATTCTGAAACAAAAAGCAGAGGAAGAATCTTGCAACATCTGCAATCAAGAGATAGGTCTCTTCTACCCAAAGCACCAAAGTCTCGATGTCAGATGCCTCCAACATGTGCATAAGCATTGGTCAATGAAGCAATCGGTGGGCACAGGAATGATCTTCCTTCATGACTGTGCAGCAGGACCTTGTTGTGGGCCAAAAGAGCTTAAGATGCAACTATCAATATTTCCCTCTTCTCTGCTGATCAAGAGCAAGGCAGAGAAACTCAAAAGACCTTCAACATGAGGCTTACATGTGCAAGAACACCTTTTCTTACCTCTTTTCAGTCTCTTGGAGGAGCGATTTTGCAGCTTCTGGGTCACTCCTCATAAAGGCTTGATATGGAGAGACAGACTCCAAGTAACCAACTACACCAGCAACAGTCATGGGAATTTTGTCAAAGATATCAGTGATTCTAGAAGGGAGTTGGGGAAGAAAGGACTTTAGCAAGTTAAATCTCAAAGGTAGTGCAACAAGGACAACAGATTGAGGTGGTGGTGGATGCCTGACACCCATCAGATATCCAACAGATGGAAACATCTGATAGTAGCATTTGGTGGGTCAGGAGCTCTAATTGATGGGCTCCTGGAGAAGCAGAAATAATCCCAGGAATAATCTAATATAGTCTGTGACTTGAACAGCCTTTTCAATACAGGCTAACCTGCGGAGCCCGCTCCCCCCCCCCCAGCATCTGGAATATCAGCACATCTGCAACACCACTGCCAATACATCCTTTTCGCCTGTGGAATTAGGCCCTGCCCCATACCTTATTGCCAAGGCAAGCACTGGCTCCCTGGAGGTCTGGAGCAGGTTTTTTCCTCTCACTTCATTTTCCTCCTTCATCTAATGAGTGATCTGCCCAGAAGGCTCAAATTATCATAAACCACCAACTAAAAAAAAATTAGTATCTAACCCAAGTCTGCCTCAAGCAGGATGGGTCCTTGCAGCCTTTAGACCATGCTTGCTGGGCCAGTACAGAGGTGCATTAAATCCTACAGGACTGGATGTGGCTCTGCCACAGTGAAAAGCATTTATTGAAGCCTGGCAGCTACATGCTCTGGCACACCCAGCTCCCTTGTGTTCTTGCTGGGCAAGGGGCAGAGCAGCCTCACAGAGAAGCAGAGACACAGCCACTCCTGGTACTGCACCAAGGGGTTTCTGCTCACCTCTTCTTGTCTGGAAATGGCAAGGCCTCAAAGATACCTTTGTATTCTTCCAAGACACGTTTTACTCTCTCATGTGAGTATTTTAAAAGCACGTCCCAGGACTGTAAAGACAGCAAATTAAAAAACAAACCCACTCAGGTTTGCTTGGACCTAGATTTAGTGCATTCATATACATACTGCTTTTTTGCTGTTGTTGGGTGGGGTTTTTTTTTTTTTTTAGTACTCCATGCATTAAAAATCACCAAAAATCTTGCTCAGCACTGAGAGTTCAAGCATCCTATTTTATTAGAGATAAGGATCCTGTCCTCCTCCTTATGCTGCTATTACTCATAGTGGAAGGTCTCCTTTTAGTGAGTTAGTAAAACAGTCTTTGTCAAGAAACATCTCTAAGAAAACCTCTTCCCAAGGAGTTTCTACTTCCCATTCTTTTTACTGTGATCAGGGTGACAGGAAGAGCCTCTGCAATGATACTAGTCCCCAACCTCTGTTCTGCAGCCCTTCTCTCCACACCAGAGTCTGCCCTATTAATCCTAACGTCACTCCTTATTCAGCCAGCCCTCGCGCTGCATGGGAGCCACTAAACCCCATCTCCACCATTTTCCTGCACTTACCCATCCCACTGTCTCATCCTCTCTGATTATAGTCCTCTAAGTTACCCCCCAAGCCCATTGCTTACCTCTCTGCATCTAAGGATTTCCCCCTGCTCAGGCCAGGAAGGAAAGCCCCTAGGCTTAGGTTTCACAGCCTCACCTCTCTGAAGACTTTGGTCAGCTTTTCAGAGCAGTTTCCGTAGCACAGACTCATGTCCACAGTGTAGGTACTGATGGCCACACAGCCACCCGGCTTCACCACCCGGTTTGCTTCTCTCATGAACTTCTCAATATCAAACCAGTGCGCAGCTGTAAATGAAGTCAGGAGGTCCACTGAGGCATCCTCAAATGGCAGCTCCTCTGCAGGGCACACACTGCAGGGGGCAAAAGGAAAAAAAAAGACTGTGTAATGTGAGAACTAGGATGTGAAGTCAGTGGTTTTGGGGTTTTTTTTTTTTTTTTTTTTTTTTTTTTTTGAATCAAGGACCATGATCATGGCTACTATAAGTCTAGCCCATTTATACAAGGAATACCATCAAATGGTATTTTCTCTGGTGCTGGCTAGCTCTTACAACCTTCATACTCACAAAACACCACCTCCATGTGAGGACCCAAATTTTTCCTTTGGCTCAGCTTGCTTCCCTGACACTCACAGGTAGGAGACACTGGGCAGGGAGGGTGCATCTCTGGCCTCCTGGATCTGTGCTTCGCTGATATCTGTTCCCACCACCTTCTTGAAGTGCTCAGCAAGGAAGCGGGTGCCTTGTCCAGACCCACAGCCAACATCCACCACCAGCTCAGCAGCATTTACACTCTGCAGGGAGGAGTGGCTACATCTCAGCAGGCAGCCACACATTTTATGTGCTTCCTTCCCCCAGTGCCCACACAGGAACAGCCTTGACATGGCACAAACTGTGGAAAGACTCTTCTGTGCCCACATCTTACTCTATTTGTTTATTCTTCCCCATGCCACCAAGGTAACACTCCCAGCAGGGTAAATATCTTGTTGTACCCTACAGCCCGGTCATACTCCACTCACCTTTTCCTGCAGGTAGGCAAGGATGGTTTGCTGCAGCTCTTTACCTGGTGCAAACCTATATTTCTGGTAGATGGCCGCATGCCCTCTCCCCTCGAACATCTGGGTGGCCATGCTTGGGTGACCTGGCACCTGGGAAAAGGCAGGAAGCCAGGGATTGTTACCATGGGATCAGACTCCTCCTTAGCTTGTGACCACAGGTGCTAAAGTCTCCAACTCCTGGAAGGGCCCTGGGAAGGACTTTGCCCATGAGGCTCCAGCAAGGGAGCGTCCTATCATCCCTCCCACGGGTATGTATAAGTTAATTACCGAAGCAAACCAGCAGTACCCAACAGGGAAAGCTTTTTAAATCCTTTGCTTTTCTATGAACTTGGTTGCCTTCTGAAAAATCACTGTTACAGCTGGAACAGTCTGAGAGCCTGAGCAGAGCAGCAGAAAAGTTGGGGTTTTTCTTCATGAAATCCATGTTTCCGTATTAGCAACACAGTCACAGGAACTCCATCCTGCACTTTCCGATCTATCTGAAGGATGTTCCTCCCTGCCCCAGAAATGCTCAGAGCCTCTTTTTAGCCATTACACTCGCCACCCAGAAGGACAGGCAGAGACAAGCCTGTCGTCGCCGTGGCGCCCCTTAGCTCCCCCGCCAGCTCAGCGCTGCCCGCCTCACAGCTGAAGGGGCTTTCACAGATACAGAGCTGCCCCTCTCCCCCATCAATTTAAACACACAAACCCCCCATACCCCCCCAATGCTATAAACCGCTCGGCCCCTGCGCCCACCCGGCCAGACTCCGCCCGCCTCCCCACCGGAAGGCTCCCGGCCGCATCCTGTTTATGGCGGTTCCCCAGCAGCCGCTGTGCGAGGATAGCGGCGGCTCAGTGGCCGGAGGACAGACCGCTCCCCGCGCCCCCACCCGTCCCCAGAGCCCGGCAGGAGGGCTCCCTGTCCCCTTTCAACCGGTAACCGCAGCCTCTCGCGCGTTCGAAGCGAGCGAGGTGGGCAGAAGGGTACGACAACGGCGAGCTTCTCCAGTGACACACAAGTAGCAGCATCGGGCAATAACGGGTTACTGCACCTCGTGATGCCAGGGGAGATGCTGAACTAGGCAGCGGCTGAGCCACTGAACGCTCCCAGCAGCCCGGTCAAAGCCCTTTTTGGAGGGGAGTGCTGCCCGGAGCTTTCCGTGCCCTCAGAGAAGCCTCGTCCGGCCAGCGAGCCCTCACTCCGCACAGCATCACCCTCCCCTTACCGCCTTCAGATCTCACCCGGAGCTGCTCACAGCACCAGTGCTCCCAGAAGCTCTCAGTCCAGAGCTTCTGGGCGCTTTTGTGACCGGGGCAGGACTGCAGGCCCGGGACAGAAGGGAAGGCAGACACCGCCCCCGGTAGCGCCCGCCCTGGCCGGGAGCGGGGGGAGTGCGGTACCGCCCCGATCAGTGGGGCCTCGCTACTCCCCACACTGTCCGGCCGGAGTGGGGAGGGAGCAGAAACTGGAAGGCAGCATCCAGAATTTCCATCTCACCGAGATACTGGAGCCTGAGAGCCAAGCCTTTCCCTTCACACCGTTAAGTTGGGAGTTAAAGGCAGCTTTCCAGTCGCCCACACTGTGGATGCTCAGTAGCCCTGCGCGTACTAGGATACAGATGTAAAGGTCAGCCCACACTGCAAGGCAACAGGAATACAGAATCCAAATGCTACGAGCACCCTAAGCCATACTTACAGGAGTCTGGGTGACACTGAAGTCCAGTCCTGTTGGCCAGCAGAAAGAGAAAAAGGTATAAGCAGAGCCTCTGTGTGTGTGTGTATATATATACAGAGAGAGAGACAGAACACTCCTGTTAGAGCCCTAGCACAACATCTGTGGAGCACAGAACATTGGTATTTAAGGACTAGGCAGAGCCCTTTCACCCACTAGAGTAGTGCTTATTACATACAGCTGAAGCCAGCAGAACCGTGGTTTGCTGTAAGCACATTCACTTCAGTTTGTATTTTGCACAGCACCTGTGAATCTATGCTAATTAGCCCAGTCTTTAAACCCTTCTTAATTTTAAGAGGAATCAGAGGAACTTGTTCTAAGGCTGAAAATGCAGGTGACCTTCAGCAGTTTGTTCAATCAAAGCATGGGTTGAAGTTACTGGGCTTGTGTCAGTCACCAGCTGCTTAATTGTATCTCCTGGTGTACATCTCTTCACAAGAGAAAATACAACACAAGCACCAAAGGTCACTGGGTTTTCATAACCTGCAGTGCTCTGCAGCATCTGGCAAGAGTCTGGCTTTTATGAGGTTTAGATATCTTAATTTTGCCAGTACTTTGCTGACAGGAAAAGATGCATCCTGGGCTTCAGTTATTGTGCCCTTTTCCTAACTCTGAGGTCTCCATAGAGCTGCTCTTGTAAGTGATGTACAGATGACATTTAACTGATTATCTTCTGGCTACAGCTGAGACCAAGTGCCTACAGTAAAAGAAAAGGTGAGCCAGGCATGGGCTGCAAATGGTACCAGTCCCTTCCTAAACTCTCACAGTCTTTGGCACATTGGATTCAGCTGCCTTTGATTTTTTACCCTAACTCTCAACCTATTTATATTCCCCAAGTGGCAGCTAATCTCTGATAGCCCTGCATTATGCAGCAATAAATTGGTCTCCTTGACCTTTGGATTGCTGAGCCTTAGCCCTAATGTGAGTTATACCTCTGGCACAGAGAATCAGACACTGTCCATCATCCCTACCAGCCCACTTATTAAATCTGTAGGCTTTAAGGAATACCAAAATACCCTGGCGTCTTCCTAACTTCTTCCCCAACCTACACGCCCTGCACATTTAAATTATATAGTGGGGCCCTGAATCAATAGATCTCCAAACCCTAACCTTAATGCAGAAAAAGAGAACATAAGATACTGGCATTCTTCCATACTTACTTTCCTGAAGTCTTTTGCCTGTTGGCTCTGCCTCCTCCCCACCTTTATGTCTCTGCAGAATGCTGTGGCAAACTGGCTCCCAGAGCTTTGTTTTTCTAAACAGCAGCAGCACACTGAGTCTTAATTTCACCTACAACAAGGAGATCAATTCCTGTTCTTGGGAAATAGAGATACTCGCTTGAGTGCTTATGACACCTCCCTGTGCTCCTCCACTGCTAGCAGTCCCAGCCCATACTGTGACATCTTCTCACCAGCAGTCTGGGTACCAGCCATTCTCCCTGCTGAGTGTTCACTGCAACCACTTGCACCATTTCCACAGAGGTCTGGTGGTTTTTTTTCTCATTGTGAATGCAACTCACTCAGAAATTTATTAACAAAAATAAATAATCAATATATTTTGTGGAAAAAAGCCCAAATGAAACTCTTGCCACTCTTTTTGCATCACCTGTCAGTGTTTGTCACCATCAGCTCTGTCATTTCCACAGAGCCAAAATGTCTAATCCTGATTTGAAAAAAGCCATTTTGTTTCTATTACTGTGGTTGATTTCATTTCACATCGGCCAATACTATACTGAATTCTTTTTCTCAGTGTAATGACCTGACATCCAACAGAAAGGGTGCTGCCTTGTGAAAACAAAACATCTGGCATCATCCTATCCACATGCATTGATATTTCTGTTAAGATTTCCTTTTCTTTCTTCCCTTGTTTGGGTGCCGGTAGGGAAGAGCTGCTTCATTTTATCTAAAACATAAATGTCACTCTTGGAGCAAGCTTGGCTCTGTAATTGCATTCATGCTGTCCCCAGCAATAACTTTCTGGCAAAAAAATTCTTCCCTAATTTCACTCAGAGAAGTCTTAACTGGCTTTTTTTTCCTGCAGCTACAAAACATGTGTTACAAAACTCATAAACACCTTCGAATTAATTACACCTATTTCTCCAATGGAAAATGAATTCTCTTTTATTTTCTTCATGACTATATTTTAAACCCAGCCACTGCAGCTCTGGGGCTCTCATTTTTCTACCTGGGCTCCTTAAAAAATCATAATGAGTTTTCTCTGTTCCTAATGATGTGTCATTTAACTTTCCTTCCACCCTCCTTTTCTGCAACAAAGTCAATGTTCCACCTGCCTCCAGGTTATGCCAACTCCTACGCCAGCCTCTGCCTGTAGGATCCTGCCCACAGAGCTCAAAGGCTGTCAGATACAGCGAGCTACATCTTTCAGAGACTCTCGCAATTTTAGAGGCTCCAAGTACTAAAATAATTACAACATGTCTTGCTCAGCTGGTTCAATTCTCTACTTTCTCTGTGGATAATCCCCTACCTGGAAAACAATCAAGGTCCCCTTCCCACACCTGCCTAAAGGTGTTTGAGCAAAAACCCCATCTCTGGCCAGCTGCATCCTAATGAGTGGATTTTGCTGTAGTTGCTACTAGGTACAGATGGAAAGGGACACCACTTACCCACATCCTGCTATACTCAAGGTGCCAAGAAGATGTGTGGCACCTGAAGGGGTTTGGGATAACCATAGTTTTCTCATTTTCCTCCTTTCCTTGAGCTGGACATCTTTGCTCACTGCTGTTGACAGCTGTGTAGAGGTGATGCTGCCTCTTGTAGATGAAGTGAGCTCTGAATCCTCTTCCCCTGGAAGTAGAGGTGCCCTTTGGACCATGTCTTTAAACGTAGACTTTAAAATCACAGCAATTCTGTAGCCCGTGGCCAAGCCATGGGCTTGCAACTTTTAATTCAGCACCACTACTGTGTCTTGCCCTGCCCATAGGAGGAAGATGGAGAGGATACACCAACCTTCAGGCCAAAGCAGCACTGCGCCATGAAAAAAGCATCCTTGTTTTTAAAGATTTTGAACACCAGGCAATTCCCCAAAAGCAAGTGGGACAAGTTGCATAGCCACTTCAGAAGGCTCAGGGCCAATGTAGACCCAGTCAGGTGGCATCTCACCCTACTAGGCCTTGAAGATGGACCTCGACCTGTGGGAGAAGGTTGAGAGGAGGGACATGACAATGGTCAGAAGGCTGGAGCACCTCTCCTGTGAAGAAAGGCTGAGAGAGATGGGGTTGTTCAGCCTGGAGAAGGTTCCAGTGAGACCTTATTACAGCCTTTCAATATAGAAAGGGGGTGTTATAAGAAAGACAGAATTTTTCTCAGGCCCTGTAGTGACTGGACAAGGAGCAATGGTTTTAAACTGAAAGAGGGTAGGTTTAGATTGGACAAAAGGAAGACATTTTTCACTATGAGGGTGGTGAGGCCCTAGTACAGGTTGCCCAGAGAAGTTGTGAAGGCCGGGTTGGGTGGGGCTTTGAGTAGCCCAGTCTGGTGGAAGATGTCCCTGCCCATGGCAGGGGGCGTTGGACCAGGTGTTCTTCAAAGGTCTGTTCCGAACCAAATCATTCTGATTCTAAGTAGGGTCAGAACACAATGCTGGCACCATTGTTGCTGCTTGTAATGAGCTCAAAGATGCTCTCCTGGGAAAAGAAATCTGGACTCAGTGCATGCATCAAAGAATGTGCTGTCCTCACCCTGATGGGAACCTGGGGGCTGTCCAGGGCCATATTTCACCTGACATTGCTCTGACGCCTCAGCATGATCTGTGGAAGGTGCCCAGCCCTGTTCTATGCAGTGCTGACTGGTGGCACTGAACCCTGCAAGTGGATTGTGTGCAGCATGGAGCTAAAGGAAGAGGATGCAAATTACCCTGTCATGGTCCTGCAATTAATTTACAAATTTAATTGACTTAGATTTTATTTCAGCTTTGACTGACATGGTAGCTCTTTGCTGGACCATGCTGGAGGATGGTACCTAGAAGGTGGGAGGGAACGGTGAACAACCACCACGGGAGGGCTGGGTAGGCAGGAGCCAACCTTCCCATCACCAGGATGCTAATGCAGGATAGGGCTGATACTGTCCTCCTTCCTACCCGACAGTGTTGGAGCTTGGGGGACACATGTTTATGTTATAAGTACAGTGAGGAATCAAAAGAGTCTGTAACCAGCAGGCTTTTTCTCTCTGGGAGCAAATAAACATAGTGCCAGTGTCTCCACCCTGGAATCCCTCCCCACCAAGAAGGTAGTAGTGATATAAAAATGTAATGGGATCCCAGTGCCCAAGGGGGAATGGGCAAAAGCCCAGGGTATGCTGCTCCCCAGAGCATTGCTTCTGTCTCTATCTCCCAGATTATTTACCTCACTGTGAAGAAGACAACAGTATTTCTCTTACCTGGTGAAGAAAATTATTTCCTTTTAAGACCCCACTAAAGCTTCAGCTCTTGGGAGACTTTTCCTTGTTATTTGTTCTCTGATAGAAAAGGAACAAAAATTATTACCACAACAAGGGATAAAGGGATTGGAAAATACTTAATATTTCTACACAGCTCTTTTTAAACCTAGAGGGCTCTGACTTTAAATTAATGAAGAACTTAGTTCTCTTGGCTTGAAAGCATCAGGGCTAAAATCTCCTTGTAGGGAAATCAAGGGTCTCAGCTGATTTCACAGCTGTGTGTGTTATAGCTGTGCCTCAAGATCTCAGCTAGGATCAGGGCTGTCTCTACCCGCTCCCTGGCATCTCCAGTCCAGAAAAAATCAATGCTTGTGTGAAAAGAGAGCACAGATGAAAGAGAGAACCAGTGGATCAACCAGCAAGGGGGAGGGAGAATGTAATCTCTGCAGTAGTGACTGTTTTGGGGACCAGGAATCCACACACGTTCAAGTTAAGTGTCATGGCCAATTGCTGGATCCTACTAATAGCAGCCAGCACATCCTCTCCTTATTCTCATGCTCAAGCACACAAAAGGTTGGAGAAGAAATAAAGGCAGACAGGGCCAAGCTCAAGGTTGGAGAAGGCAGTCAGTGGAGACAGAGAGCCCTTAACTATGAAATCCTGCCTCCCCCCTTAGGTCATCCTGCTGTAAATCCTTCCCTATTGAATGACTGACAGACAGTGCGCAGGGGAGCTGAAAGACCTGGCTGGGAACAGCCTCAGTGCTGGGATCTTCTGGAAACAATAAGAAGCAACCCCTCTCCCATAATTTCACCTTTTAATTAAGGCAGATGGGCAGACTGACTATGGGGCTGGTGAATGGAATTAAATTAAGAAGTCAGATGAGAATCTGTGGCAGAGTATGTTGAGATCTCCTGTTCCCCACACAGGGACCGGGGGCTCCTCCATGCTTCCTGGCTCATCTTACATCTGTATGTGCTGACGACAGCAGGACCAACAGCTTGTCATTGTCTGAAATTCATTTGTAACTGTAGAGCCACTGATCTCTTGTTACTTTATGGCCGTAAACTGACCCAAATGTCCCAACTCACCTTGGTGGCCCTGCAATCTAACACTGCAGCACTCTTAGAGGGTCCCCAAAGTGGGTGATGTGAAAAGTACCAGACAGTGATTTTGGTGTTTGCAGGCACAGATGGTTCCCGATGGAATCCTGGCAGTCCTGTCAGCTTTGTGGTGCTGCTGGTTTTTGCTGCTGAAATTCATCACTGTCCACAGCACCCAATGCAGCAAATTGAAGAAAGGGCTGGACCTGGGCAAAAGCAGCAGCCCACACATGTTTTGGTAGTGGGGTTTCTCTTCTCCTTACCAGAAATGTTTCTTTTTAGACACTTGGGAGCAAACAAGATCTCAGAAAGTCAGAGAACTTTTGGGCTCCAGTGGAGTAGCATCAGATGGGAAGTCTGAGGTTATACACCTTTAGACAGTCCTTCTGCAACTGCCAAGAAACACCACATTCCTCTACCTTCAGCTTCAGCCCCTGCATTTCAGATGTCCAGAGGTTTTCATCCTCTTCTGGTGGATACAGAATTGGGGAGGGGAAAGGAGTCCCCAGGGGAAGCCAGCACTGACGCTGCCTGGGTTTGTGTGCAATGGCTGCAGTGTCCATGCAGTTTAGTTAACTCCTCCTAAATATGCTCTGGCTCAATTCCCCCTTCTGCTCCTGGATGCTTGTGCGCTCTGTCAGGGGTCCGTGAGCCTCCACACTTGATTCCCCCATGTGAAGTACTGTCAGGGAATCCTCACTAGGGCTGGATTTGGATTTTATGGAGTCCCCGAGCTGAGTATGTTCCTTTGGGGTATTTTGCATCACTGTTACAAAACAGTTGTGCCTTGTCTACCACAGAGCTTCACTTCTCAGGGTTCCTGGGCATCCAAGGGGCCACAAATTCACTGACGATGAACTAACAAACCCTGGAATTAAAAAGAGGGAGAGAAACATGAGTGCAAACTGATTTTTTTTTGCTTTCTCTTGTGTGCATGTGGTGGGCATGAGGATATACTTGATTACATTATTGTATCTGCTGGGATAAACAAAAAAATCAGTGGTGTCAGGAAGCTGCTGTACTAAAATTAAATTACTCTTTGGGGTGCCTGTGGCCAATCACACTTAGAGCAATTGCTTTGGGGACTGGCTGATGCTTGATGGTCTGTTCTGAAACTCAATCAGACCTGGCAATTAAATGAGATTCAGGACCATCTTAATTCAGTGTTTAAGCTTTTTTTTTTCCATCCCTGGGGTCTGAGCTAGGCATGTGATAGGAATATCCATTGTAAGAAAGGGAGAAATAAAGGAGAAGGGAGTGATCTTTTTGGCTCTTCTCTCCTTCCAAAAACCCCTGCACCAGCAGACAGCTGAGTCCATCAGCCCCTGCCCATTTCCCATTGCATTTCCCAGGATCGCGGCCCTGTGTTCCTGAAAGCCAAGTGGGAAGAAGCCTGGAAGCATAGTGGCACAGAGGATGGGAAAAGGGGGATTTCTGGTTTCTGGCCCATTCCAGCCAGGGCAAGAAGGCCCCAATGCATTGCATTGTGTTGTGGCCCTCTTGCACTGGCTGGAATGGGCATCCAGGAATGCGCAGGAGGATGTGGGAGGGTACAGGAGGGCATAGAAGGATGCAGGAGGGTGTGGGAATGCAGCAGTGTGCTCTCCCTGTTATTCCCCCTCTTCCCCCCTTAGCTCCTGCTTGGGCCATGGTCCTCATGTCCATCACAACATCAGTTGCGATAAGTTGCACCTGGACTTTGGGGGATAGCTGGCAACACAGGCAAAACACTGTCTGGAGTGGGGACCTAGGTATTTTGTTCCCATGAGAATATGACTATAGGTCAATTATCTTACTCTATAAGTAGTGGACAGCCCAAAATCACCTTGAGCTCTCCTGTACGGCAGTGAGCTGCACATCAGGATCTCCCCTTTTGTGAGGATGCTTGCTTAAGGTTCCACCCCTCGAGGTTGAGAGATTCCTTGCCGCAACAGATTCTCAGTAAGTGGCTAATAGCATGCTAAACTTTGAAATCTTAGCTAAGTAATATAAGATTGATTGAGCACATCTAATCCTTTAGCTATAAACTCTTAACCAATTCTAGGATTGGATCCAGCCGCACCTAGACTCCTCTCTGAGAACTTTAGAAAGCAAGGGGGTCCTTTCTGAACCTCATGACTTAATGGGAGGGTTCCCCTGACAGCTTGACTGACCCTGTCCTCTATGCATTAAATGATCAAGTGTACCTTGCCATCGAGTCTCGTAAAACACTCTTGCGTTTGTTACTAATTTTGTTAAATCACTGTTTCACCTTAATGAATATGTCACTACTTCTCTCTTACGAGTGAAGTTAATCACTCTGCCAGAGACAGGGAATATGTGGGCGGTTGCAGGGGGTGCAAGAGGCAGCATCAGGATGCAGGAGGGCACAGGACGGTGCAGAGAGCTACAGATGTAGGGGGGTGCAGGAGGACGTGGGGGTGTGTGTGCAGTGGGATGCAGAAGTGTGGAGGAGGAGGCAGGGGGACTGAGATGGTCTGGTCCTGAGTCAGCCCTCCCAGAGCCGCCATGGGAGGCCGCTGCTGGCGNGGGCCGGGGGAGGGCTCAGCCCGTCCCGCCCAGCGCTGCTCTCCGGCGGCGCCGATGGGGCTGGGGTCCTGGCTGCGCTCGCTGGGCGGCTGCTGTGGCTGCTGCGGAGGGGAAGCGGCGGCGCCCGAGAAGGAGCCTTTGCTCAGGTGAGATCCTGCCCCCCGTCCCCTTCCCTGTCCTTTAGCCCCCTTGGAGGGATGGGGCTGAGCCCCCACCGGCGCGAGCAGGAGGAGGGATGCTCCCACCGGAGATGGGTCGCTTGGTCCCCAGCCGCGCGTGAGCCCCTCTTCAGCCCCACGCCGACACCCTCTGGACTCCAGAGCCCTTTCCCGGAGGTTGGCCGCCCCAGCGCCTCAAGCCGAGCCCCGATTCACCCCAAAACAGTTTCCAGTGATTTTGTTTTCTGTGGGGAGTTGGCCGTCCTCTGCGAGAGCCGGGCGAGGCTCCAAAGGGACTGTTTCCCGGCTGCGAGAGGCTGCTTTCAGTCCCCTTTCCACCTGGGTTGGCTCGCCATAGGGGCCGGGTTCATTCTGACACCGCGATGCACACCGGACTGCTGCCATGGGGGATTTTATGGTTAAGTTTTAATAAGCGCACCGGTCTCTTCGGTGTTTCCCGTGCACCCTTCCCCGTGGGAACCCTTGAGCTTTTGCCTTTCCACGGTGGAATTTCAATAGAGGAGGCCGAGGCACTGAACAAAAAGGGTGTCCCCACGTCGCTAACGCAGTGGGGTCGGGTCTTATCATCGGGCAACTCTGTGCTGTGCAGAGCTCTGTTCCCGATCTGGGGATGCTGGAAAGGACACACCACGGCACTGCTGGAGCTGGCTTTATGTGAAAGCAGCACGCGTGCTGATTTCTAGAGAGAACGTTTTTCTGTCCTGCTATCGGTCACATCTGCCATGACCACGGAGCCGTGAGGTTGTGTGGTTGTGGGATTTCTGCACAAAAAGATGAGTCCCTGAGTCGTGGAGAAGAGCTGTGAGCTGTGCAGGCACGTAAGCATATTTGCATGTTGCAAAACCTTTGTGTGCAGGGTGTGTGGCACCTCTCCCTCATTCCCCAGCTGCCAGCTGGACTCCTGGCCACCGCCAGAGCCCACCATGGGTGTCTCTGCCCTCCTGGTATCATTTGTGGGACAGAGGCATTTCAAGAAAGAGGGTGGGATGTTCCCAGTGTGGCCTACATGGGTATCGGGTAATAGCAGAGCTGACAACAGGACTTGAAATGTCCTAATTTTGTGCTGTTGCAGCAGCAGTTACCTAAATAATAACCAGATAATCCTGAGCATGGGGCCTCCAGCTCAGGAAATTGGCATTAACCTAATGAGAGGCAAGCACACGTGCGGAGAGGCTCCTGACTGCTGCCTTGCCAGCTAGGGTGGCTGTCCCTCGCCGGGCACCATTCTTTAGTAACATCCCTTCTGCTGGCGATCCAATTAATGCTGCCTATAAGTCGGAAAGCCTGTATAAATGCTGCACATTTGAAAGGCACCTGCTCTTGCACAAGAGTGCCAGTGTGATTAAGCTAACAGCCTAATCACTAGCTTGTCCCTCTTTGGGAGGCTTTGGGGTTTTATTTCGAAGGGGGTATCTTGCAAGAGCATGCTTGCTCTATTTTCATGTTTACCACAGCATTGTTTAAAATTAATAGCTTGCTTGAGGTTTCAGATCTTTTAGCTGCTTTTTAGATTTTGGGAGCTGGTATTGCTACCAAAATGTTGACTTTATGACTTTTCACCTTATTTTCCCCAAGCGGAGAGATTGTGGCCTCAAAGATCTGACGTGTCAAAGAACAAAGCAGTGAGAAGGAGGTAATATATGTATAATTAGGTGCATATATTACCTGAGTGTATACAAAGCCTGCTGTATCCCGTGCCAAGGGTGGTGAGAGCAGCCAGTGCTGTGTGTGGAGGTGGGGATGGAGCACAGATTTAGGCACAGTGCTAAGTGCAGGGCTGGGAAAAGAAACCCCAGCCAAAGTCCCTTCTGGTCCCGTGGAGACTCCTGTAACCTGCAAAGCAGGCTGCTGTTCACGTGCTCCATTTTTCCCTCCCATTTGTTCATTTTAAATGTTTCTTGGAAGTCCAGCATGCTCTGGGGGTGCTCACTGTTGGCAGAACTCTCCGTGCTTGTATGGATTTGCTGATTCCTGGGAACTGCCTCCATCCCTTACAGTCTGCCGGATGCTTCTTGCTGCGGTTTGGAAATAGAGATGCATTTGGGAAGTGCCTTGCAAGCTGTGAGGGAGCGGCTCATAAAAGCTAAGGGCTTGTTAATATCATTGCCAAATACTGTAAGTCAGATGTTAAGGGTACTGGTAAGTCACTGAGTGAGAAAAAGCCTGTGAAAGGCAGGATGGGACTGAACTCGTGCTGATAGCATGGCTGGCTACTGAGCGATTCCCTTCCAGGCTGGGATCCTGTCTGCTACATGTTTAAAAATGGGTGGAGTAAATCCATGCTGAATCCAGTGTAGGAATGGCTGAGCTATGCCATCCACACCCTCCAAGTTAAGTTTGCTTGTCTTTAAGAGATTATCTTTTCCCTTATTACCTGTTGCTCAGGTTTTCAGTTTGTTGAAATTCTAATTAACCTTCCTGTAGGAATGCTGATGTGAATGATTTTTTTCTATTTTATCTATGTGCTGGAGCTCCTCTTAGCATCTTTTTTATAGCTTGGCATCACAACTAAAGCACTCAGCGTTATCTGAGGTTTCGCTGGATGGGTTCCTTGCAAAGAAATGGGATTTGGGTAGCAAATAGAATAAACAGTGGGTTGTTCTAACAAGAATTGAGCAAGGATTGCCACAGGATAGCTGATAGGTAAGGTTGAAAATATTTCTTCATTTGTGTTGTTCTGTTCAAGCGTCTGGACATTTTGATTAGAAACGTTGTGGAAATACTCTGATAAAAGTTCTCCTGGCATAATTAAGTAACCCTATAAAAAAAATACACGCATTCCAGTATCAACATAAAGTCATAAAACACAGAACTGCCATCAGTGCAGAGAAAAGCTCTTTGCCCCAGTGGGGACAGCCTTCCCAGAAGCTGGCTGCTAAGCAGATAAAGCCTGAAGTTCACAAGCAGGCTGAGGACATTTCCACGCTCAAAATGAAGATGGAGCTACGCATCCTTTCTGTGCCTTGGCACAGGTCATTGTGCAGTTCAGTGCATTGCTGTATCTCAGGCAGGAGTTGCCAGAGTGAGTTTTCCGCTATGGGGATTATCTGCTTGATTCAGTAGGGTTTGGGCTGCTGGGGAGAAAAGAGATCTGTGGGGTCGCACAGACACATGCTTGCAGAAGTGGGACCTCTGGAGAGCATCCAGTCCAACCCCTGCTTGAGCAGGGTCATCAGGAGCAGGTTGCCCTGGACCATGTCCAGCTGGGTTTTGAGTGTCTCCAAGGATGGA
Organism: Nycticryphes semicollaris; assembly: GCA_013400055.1. Taxonomy (NCBI): domain Eukaryota; kingdom Metazoa; phylum Chordata; class Aves; order Charadriiformes; family Rostratulidae; genus Nycticryphes; species Nycticryphes semicollaris. The sequence continues at coordinate 453,218 of VXBJ01007655.1, read as the reverse complement.
GACTCTACAATCTCTCTGGGCAACCTGGGCCAGTGTTCACTCACCCTCGCAACAGATTTTTTTTTTTTTCTCATGATTAAAGAGAATTTCCTGTATTTCAATGTGTGTCCTGTCATGAGGCACCACTGAGAAGGGTCTGTCTCTTTCTCCTACATGTGGGTCAGATCCCCCTGAGCGGTCTCTTCCCCAGGTTAAACAGTCCCAGCTCCCTCAGCAGAGGTGGTGTGTATTTTGTCCAAAATAAAACCATGCCTAATGGCACTGCTTTTGAGGAGAAGATGGGTAGAAGCTGCTTCTTTGGCCAAGAGGCAAGGGTGAGGCTTTGCATGCAGCTGTCCCCTTGCTGGCTGCTCAAGGCATACCCCTCTGCACACGAAGTCTCCCTGGGACAGATTGTGCTTCTGGGATCTTGGCACAGTTGCAGGGTTAGCTGGGCAGAGAGAAAGTACACTCTGGAGCCACCGGGATTTCTGAATCTTAGTTAATTAGAACTGTTCCCACATTAAGCTCAGACAGGCTGACGTGGAGCTTGCACGGTGTTTGGTGTGGGAAGGTGTGATGGAGAGCAGGGCAGGGGGCTGTGGGAACAATGGGGAGATGCTACATTTCCTTCTCACAGATGGATGCTCACAGTTCTTCCATCCAAGCTGCTCAAATAATATCTGGTGTCTTTAGCAAATTTGTGTCACTGATGTCTTTCATGGCAGCACTGCCTAGTTTGAACTGTGGCTTGTGTGGTCAGGATGTTTGCTAAGGGAAAACAAAGTCTGTATTCCTGTTCCCTGCTCCTCCTCTTCTTTCTCTCTCCCAGGTAGGACACTGGTCTGCGAGAGGGAATGCGACAGCAATAGGCACACTTTACCCTGGGAAGGTAAAAGGAGGTGGTGTGATGCTGCAGTAGTTAACCCTGACTTACCTCTCCCCCTCTCTGCAGTAACAACAACCCCTACGCGTCCTTTGGAGCCACACTGGCACGGGACGAGGAGCAGAACCTGTGGAGCACCCCGCATGACGTGACCCACACAGAGGCAGATGACGACCGGGTGCTGTACAACATGATCGTGGTCAGGAACCAGCTGGACAAGGACTCAGAGGTGAGGCGGTGCCATTCCTTGCACTCAGTTTCACTGTGGACCAAGGGTTGGTGCTTTTATCAGATACTTTGGCAGTACCTTTATTTAAGCACCCGTTAAACTGCTAGAAAGACCCTGAAGTCCCACAGCGTTGCTCACCTAGGCATCAGGTCCTTCTATCTGCTCCATCACTCTCCAGATTTTATTCTGTATCTGGTATGGATGCATCCATAGCCATCTCATTCCTGGAAAGTTTGGAGATGTCTCTGTAGCCATCTCTTCCCTGGGAAGCTTGGGGATGTCTCTGGCAGCTGAGCCAAGAGAGCCACCCAGAGCTGGGATGCACGATGTCCTGCAAGCACCTCTACCACCACCATCTGCAAATGCATGCTGGTAGCACTGGGACTCCTAGCTCAATTTTCTAGCTTCACAAGCTACTGGGTTTTTTTGTCCAATATTTCCCTGATTTGGCCTTTCCATGATCAGACTGGCATCAGTCCTGCCTGTGGTGGCTTTTGCCCAGCAATGGCAGCACCTGGAGCTGAGCTTCTGCTCCAGTGATGCATGAAGTTAAATACTCCTCTAATGGGTTGTACGGCAATTATCGAGAAGCGGAGAACTGGCACAGCTCTTAGCATACAAGGGAAAGATCATTGCTGTTACATAAAGGCTGTTTTGCAGCCCTGATTTCCTTTGCTAAAGCACTTCTGCGCAAAGGAGATTTCAGTGGCATGATTAGGAGCAGGCTGTAGCAAATAGTGACATATTTTCTCCTTTCTGATTGCTTTTAAGACTTTAGAATGTTTGCAGGAGAGCCTGGAGGCTTCACATGTAATTTCAACATGATCCCACTTCATCCAAGAGACTGCAAGACTGTAACTTCTTCCTGTAATAGTCCCCTTAAACCACAAGCTAGCTCAGCTTTCACGAGAAGCCTTAAACTCCAGAGGTACAGCTGAGACCAAAATTATACTTTTTATAACTTAAAATGAGATGAAATAATGCGATCCTAATGTATTCTTGCTGGCTAGAATCTCCATGTAATGTTTGAGGGGGTTTTTTTGGAGGGTATTGAATGAACCGTGGTGTTTACATTTGCATGGGTTTGTAACATCATTTTCATGGCTCCACGTAACCTTTACAGCTATTGCAGCTGTACCTGAAGATATTCTCTTCCGTCTCCACCACTGCTTTCTCTATCTTGTGATTACTTGTCTTAGAGAAAACAGGGGGCTTCATCCATCCCACACTGGCTGAGAGAAATGAGGACAACTCTGTTTAGGGTGCTGCACTGGTCCTGGGCTGTTCAGAGCTGAGTGTACTTCAGGGCATAAAGAACTCGTAATGAGCCCTTCCTTCAGTGGAAGCTCCTCATTTCAGCCTGTGCCCAGTCAAGTGGCCTTGACTTAGGGCTCATTATGAGGTAGGCCTCCTAAAAGCTATTATTATTTATAAAACGGTATCATAAGTGGATGGGCTGCTAAAAAGATGGCTCCTTGGGCAAGGGAGCATTGTGCCTTGCTTAGGTTGCAGAGGAGAGCATCAGTTATGGGTGAGCAAGGAGCGCTCCTGTAGCCACTTGTCCTAAACCCAATGTGCCTGTTTGTCCTAAATCCAATGCTTTCTCTCTACCTTCAGCATGTTCAGGGTTTTTAGCAGGTCTGTGCAGTCGCCATGCCTGCCAGTGAGAAAGAAAAGTTTGGGGCATGGGGTTTCTTCCCCACAATGAATGTAAGATCACATACCCTAGTTTTTTTATGCAGTGCAATTAATAAAAAAGCTTGAAGTTGACTTTGACATCATCAGGTTGACTTTGAAGAAAGCCAACGCACGATATGCTTGATTTGAATTATGGCAGAATGCCCTTTGCAGCTATTGACCACCAGCCTCTGCGCTGCCTCTCTTTTGCAGCTAGGGAAACTGAGGCAAGATATAGACTGGACAGCTGCTGCAGTTTCCAGTTGCAGCTCCTTCTGGGTGGCAGGACAGGGAGGGACTTGGCTGCCAAAGCTAACATTCCTGCATTTGCCCACCCCCCCACTCCCTCCCCCAGTGCTGAAATCTCTCCTTACTCCAGTGAGAATTTTAAAACTAGGCCAGACTGCATTGCCCTCCCCTCCTAATGAGGCTTCAGTCCTGAGAGACATGAAAAAAGCCCAATTGCAAGGGCTGTAAAAGCCATAATCTGCTTTGTGAGCTACTCTGCTCCCAAAGTCCCTGGGGAGAGTGTGCGGATGCTGTAGGACAGGGGATGGAGGAATGCCTTGTTGTTATGCAGTGGGCAAGCATTATGAAACCATAGCTCCTTATTTCCTCTTGGTTAAAATCAGACTGAAAGGAGAACTACTCCCTCTATTTCTGCTCCTTCGTTTAGCAAAGAAATTTTGACATGCTGTGCATTTACTGTATGCTTTGCCATTCCCCACTTCTGTTGTTGTGGTTACCTAGCACAGGACTTTGGAAGGATCCCAAAGAGCAGGTCGCTCTGTGTCATTTATGTTTTATCTGTATCTGTTTTATTTGAGGCACCTCTGCCTCAAACCAGTATCACACTTTTTTTTTTCATCTGCCTAACCCATTTCTGCTTTCCTGGGTATTTTTTTTTTTTTTTAAATGGTTGTTCATCTAATGACAAGGTGTTGTGAGCTAAACCAGAAGAAGTGGTGGGCCAAGATGCAGTGGTGACATCGGTACAGCGCTGGATGTCAGTGGGTATGGTCCATGATGGCCCTCTCCTGGCCTGGGCACCTCTGCTGTGATCACTGTGAATAAATAAGCCAAACTGTATGCGAAGGGACAGACGCTCTGCCACTAAATGCACCCTGTAACTCAGTCAGTTTTCTGCATATTAGATCATTCGTGGTGGAGCTGCCAGCGACTCACAGCATTGGTGTCCTACTTTGGGGTCAGTTCCTTGCTCCTACCATGGGGCTGGACCCACACCTGATCCATGTGGAGCAGTTTCTTCTGCTGACTGCCCTGCTCTGGGAAATTTGGCAGCTCCAGCCCAAACTTGGTGTGACCTTAACTTGTGTAAGGATGAGAGGACTGCTCCACCCTGCTCCTCGCTGAACCAGGGCAGCAAGCTCTTCAAAGCAAGCACCGTGACATCCCTGGGTGCGCCCTGTTTCACGCCCACTGGGCTGGTCCTGCTCGGTGCTGTGTGCTGGGAGTGACGGCTCAGGGGGCCGTTGGCCATGGCGGAGCACCCAGCAGTTGCAAAACCCACCGTGCAATAGGTAGATGAGGCAAGATTTGCTGGAGCTCCTAAAACCATGAGGACTGAGCAACTTCTAGCTCCACATTTCTGTCTGCATGAGGCCGATGAGCATGATGTGCTTGGATGCACTTCCAGAAGCAAAGTAGGGGCAGGGGAGGGTGTGCTCAGAGGAAACCAGAAGAGCCGTAGCTGAAGGGCTGGCTTAAAGGGGCTGGTAAAGCTGGTGCAGCCTTTGGAGATCAAAGTTGTTGTCAAAGCTTTTGAAGGCTGAGGTCAACTTTTTCAAATATGGAAAAAATACTTCTTTTCCTGCTCTTGCCCTGCAGCATCGTTGAACCTGTTGTGGTGTAAAGTAAAACCCCAAATCTGGAGGGTAAATGAGGACCTCTAGGAAAACAGGATGTTATTTAAGGTGCTGCACAGATACAAGCCAAATCACTGTTCCAGCATGAACCCTGCTAAATGGGGAGAAAAGTGTTTTATGGGAAAGGGGAACTACTGTGCTTCCAATGGTAACAGCAAGAGCTGGGCTTGTTTGGCTTATAAGCACAGTGTGGCAGATGGCTCCCTCCATGAGCACCAGTTTGTGGTGGCCCTGGTGCCTCAGTGTCCTCTGATGGGGTGCATGGAGTTACCCAGCCGTGGGCAGAGGGCCTGAGCTGTTGCACCAATACTGGCTCCAGAGAACAAGGCAGGTTTAGGGCAGCTGCGCTGTGGGTCTGTGAACAGAAACTAAAGGTGGGTTTTTGCATTATGAATGAGAAATAAACACTGGTTTTATGGCTTATTGTAAATGCAGTGTTTCTTTCTTCTTTTCTCTTATTCCCTTGGGCAAGGTGGGATCATAAACCCCACTAGCAAAGGCAGTTCCTCAGCTTGCATCACTGCTGGGGGCCTGGCTAGTAGAGCTGAGCTGGTATGATCCTTCTGGCAAGCCCATTAGCGAACTGACAAGTCCTATTTTTCTGCCTCCTCCTGCTCTCCTACAGTATTAGTCTTTTTTAAACACATTACAGAGAAGGTCAGTATTGTGACACACTGTTGCTGGGGCATAGAGAGGAGATGGGATTTGCCCAGGGTTGGGAATTGTGGTCGGAGAGCCCAGAACTAACCCACTTAATATCTATAAACTCCTCCTTGCTTCTGTTAAAACTGAATCCAATTTAAGCTTATTCTAATATGAAACATTGTCTGATGGTTTAATGTGTGAGCGTGGATCTAGAGTTTGTATTTGCTTAGTTACTTCCAGTGGGGACAATTGCTGAACCAGAGTGGGAGCATCCCTGGACGTGGTGTGGCACCTGCCTGGACCAGTATTTTGCAGACTTTGCCTGATAACTCTGTTTTGACCTCATTTCCAAAATAACTCTTGAACAGAATGGTGACACCAATTGCTTTCAAGGGAATACAGGAGAAGGCTTTGGTAGAGGTTTGCTTTGGCAACATAAAGAAAGCTACCTACTAAAAGGAAATTTCCATAAAAGCGGGGATGAAAAGTTGGACAGTGCTTGCCTGTTCTCTTGGCACAGTTTTTCCCAGAGCTCTCAGTTATATACCAGCCTGGCTTATGTTTCATGCCCAGCATTTCCTCACTTCCATTTGGCATTTGCAGATTTAGCATAGAATGCTACGGAGTCCAGGGAAATTTCCCGGGTAAATACTTGAAGGGCTGAGCACCCAGAGGAGAGAGGCAGCAGGGGTTTCCCTTCTGTTTCTGGGATATACTTGACACATACACAAAGGGTTTTCTCAAGCCCCCACTGTATATGTTGTGCCCTGCTACATAGGTTTAAAAGGCCAAACCTGATTCCATAAAGAAGGGCCAGGAACTGCAACCTGCTTTGGTTTCTTGTGGTTAATTCAGATTTTGGCAAAAGGGTATTTTTCTTAAAGGATTGTTTTTGAATGCATTACTGGGATGGCCTGTAGACCTGTAGAAACACCAAGGAGTTTGGTGAGCAGCAGACTCCTGCTGTACTTTCTCAGTACTGTGTGCAGGAAACTTCCCCACCTCTCCAGAAGTTACAACTAACTTTGCAAGAGGCAATACAGGGAATGGAGGTGCACAGAAGATGCAAAAAGAAGTGAAGTTCTGGGAGTGAGCTGCTTGTCCCGTGCATATGGGCTCGGACGTCTTGCGGGAAGGGGCTCCAGTGGGAAGCCAGCCCAGGGTGCAGCGCAGTGGGCAGCCTGCTCCACCCTCACTCTTGCCCAGGGCTGCCGAAGGACCGGTGTGCCCTGTTCTTCCGCTGGCTGGTGCCCCGGTGGTGGTCGCTGTCACAGCAGCAGCAAGGTGTGAGGGATAAGTGGGGTTTGGCCAGAGTCCTGGCTTCTTGCCCTGGGGCCACCCAGCAGCATGTGCTGAGCAGTCCACCTCGTGATGATGTCCAGCTCCCTCCGCAGGTCACATCTTGGTGACTCAGGGGATGTGCACTGGAATCACCCTCCCCAGAGTCTCTGATGTTGCCCATTCCTATGCAGAGACACAGGCAGGACTAGCTTTGCTTTTCCTCTGCTGTGTAGTTAAAAGGAGGTGCTTTTTAGATTATCTTTTTGTGATGGAAAGATGCTCTTAACTTTATTTCCTTCATTAAAGCAACATGGAGAATAGCCACGTGCCCACAGCATTTAGGATGTCTCCGCTACAGGGAATTGCCTGGGAAAGCTTGCTGTTTTGTAAGGCTGATGGGGAACAGAGCATGAGTTCCTTCAACAGCTCAGCCCAGAGCTGCCCATCCTCACCTTCATAATCTCTAGTCAAATACATCCAGCTCCACACTCAGGCAAAAAAAATACCACTAAAACAGGAGGTCCCCTCCAGACACTGCTGTAAAGCTTAATTTTCTGTAACAAAGCTGCTCATTTGCACACACACCACACCCCCATGCCCCCTCCCCCCCCCAAAGTCTTCAACAACAGAACACTGTTAGGCGTCATCTGGGACTAAATACACACTGTATTTGCTTCCATAATGCAACTCGGTAACTGTGGTGTACATGAAAGCCATAACCTAGATTCCCTTAAAATAAAAATAGACAAGGGAAAACACACTGCTGTTAATCCAGAGAAAATCAGGAGCAGCTTCCCCGCATGCTAAGCACTGCTCGCCATTTAGTTTAGTGGAGTCTGGCTCGGTACCACAGGGGGTAAATCCCTGCAGCCCTGAAAGCTGCTGCCAGGTGCCAGCAAGCCACATTTCAGGGAGAGGAGCATCTTTCCCACCCCCCTGGCTTGCTAATTCAGCAGTGTGAAGCATGCCTGGCATCACAGACTGTGTTGATCAATCGTATGCATTAAAGCACTTGTTTATCTCTGTGGGAGGGCAGATACACACAGCTCATTTCCCTACCACATGCCCAGACTGATTTGCTGTCATTTCTGTGTATACCATGGAGTCACAAGCAGACTGAGACGTTTCCAAGGGATCTTTGCCAGTGGGGACCACAGCATTGTGCAGCCTTTATTCTTTTTGTTTAAAATTTTCAAGGTTGCAATAAACTTCCCAAAAAGCTCTAATACAATAAAGGTCCTCTTTTCTTTTTCATCATGAGGAACTCAGTTCCCAGCTACGAGCTGGTGTCATGAGAGGAGTCTTGTCCCTGCCTCCTTTTTCTAGTGAAGGGCTGAAGAGGCGTTTTGATGCCTTGTGCTGGCAGCCAGGTGCCCTCCTGTGCAAACAGTAAAGCTGTTTCAAGTATTGCTGCAGGCAAGAGAGAAGCAGAGCAAAACTAGCTTGTTGTGAGCAGCAGCACAAAGCTAAAAATGAAGGGGATTTTGCTCTCCAGGAGGATGAGTGGTGCTGAGTGAGCGGCTGCAGGCAGAGCTGCGTTTCCCCTGCGCTCCTGACCTGAATTCACCAGTGCCTTAACCCTGCTGGCTGCTTCTTCCAAAGCATAATCTCCAAGGGTTCCTGCAGCTATTGCTTAACAACAAGAAAACAGGCTCGTCATTCAATTCTCTGCAGTGGTGGCATACGAGCCAGATTCAGGAGAAAACATACCAAGAGCTCTCCAACTCTTTATCAAATGAAGTCAACTTTTTAAGGCACCAGGTGTCAGAAAACCAGTGGGATTTCCAAAGCACAGCCTACTTGGCTAGATATTGTTTAACACCTTTAAACCCAGCGTGTCATATAGGAAAATCCCAGGGAAATGGCACAGGTTAACCTGTTTATTCGACAAGAGTCCATCTATGTAATCTGTTGCTGAGAAATGAGATTCATTAAGGTTCTGAGTGCAGGGAAATTGTCTGAAGGATGTTATGACCTGCTGTGTGGATGCTTCTGTAAATGCATCCCTTTCAGTGTGTGCATTGATTAAACTCAGCTAGGAAAAATACTACTGGTTTTCTTGCAGAATACCTGCATTTCCACAGGAATGCATACTTGTACAGATGCGTTTAATTGTGCTGGTATAACATAAATAAATAATCTCAAAACCTTCCCCTTCAGACAGTGTCCTGTTATGCAGATATAAAGCCTGAGGTCAAGTGCAAGGATTTAAACTGTATAGTTAAGTGAGGCATTAACTGCAGCAACTGGCATCAACAAGAATAGTTATTATGTCAAAGGACTCCAGCTCAGCCCTCAACCATCTACATGCATCCTTCTTCTTTGCTATTTAAAAAGGGTACCCCAGCCTTTAAAAACAGTCTATTTTTCTTGTTTTCCAAGTACTTTTGAAAACACGACTACCCCAATTAAATGCCAAACAGAGGGCTGAGGAGTTTGGAGAAATCACTGTATGTGTGACCAAACTGAGACCACTAACTTTTTTTTCAAACTTTTACTTTCCCTTGGGCTATCACCAGCTGTAAGAAAATGTGCCATGTCAGTTTAAGGATATGAAAATAAGGTGTTGCAATAGTTTACAGAAGGTAATTATTAATATGTGGTCATGCTTTCTCAAGCTGTCAAAAGCTGAATAAGGCTGTATTCTCACAGCTTCAGGTTTTGATACTAGCAAGATGTCAAGGTTTGGGGTAAAGGGCTTTGGACCAAAGAGATTGAAGTCTCTCAAATGAACTACATTTGGAAGCTCATATTGTTCTCCAGCCTAGGACAGCATTATAATTTCCAGCATGGAGCTGGAATTATATTCTGCCTGTCTGACCAAGACCACTTTGGTTAACACCTAAACTAAATTCTGTAATCAAGTTTCAAAGTAACTTGAGCCTGTTTTTGTGTATAAAGATACTGCATCAAACGTCAAGCTAAAATATTCCACGCTGGTCAGCGTAATTTCTTCCAGGGGCAACAGCAGCCTGGCCATCGACCTTCACACTGATCCCTCCGTGGCAACATCAACAGTTCAACTCTGGCTCTGTTTCTAAAAGCTGAATTTCCTAGAAAAGCAGCAGAGCCCTACCCACGTGCAAATGAATATTTCTTATCACTTTGCTTTGCAGGAATGGCAAAAGCTCAACTATGATATTTATACTTTACGGCAGACCCGAAAAGAAGTGAGAAGCAGGTGGAAACACATTTTGGAGGATTTAGGTAAGCTAGAGGAAAAAACGATGTCATTTGTGTGGTACTGAATGAGATGGTTGAAGATGGGAACAGCTCAAAATCACAAAATTTTGCTGGTAGAGGAGAAAGGGAGAAAAATAGGATTACTGAGCAATGCTGTCAGGTAGCCCACACAGCAACTGAGAGCCTGCAGGAGACTCCCAAGAGCTCAGGCACTGGGAAGGGGAAGACGGAGCCACTGTGTCTGCAAGCATGTCAAAAAGCCAACAAACCATGACCAGTGGGAGAGCCTTTCAAGCCCATAATAGCATACACAATCATCCATTGCAAGCTTCCTTGTGGAATCTTGTGGAAACTTTAGCAGGGATACTTGGGAATTCATGCTGTTTTTTTCTAAGATGAGCAGGGAGAAATGAATATACCTTTCAGATTTGAAATACAGGTACATCCGTTTAGTCCCTGCCAGCTGATCAGAGCTAAACCACCCACTTTTTCCTAAGTGAATTCGAAATGTTCTTTCATGAATTTAAATTGCTTAACAGTGACCTTCCTACTGCTGCTATTTTGTAGCATGCAAATGGTGAACTGCACCCATAGGTCCTGTGAGCCCAGCTGCTGCTCCTCTGAACAAGGCAGTTGTGGGTGGGAACTGGTTTTTCCAATTGCCTTCCACACAGCATGTGACACTCAGGCCAAGGAGGCGTGCTGTGCAGTGACACTGGGGCCAAGGAGGTGTGCTGTGCTGGAACATCAGCTGTGACTTGCATCATGCTCTGGAGGTGGTTGGCAGCTAATGAGAGGAGGATGTGTGAGTCAAATGCACTCATTGGGCTGTTCAAGGGTATTATCACTGGGAGCAAAAGAGATGGGTATCTCGGCAGCTCCTGCCCTACCTGTTGTACTGGCATCTGGATGGGAGGAACATTATAAATTCATAAGTAGATATCAGTGTTCATCTTTATCCAGGTGCTTGCGCAGACTGTACAGACCGAACATGGGAGAGATGACTTGACATTCCTACATCTGTTAACATTAACAAAGGGTCTCCCAAACTCCCAGGTCTCCCTCATGTCCACAGTGGCTCTGGAGCTGTTTTGCAAAGGGTGGGAAAGCTCAAGGCCAGGGATCATTTAGCCTTAACAAAGTTAGATGTGCAACCGTATGTAAAACTTCCTATCTTTTGTTATCTAGACTTGTGTTTTAATTGTAAGACCACTACTTTTTCCTCTGTGAGTGTTTTCAGGTGAGAAACATCACCCTGGAGCTGAACAAAGAGTTAATAGTAGCAATTAGATTTAAAGATCCCTGCATTCTCCTCTCCCTTTCCTTCCCTGGATACCCTTTCTGTAAGAGATGCTGACTGCTAGGGGAACAATTACCCATGCATCCACTACTGCTGCAGGTTTTTTTAATCACTGGTACCTCCCAATAACATGTAGGCGTAGTCACTGGGGTGTTCAGGAAGCCCTACCAGCCCTGAAAGTTCTGGCAGCATCAGGTACATGCAAAAGCTGAAGGAACATCCTGGGTGTGGACGTTCATATGCTTTCTCTGGAAAACTAGCAACAAACTTGTTCTGAATGGATATATGGTGGGTTTTTCCCCACTAGCAAGCTCATACCTGCCCCACATGCAGACTCAGAGCTTCAAAGCTCCTCAAGGAAATGCTGGTTTGTTTTATCGAGTAGAGAAGTAGCAGTCCAAGGTGGAGGGCAAATAAGGGACCTTGCAAGAGCCTGGAGGGCTCAGGGATGACCCTGCCTGCGTGTTTGACTCGTTTCTGTAACACATCTCTTTCCCAGGTTTCCAGAAGGAAGCAGACTCCCTCTTGTCAGTGACCAAACTCAGCATCATCAGCGACTCTCAGAACATGGGCAAAGCCCGGGATATCCTCTTAAAGCTCTCTGAAGAGACAAACATCTTCCCGACTAGCTGGGAGCTTTCTGAGCGCTACCTCTTTGTGGTGGTGAGTAGCTCTGAGCATGTCTTCCTCCCCGTTGCCCCCATCTCTGCAAGTGAGCTCAAATGAAGGGGAGTGGACAGGTGAGCTGCACCAGAGTCTGCTCAAATACATGGTGGCATCTGGGGCATCCCCGTCAGATGTTGCTCTTGTATCTTGGCTGGTCAGCTTCCTTGGAAATGTCAGTGCTATAGCACCATAAATTTGCCTCCCCAAGTTCCTTTGAGCCTGTGCAAGTGGGTCCTCTTGCAGCCTGTTAATGAAGTGGGGCAAGATTAGAACCTAATGCCTGTCTTAACCTGAGAGTAGAACCCTGACCAGGGAGCTACCCAAAGCAGCCCATAGTGACTGTAAAACCCCGTTGCTTCGGCAGGATCGGCTCATAGCTCTGGATGCTGCAGATGAGTTCTTCAAGATGGCCAGTGTGGTGTATCCGAAGAGAGCCAGCGGGGAAAGAGTGGACGATAGCCAGAAGGCCCCACAGTGCATCTCTGTCACAATACCCTGAGGAGTGTGCCTCGCTGGCGCAAGATGGACAGAGGGTTTCCATCCCTCCGGGACCAGGCTCCTTTGCCAAGGGGTTAGCATAGTAGTGCCGATCCTTGTTTTCCGGCAGAGAAGTGAGCGGGCCGGCCTGAGCAGAACGAGGTGGTCAGCAAGCTGAGCCCCACCAGGAGGGCACAGGAAGGTGGATGTGGCCCTAAGGTGCTCCCAAGCAGAGGGGAGCAAAAACTGCCGTAGTGTAGCTCCAGTGTGAGACCACTAGCCTAGTAGTGTACGTGATAGGCACGAAGGGAACCTGCTGCACAAGGCATTGCTACCAGTACCTTCAAAAGTTGAGATTCCTCTAGTTATAAGCGCAGTGAGATCTGCATTTCCCCCTTCTGCTGGTACCAGCTGCCACCATCCCTTCCCTCAACTCTGCTAGCTGGGAGGACCATCAGGGGAAGAAAACTACCTCAGCTGTCTACAACTCCTTTGTGTTTCTCTGCACTGGTCATCTTCATCCCCAGCCCATGGCAGCCCCACCAAGCAGGTCCCAGGGGATTTGGCAAAGAGGCAGGAGCAGAGCTGGGAGAAGGATTAGCATCAGGTAACAAAGCCTTGGAGCAGTGTCACAGCTGGGTGCTCTGTCCCCTGCCATTAGTGGTTTGGAGGTATTTATGTCAGGGGTGCTTAGACCAGGATCTTAAGAGAAGGTAGATTTTAGGAAGGTGCCAAGGTCAGATCTGCTGAGAATTTGGCTCCTATAATATCTTCAGATTGGTTGCCCAACATGTTAATTTCTGATTTGGTCTTAACTGCATAAAAAATCCCCACCAATAAACTGCATGTGCTGTTAATATATACTGTCCCTGCTGTTAATAAGGATTTTTAATGAACATGCTTTATATCTTGGGGTTTTGTCTTGTGATGAGCAATAATTTTAAAACACTGGATTTGATCTTTTAAAACAAGTGGAAGTTCTTTACTGGTTAACACATGTGCTGCTAATTGGCCAGCTGAAAATGCTGGTTACACAGGACCTCCCAAAGTAGCAAACCAGAGCTTCTATTTGTTTATACCTACAGCATTTGAAATATTTATGAATTAATTCTGTTTGTCAGTCTTTTTGGGAAAGTTTTTTGTCAATTCAAGACATGAGTGAAAACTGAGCTTAATAAACAAAACACATTATGAAACTAATGTTTCTTACTCTTTCTCTTACCCAGTTTGGCAGCAACATTTATCTTGTTGCCAAGATAGCAACTTATCTTTGCTGATAGCAAAAGGGCTTGGGTATTTGTAGAGCATACTCCTCTGTGGCCTGTTCTCCACACACTTAAAATTGCCCATTGACTTGAAAGAATAGGGTCACTTGCCCTGTTTGCTTAGGACTGAAATCTTTGTAGGAGATGATGGAGATAGAATTTCATTTCAGTGGGGTATGTAGTTAGGGGCACAATTCCCATCCATTTATTTATTTGTTAATACAAGTTCAGCTGCACTTTGGAAGACTTCCCATGTTTTTATAGAAAATGAACTTCAGTGCCTGGCAACTCTAGGGTTTGAGTTGAACAAACTGTTGCAGAATGGAGAGATCCGGCAGTCCAAGGGGCACTGTGCCAAAGTACATGACACCACCCAAAAGTCAGCCCTTGGGATCTTACCACTTTATAGTACTACATGTTACATAAAACCACTTGATGAGTTCTGAAATCACATGGGTGAGAAGAAGAGATATCTTGTTAGCTGTGGTGCTGCTTGCTTTGGTGACGGGGGTTGATGTTAAGCAGCGCCTTTGCAGAATCACCCCTTCCTATCACTTCTAGCTGTGAAACTGGTTCTGATGTCAACAAAACGCATTTTGTTGTAACTTAATAGGACAGAAACTCCCTGGAAGGGAGTAAAATGAGGGTATCTGAAGGAGTTTGGCAACGGAAGTAAGGCCCTGTGCAGGGGAAGAGCACAGCCACGGGGAGGAGCAGGAATTGGCAGCATCAGATTAGAGCTGAGCTGCTCACTTCTGAGTAGCAGGGACCTGCAGCCAGGTTTGGGAACTTGTGCATCAAATTATGTACCAATCACAACATGAACAGAAAAAGGTCTGTCAGTCCCAGCACTCAGATAAAACTGGTCATAGGAGAATCTACAAATACTGCAAAACAACCTTTGGTTAAGTGTAGGGATACAGAACCTCTACAAATCTACAGCTTGAAAAATTACAGAAACCAGCAGGAATTGTTTCCATAGAGGTCCAAGCTCAAGTTCATCACGCTGTTCATCTCAGTAGGAAGCGCCCTGTCTTTTAGGCACTTGAGGTAAAAGACGTATAAACCGAATTTCAGTTAGTAAAATAAAGATAATAATTTGCCTTTTCTAATTTGCATAGGATTTACCAGGGAGAAGCACATCTTTAACTTCTGTTTTGCACATATTTGGGCTTCCTCTGCTCACAGGAGAAGGAAACACAGCTTAGTTCATCTCCAAATAAGTCTTTGGTTGTGTCTCAGGGACCAGCAGTAGGGGACCCTCCATCTGGAACCCAGAGATGGCACACACTTATTGTACAGTTCAGATACTTCCCAGTTGCCTATTGATGCTGGCCTGCCAGAAGTGTTTAAAAGATGTATTTAGGCTCTGTCACAGGCAAAGTTACCCACGTCTATGCAGCAGATATGGTGGGGCTTATATTGTTTGATGCCAAGAACAAAGGTGGGAAAAGAAGCACAAACAAACATCTCCCAGTGAAATCCATTCCAGATTTTGTTTAAGTTAAAAATCCCTGGGAGGGGAAAGACTCCTGAGCAGCAGTTTCATTTTGGGTCTCAAATTGAGAATGTGGGATTAAACTGAGGAGATGTTCAGATTGTAAAAACAAGTCAGACATACACAGTTGAGCATCATACCCTGGAGCTGTTGCAGCACAGATTGAGTGTCATACGCCTCTGGGTGGACAGGCTGCCTCAGCAAATGGACAACGGCACCTTGTTAGGTGGAAATTCCTCTCTACTGAGAAAGTTTGAATAAAGGTTTCATAAAATACATAAAATCTCGAACAGCGTTCAAGTCAGAGGATCTCTGGTGATGCTACATCACTGCCCCACAGTCCTGGGTGGGAGGAATTCATCCTCCAACAAGAGTGATTACCATCTTCACTAGAAGCAAGTTTGGTTTTCTCTGGTTTGATGTACCATCCAGACCTCAGCTTCCATTCAAATGCGCTTGAGGTCCTGTGGCCTGTATCCTGTATGTACAAGCGTCCAGGCATCTTTGACAGCTGACAGGTCTCAGGTGCCACTAGATACCTGCACATGGGAAGCCAAATGCTGCCCAGGTCTAGCAAAGCCTGGCAGCATCCGCCTGTGAAGTGGTGGCTGTAAGAGAGCTCAGTGAACACCAGATGCCACTGTTCCCTTGGACATGCTGAGGAAAATAATGTTAACAACGCAGGGGAAATTTTCCCAACCTTTTCTTGCATGCATCAAGTCTCTCAAGGCTGCAAGAACTGCCTTTCTGTTAAAGGTTTGGGTTCAGATAGTTAATAATTGCTCTGGCACTTTCTATGAGACACTGGCAGGCCCATCTCTCTTCCAAAGGCTTGAATGGCTGGGGTCAGGGCCTCTGCTCCTGCTTGCAAATGCCATGAGGTGTGGGGCTGGCTGCTGCAGGAATTAGCATGTTGATGAAGAACATTTATTTTCCTGAATAGACTTTGACATATCAAGAATTCTTTCAAATTAGCAACATGAGAGGATTTAAGTACATTTGGGTTCACTTAGCTTTCAGGTAATTTTCTTTTTTCTCAAATCAACTTTGTATTTAACTAATATTTCAAATGGAAATAAAAAGGACATTTTTAATCCACAGACACATGCCACTTGGGTTTTCTTTTCCTTTGCCACAGCAGAAGACAAAAGTAGCACAATTCACGTGATAACTTGAAACAGAAAACTAATGGATATGGCTCAAGGTAGCTTCTCCAAAGTCAAGTAAGAAATCCTGATTTGTACCAACTGTTGGTCTAAGCTTTGTCTTCTACCAGGGCCCATTTGGTTATTTCCGATGCTTTCTGCATCAACCAAGCTGTTTAGCAAACCTGTCACAGCATTTGTGGCTAATCACTGGCCACTATGTTGGCTTAACAGTGGCTGAACAAAATATTTTAGTTTTATGGGGCATGGGGAGCAGCACTGTAGGGTTCCTTTCCTCTGTATCAAAGCTGGAATTATATACAGAGCGATCGCCATCTGTAATAGAGACAAGCTAGAAACAAAAAGCTATTTACAGACCATCTTGACCGTGCATATGCACACATGGTTTCTTCTTTGTATTCCAAGTTTTCCTAGCACATACATTATGAATTTGGCAGGATGAGAAAAAAAAAATCATGGTGTAAATTCAGCTGTGATCTATAATAAGGCAGAAGGTGGCAGTGCAGGTTTTTGGTAAAGCCTGGAACAGCAGCAGGAGAAAGAGATGGGAGGCAGTGGCCTAAAAGTTGTCAGGCTTTCCATTTTACTTGCTATGGATGTAAAACACACTGTAAGTTCTGATAAATAATGAGCATGGACACGAGAAAGAAAACTGTCATCTTTTAAATGTCAGCTATAGGAAAAATTACCATTTCAAACCATTCAGTTTCAATCATTTCTAATGTTAGAAATCCCAACACTTACATACTCTTCCTGGAGGGAAAGCATGTACTTTTCTAATCTAATGAGGATCAGTAATGCTGAGTGACTTACCGCAAAATAGCTCTCCAAAAGCATTTCTCTGAACACAAACAGCCACTTTTGCACAGGGAGTCCTTGTTAGGCAAGTTATGGATTATCAGAAACATTTCTTTGTCTTACAAATTGCAGACCTTTTGGACATTTTCATAGAGGAGCTGCGCTTGCACAAGGGAGGCCACAGGGAAATCTGCTCACTGGCCATTCCTAAATGCCCCAAGAAAAGACTTGCATGGCCAAAAGCTTGTCTGTTTTTTCTATCAGTTGGTCTAATGAAATGTACAACCTCTCCCCATAAGCCTTACCCTTATGCTTTAAGGCAAACAGTCATTTTTCAAAATGGTAATAAATTCAGGTGAATTTTATGCCTTCCTTGGATTTAGAAAGGAAGATGCCATGAAGGCTCTGGGCACCCTTGACATGACGGGATCCCAGCAGCACTAAAATAAACAGATTTAAGCAGCCAAACTAGAGAACATCAAAACAGCTAGAGTCATACCAAAGCAAAGACAAGGGGGCAGCAAATGGAGGCAAATAGGTGCAGCTCAGGCACTGCCCAAGAAAAGAAAAGAGTATTTGGCAGGTGGAGAAGGTTGTGTGCAATGGGGACAGTGTCAGTGCCAAAATGTGTTGTGATGGTGCGGCAGAGTGCGTCATCTGGGTAGCACCAGCAGGATGAAATGTGTTTGTGTATGCCTGAAAAACCATCGTTAAAAACTCAGCTTATGATAGCTCACCAGTAGATCAGAAAGAAGAGATATTTATGAAACGATGTGTTACCAAAAGTTTATCCTTTTAAGAGTGGCAACTTTATATCTGTTAAGCTGCTGAGATTCTTTCCATTGGCTTGAACTGGGTTTGAGTCAGACTTTGGAGACACAAACACCAAGGCAAGTCCAGACACCAGTAAAGTCAAAAACAAAAATTCTGCCAGCTGCCCATCTATTCCTCTTCTGCATCAAAATCTCTAAAACAACAAGTATGGTTTCCAAAAAGATTTCCACAAGTGACGAGAGGATCTACCTGTACTTGTCTAGAGGAAGAAAATAAAGCCCAAACCACTGCTCATGGACAAGGGACACAAGGAAAATTCAGACTGGAGGAGACCTCGGGAGGTCATCTAGGCCAGCCTCCTCCTTGCTTGAAAGAATCTCTCCTCTTTTAAAAATGGCATGAGTAATTTGTTGGGAAAACACTGGCGTACCCAATATTTCACCTACTTCAAAAATATAGTGGTTTGTACAAAGGAAATATATTAAACTTTTTTTTTTAATTAAAAAGGTGAAATAGATTTGTTAAACTCAGCTGGAGAACAGGTTTGGAGTGAATTAATACCTCTATGAAATACTCCTTTTATACCTCTAACTCAAGTGACCAGGACTAGCTTTAAACATGCATTTTCATTCTTCCTTAGGTGAAGGAGCCAGAGAGAGAGAGATAGGAGCCTGGAGCCATGCGGGGTGATTCACCCTGCCTGGGATGTGCCCAGAGGGGCAATCTGGTTAGTGGGGAACTAGCAGCACCTGTGGAGTCAGCAGTTCCAAGTGAGCCACTTGGGGATGCAGTGGGAGGGAAGGAAGGGAATGGTGTTATCTTGGAGGTAGGGAGCTGGTCTAGGATTTGGAAATTCTCTTTCCGTTGGCAGAGCTGACCCATCTCTGTCGTCCAAGTGTAGGACAGGGAGGTTGTACGTACCAGAGCTGCCAGCAAAATGGTCTTCCTGTGCTGGAGGGATTGTCAAGGTCTTGATATTTCTACATCTGTCTTCAAGCAAAACTTTGTATCTCTAAAATGTTCACAAGCCTATTATCCAAAGGACTCTGCTCTAATAATTTCAAGATGTTTTGCTTCAATTTTGACTTTTCTTAATGCTCTCCAGCTTTTAAGTATAAGCTGAAAAAAAGCATTGTTTCTATCCAGAAAATAAAACTTCAAATTTAGATCACAGCAGAGCCTTTTAAAGCATTGCTAAAACAGTTGGGTTTTTGTTGGGTGGTGGTTTGGTTTTTTTTTTTTTTGTTTTTAATTCAAGGGAATACCTATTCCCACAAATAGTTTCAGTTGTGATAAATCAGCATCTCCAGACAGAAAAATCGGTTAGCTTAGTTTTGTTTTAAATCCTAACCCTGCTTAATACTTAACTCCTTGTTGTGAATTGCTTTGAGATCTACTAACAAAATGTGCTGCATGGCAGTCAGCAATATTGTGATTATTTTTCAAGTAAAAATTATGTTCCAAAACATAAGGGAAGGGCGTCTTTTAATCATTTTGACTGTGTTTAAGTGAGATCACCAAGAGAGACTATAGCTCTGCAAAGGACACGTGCAGGCATGCCTAGGAATTTGGCTTGCCTGCAGTTTATCTATCCCAGTCAAAAGCAGATGCAGCCTTTTGCTTCCATGAACATTTATGAACTGGCAGATCTGCTGAACAGGGAGACAGTTAATATACAACAACTGCTCCCGAACTAATCAGACCCACAATTTTACAGCGTTGTTTGGCTTTAGCTTGCCCAATTGCATGAAGAAGATTTTTGGTTTTCCTTCCTACCTCCTTGGGCAGAAATTGTCCAAGTTTGGGTAACCACGTAGTTTCCAGTTTGTATCACTTCTCTAAAGTCTATGACAAAAAAGAAGAATTACAGGGCATGCAAAGTATCAAAGTGGCTTATGCTCTGCTTTGCAGAAGAGAAGGAGCTTCCCTGAAGTACATGCAAACATACTGGGAATGGTGAACCATTTAGAAAGCCCAATAGGTACTTAAATCTGCCTGGTGAAGCTGCAGCCAGGTCTCCACCAGGGCAGCTCAGATGAAACAAGTGTAGTCATGTACCTGGGTCATTACAGGTGGAGAAAGTGAGACCGGAATCAAGTCCTCTGCAGCCCTGATGTCTCCATAAGCTCAGTTCAGCTCAGACACACTTCAGAGGTCAAACACAAGTGCAACATCCTCTCCCTATTACTTGCTCCTCGTACAGCAGCAGCACACAGAGAGCTCAGTTTCAAAATGCTCTATGGGCAATTGGACCAGCTGCATGGATTTGCCCTCCCGGGTTGCAAGCCAACACAAACCCTGCTAGACAGGTGGTGGATAAGCAGGATATTCAAAGGTAAGGTCTGTACAGTTTTTTTGCTCCAATACTCACAAATACCATTTGCTAATGTTAATTTCTCTTTACATTATGTATATGTGCTCTCTAAAGTCTGAAGAAGTTTAACAGCAATGTACATGCCTCACGCTTCTGCAGAGTACCTGCTTGATCAGGGCAGCAGTTTCTTTCCTCCCTAGCCTTTCTTTTCCTTAATACTGACAATTTGTATCACTAGTTATAAATACCAGGGCTCATTTTTCAAACCCATCATCTGTTTTCAGGTTCTTTCCTTATATTTTATCACTCTTATTTTGTGTTAGGTTTGTTGTTATATGTTTTCTACCTTTGAGCCTTACCTTTCACACCTCCCTATTTCCTATTTTTTATTATTGTAAATCTGCACATTTTAAAAGTTAATGAGGTGGTAGAGGGGCTGACTGGGACCAGGGCTGACTGGAAGCAAGACTGCCTGACGTCAGTGATTACCAGGTTTTTCCTATATTTAGAGCAAGATGTAACCATGAAGCTATGTGAACTGAAAGTGAGCAAACCTACAGCTATACTATGAAATATGTGGTACAGACATAACCACCAGCCTGGGACTGAGTCTCCCACCCACCGCACTAAGCATAAAGACTTGCTAAAGATAAAAAGACTCTTTCCTTTTTTGATGATTCATGCAAATACAATTGACTTCAGTGGAGAGAGCTTGAGGCTTAAATTTAGGAGGGCCAGTAGTCACCGTGTAGTTTTTAGGTAAAAGTAAAATCTTCTCAGCACTGAAGAAGGATCATCCAGAAGACAAGTGGTCTACACCACCCAGCTTTTTTTTTTTTTGGAGATCCTATTGTCCATTTTTTTCCATTTCTCTTTCATTAAAGACTAGCTGCACTTGGTGAACTAGCATTGGCTAAAAAGATAGACTTGAAGGAGGAGAAAAATGAAGATGAGCAAGCTGGAGAGGGATGGTAATAATCCCTACACTGTGAGCAGTTGCACTTTTGGTTTTCCCTTGCTAAGGTACAACTATGAGAATTAGCACTCTCCTCCAAATACACAAAAGAACAAAATACATCCATTTAATCTTACAATCTTGCATTGAAAGAGGGCTTTAAATGCAGAGAACAGTGAATTGTGAGTAAAGAAGAGGTCAGCACAGATGTTGTAAACACACCTGATTGAAGCAGTTTATCTTCTTGCTTTAAGTGCACCAAATGCTATTTTTCACTAGGATTCCTTTCTGAAACTCCTCCCCAGTTCACCAAGAAGTCAGCCTGTGTCCCCCAGGCCAATGGAGCACCATCACTCATGGCAGTCAGCACCCTCAAGATGTTTCTGTAGCTTCAAAGGTCAGCGAGCAGTAACAGGGTATGAGGGTACCCAAGCCTTCGTATACCAGAGTTCCCAGGATGCCATCCTATCAGAATCCTTCCTATCCTGCAGTGAAGATGGGTGTTGCTCAGGACAAAACCCTTTCTTGATAGCTTTAGCAAGCTCTCCTGAATGAGATCAACTCTCCAACCGATGCACAATTATAAAGGTTAATGCCCTTGAGTACACTCACATAAATCACTGCAGCTCTGCTGATTCCAGGTGTCTCAGGACCTGGCCCCAACCACTGTATTTGTACAATTTCTTCTGTTCCTGACTACCTTTGAATGATTTGTGTCTTTTGAAGATGCAGAACTGATTTCATCCTGAGACAGGGCAATGGCTCCCTCTGAGGGTGGGCGACCTGCTGCCTGGGTGAATATAAGATCTACGACAGCAAGGAGCTAAGGGCATTTGCTCTGACTTCCAGATATAACTCTTCAGTAAACAAGGGGACAAAAGCAACTATTTCCAACTATTAACTTTTCAGTTTGAATTTACAGCACTTGTTACAGCTTTTTTTTTTTTTTGTATGATTTTTGACCCCAGGAAAAGGCAGGTGGTAAGTTTTTGCAGGCTGCATGTACTTTGGGCTGCACAGGCTGGCATCTTGCTTGGGCCAAGCACACGGGGATAGAGAACGTCAGTGGGTACAATCAGTTTCTGCCATTTCAATCAAGGTTTTTATTTAGTTTTAGTCTCCTTTAGGACCACATGCATGCTCTGAGACAAAAGACAGTGAGGTGAGTACTTAAGCAACACAGTGTGATGGGAGAGCTGAAAAAACCTCCTGCATTTGCCCACCACAGAGCACAGCAGTCTCTCCATAAAAGACTGGGAAGAGAAGGAGGTAGCCAGCAGCTGTCTCCTCCTACCCTCACAGACACGAGTACCTCCTGAGCTGATACTATTCTCTGTGAAAGACCCTATAAAACAATAAATTCAGGCTATCTGTTCCTATTTGTATTCCTCCTGGGTACTCCTCTGAAGCATATTTTAATTCTCCCTGTTCCCCAACCTCATTTGAGCTTGTGGTGCTGGAAGGTATTTAAAGTTATAGCCATACTCCCATGGGTCACCATGAAAGAAATTAGGGGAAAAAAAAAAAAAGAAAGGAAAAAACCAGAAAGAAAGCCTCAGTCTGTCTGATGCACAGCAATGCTTATATTTCAATTACAGAGATGAGGGGCCAGACTCAACAGAGTCTGAGACAGGGAAGGGAAGAATTATGTTGGAAAACCAGACACGGAAGCCATAAAAGAGCGACTGCCTGTAAATGGCTAATCCAGTTAACAAAGCAGGCAGGTGGCAACCACGCTTTCGATCCAAATCAAGCACCAACACAGCAGGGCACAACTTTTCTTTACACCGCGTTAGGGTTTGACCTGCAGCTGTGCTGCTCCTGCATGGCAGGAATGATCCACAGCCCATGTGTAATGATATGAAAAAAACCAACACACCAAAAAACCTCAATTGCTCAGCTATCCCTCCTCCATCTAACACAGAGCTGATTTAGAGCAGGCAGCTTCCCAGCTCCCAGACAACCATTTCCTTGCTCCTTCCTTCCTCAAGATGTTAGTAGGATTTCTTTCCTACCTGCTGGCAGTTGGGGCTTGCCTCCTGCAAACAGCCTTTATGACAGCCCTGATCCTGCTCCTCCCAAACCTTACACACACACACTCTGCAAGGGGAGACAGAAGCACCCCCAGCTGAGCTGGCCTGGATCCCAGCAGGAGGGGTAAAGCTCTCCTGCTTTCATGCCGTGCAGAGCCCCACACTGATAAGAGGGTTTGTGTGCACTGAATCCCAGCCTGGCCTGGGCAGGGCTTCCTTCACAAATATAGGGCTTTTGTGGGATTTTATGAATAAGGCTGAGCAGGGATTTGCATGACGGAGGTGACACGGTGCAGCTGCCTTCCCAGGGGAGGCTGAAGGCGAGATAAACAGCCCAACTGGCTCCTTGAGGCCACTTCTCTGATTACCCAATATTTTCTTCTGAGCTCTGGGTGTCTCATAAATCCCCTTGCTGTTTGGCCCCTGAGCAGTGATGGGGGCTGTAAACGTGCATCTAAGCGATGCACCCTGTTCCTGGGCTAACAAGGGACTGTTTGAAAGAAACTCCGAGGAGGATGACATCAAGCCAGAAACCTCTGGGAGGATGTTGCAAGCCAGGCTTTGAAGGCAGGGTTTGTTTAGGGACATCAGGTTTCAGCTGGATTCACTGATACTGGCTGTGCCAATAAGAAATCCCAATTACCAAGCAAAATTGAGTAAGAGGCTTTCAGACTGTGGGTACCTTTAGCTGAGAAGCACATAAACATCCTGCCCTCCTCAGCAGGGAGGGAAGGGGAAACCACTTTGCCTTGTGTGCCCTGTCTGGATTAAATCAGAGCTCTCAGACTTCCCCATAAGCACTGCCATCAGCACCTCTTCCTTCACCACACACCCAGCAATAACAAACCAGGACTAGCAGAGAGCTGACAGAAGCTCAGAATAGATGGTATATATTGAAGAGAACTTTGCCATACCCCCCCATCAGCCCCTGCATGCACAGATCCGCTCCAGCAACAGCATAAGCTTCATCCTCATCTGTTCAAAGCCACATGCAGCAGCTTTTCTTGAAAAGGGATAGCCATCTTATGCATCTTTCTTTAGAAATGCCATGCAAAATAGACAGTCTAAGTTCTGAGAAGGGGCTGGTAGCTTTTGTTGGATTTGTGAGGGCTACAAGGAGACAGCTGAGGAAGGACAGCTGTTTCACACAGTGCTGAGGCTTCTGGGTTTTGAGATGCAGTATATCTCTGTAGGGCATTTAGGGGCAGGATGATGTAGTGAGACTGTGCTACACTGTTCTGAATTAGTGTAAAGGAGACTTACACCTGAGACATGTAAGATTACACTGTGGTCCTACAGAAACAGTCAGTCTATGCTTATTGAAGTCACTAGGACAGCTGTGAACACTGTGCTTCATCCTTATAAATAAATAAAACAGTAAGCGTGACATCAGGGACAACCAGAGAATGGGACACAACCTTCTGAATTCCCAGATTGTGGCTTAGATCTAATTTTGTTAAAATTAGGGTTTCAATAAGAGTTTAACTCTTTCTCTTCCTGCCTGCCTCTTTCCAATTGCTTTTCCAATAGGAGATGGGACCCTCTTGGTCTTTGTCTAGAAGTTCTCAAGATGGGGGATGTTTTATTTCCTCTGGGTTGCTGCTCTCAGTTGGGTCGCATCAGAAGTACCACATTCTGGAAGCTGTATCAAGCAGCTTTGTGCTTTTAGGAGATGCAACAGACGCAGTCAGGCTTTTCTCTTTCAGGGCCACCAGATTGCTGGAGCTATATTTTATTTCAATGATCTCTCATTTGCTAGTAATTATATAAAACAAGAGAACAGACCCATTTGGATAACTTTTTGCTTGGTCAAAGCCTGTATTTAACTACAATTCCTGGCTCCCTTTCCAACAGTCCATTATAGGGCTTATTTTCCAGCCTGCACCTGAACACCTAAGAGTCCTCAAAGAGTCAACAAATAGAGCTGGAAATGATGCACACCAACCTACCTGTCAGGAGTCGAGACCATAATTTCTAATGACTGTGAGCTTCCTTTACCCATCAGTGAATCACCAACCTGTAAAAGTGGAAGCAGAGAGCTCCTGCACCCAGCTCTCCCTGTGAACAGTGTCAGCTGATGATAGCTTCTCCAAGTACTTCAATTTGATGCCATAGCTACCCATCTGCAGTTGAATTCCACCAAGGTCCTCTTTGGGAGCTTGCTGTCCTTATAAAGCATGATTTAGTTTTGTTTAAAGAAACAAAACTAATAGCCTGCAGGATACTCTGATCCTAAACAGTATTTTTAAGTAACAGGGCTGGGTGAGGCTATGAAATGATCCACTGGTGAGTCACACCACTTTCCGCAGAGATCCTCTTTGTCAAACAGCATACCTGATTTTCTTGCTCTGTATCCAATATTTGCTGTCTGTCTGATTATAAAGAATATTTCATGGCAAAACCAAGTGACTGTCTTTACCAAGTGACAGCCTTTCACTGCTGGTTATTCTCTCTCACACACGTGCACACTCAGTTGTGCAGAGGAGTGAGACGTAAAACTAAGATAAAAAAAACTGTAATCAAAATTGTACACAAAGCAAAAGAGACGCCCCCAAAATGCCATTAGCTTCCAGGAAACAGCAAGCTTTCAGAGTCCAAATCACCCTTGGTGAGAGCAAGCCCAGCTCCATTAAATTCAACAGACACTGTTACACTTCACTGAAGTAGGTCTTTTAGGGTTTATTTGAGGTTAACTGCCCAAATCCCTGGTTTACAGACCTCTTTATGTCCAAGATAACAAATGCAAAGGCAAATAGGAGGTAAGAAAGAAGCTGTGCTAGCGGCTGGTTCCCTGCCCTCTGGCTCTCTGTCTTTGCTGACAGTGCAACTATGCAAAGCATTTGGCTCAACACACATCATGGTTGTCCTGCGCTTTTATTTCTGTGGTTCCCAATACAGCTCTGTTCTCCTCCCTTTGCTCCTCAGCGACTTTGCGTAACAGCCAGGTAGGGATGCCCACATAAAGAAAACAACTCCTATCTGCACTTTTCCTTGATTATTGACAATGAGAGTCAATAATACAGAGGGCCTAGTCATCCCAGGCACAGAAGCTGGGCTTTGCCCCTGTCTGGAGGATGCTGCAGCGAGAAAAGCCCTGCACTGGGAAAACTGGGACAAAACTCTGTGTAGCCCATGGGCCGAGGGTGCTGCTTGCTGGTGCTCTGCCAAACCAAGGTGCTGTCTGGGGCTGATGGAGGTGGGGGTAGGACTGAGTCCTCCCTTGTGTGCCGTGGTACCCTTGGGAGTAACTGCTTGGCTACTGCCCTGCCTATAAAGCAGGTTAACAAACTAAGCTGGTCTTAAATAAGGAGTATCTGTTTAAGCATAGCTGTCTGTGTTTGGGTAACACACCCCTGGTTGCTGTCTCATCTCTAAATGGCCTTGATAGTGCTGTTATATCCAGCTCCTGAAGGCAGTGAGGTGTCCTGTGCCAAAGACATAAAACAGTGTCTTTTCTCTCTCCGCTGAATCAACATTATATGCAAAGGAAAAAACCAAAAAGCCAACCAAAACCAGACTCCATCCGCTCTTTGCTTTTTCACACTTACCTTCCAGTAAGTATGATGGTCCTAGCAGAAGCAAGAGAACACTTAAAAATGTATATTTCTAGAAGTAAAGCTATGGGGTGACCTAAGCTATTAGCCCAGCAATGGGGAAGAGAGCTAACTGTGTAACTTGATATTTTGTCCTTAAAGCAGGCCTTAGCCAAGACAGTTAGAGAGCTGCCACATAGGATGCATGCTCCCAGAGCAAGGGCAGTGGAATATTTCCACCACTGCTCAGCTCCTTGCAAAGTAAACACAGATGCAGATCAACAACAAGCAAATATGTCTGTGCTTGGTATCCCACAATATCTCTGTATCATGCTGTTTTCTCATGCACAAACACATCCATCCTCTATACGCAAGTCCAGCAGTTAAGCTCATGTTCAGGTGTCTCTGTGATCCAGACTTTAGATCCATTAACCATACAGTGAAACATCAAAACAGTCTTTCTTTAATGCATACCTATCTCATGGATCAATAATGAACAGGTGAGGTTGGAGAGGAAGAAGGAAAATGCCATCAAAGACTAGGAGCAGGGCAAAGTGGTGCTATGATTTTATTAGTCATGCCCCGAGGATCAGCAACAGAACAGATCTGATCTCAAAAGAATACACTCGTTGGGTGCAAGCTGTAATGAAACAGAAATCCTGTGTTAACAAGATGAGGATGTCAGATGTCAGCACACATGCAATCTGATCAAAAGGCCAGTTTGCATTACTACGGGACATGCTTCTTCTGGGCTGGCATTCAGACAGTACTTCCCTCCTAGGACTTCTGCTCTCTATATCAGCAACCAACATTCCCAGACCCAGCACTGGTCAACGTGTTATGAATAACGTGTGAACAGTTGCCTGCATGCTCTTTCTTGATACTTTCATTTTTCAAGGGGCAAATTTGCATATCACTATCCCCACGCTGGCCTCGGGTAACCTCAGACCTTCACTTTTACCCAGCAGATTCACAAACACAGGCTGTGATTTCACGTCAAAGAGGAAGCCGGGAACACGGTGACTGGTCGCAGGCAGCTTGGAGATGCGAAGCAACAGGAGAAAGTCCAAAAAGGAACAGCAAGAAGGGCCAGAAGACATGATTTATGAGAAAAGAATGAAAGAATGAGGGTTGTTTAGTCTAGAAGACAGATGATCATGAACTACAAATACTTCAAAGATAGAGGAACGGATTAATCCTTTCTCAGTGGTTGTGGTGGGCAGCAGGAGTAGTAACAGGCTTAAGTTACATCAAGGATGATTTTTGTTGCATATTAAGCAAGACTTTCATAATTTCCTATACTTGCTCTCCAAGGTAGCCTGTGGAGTCTTCCTCACTGGATTTTTAAGAAAAAGATTTTTTTTTTCATTTGGTTGATTTGCATCTAGTGGGGGTGAGAGGCCTTAGTTTCTCCTTTTTATGATTTTTTGGATTTTTTTTTTTTATAATTAGAACCAGTGAAACCCTCACTTGCCAATCTGCTTGTTGTTATGGAAAGAGTCCATATGCAGAAAGGGTTTTGGGATCAGAGACTGTTATTATCTTGGGGCAAAGCAGGGTCCTTCATGAGATAAGAAAAAGCCTCAGACAGCTCAGGTGAGATGCTGTGGTGCCTCTTCCAAAGACACAGCACAAAGTTACAGCTGTCATAATGGCTCAAGCACCATTCTTCTGCTACAGAAACATAAGCATCTCCTTGGACTTCGGCAGAGCTTCAGGAAGGAGCCAAGCACTTTTGAGTGCTGCTTGTATCTGGGCATTCCTAGCATTTTTCTGCTTTTTCTCGGTTTAGGATTATCTGCCTTCATCATCCAGTTCTTCTCCTTGTCCTCGGAGTCTCCTAAAGCTATTTACACTTTCAAGAGAAGCACAACTACCAACAGTTGCTGGCAGCAGCTCAGCCTTTCAAGGGTGAGTCAGGGAGCACTGTCCAATTTACTCACTGCAAATAAATTCACCTTCATTGTAATTCCCAGAACCATGCAGGGATGCAGAGCCAGACTTGCTGGTCTCGCTTGCTGTGCCTGGAGACACCTGAAAAGTGGGAGGTGTGGTAGAAATATGTGGTTCCGTACAACCACTCATGCCTGCAGCCTTGGGGAGCTGTGGTGATGTGGCAATTAAAGACACCCACCTATTTCCTAGCTGCCATTTCCTCTCCCACAGTCTCTGTGGCCACAGCCCACAGGCTGGGACGTGCTCCACTGACTGTTTTATTCAGGATTGAAGGGCCTCAGTGAAGATGCCCCGTCTCCACTTATCACACAGCTTGTAGAGTGAAGCTTGTTAGCAACTAATTAGACTTGTCATTGGTGCACACTTGCAGCAAATTGTTCCAGTTACTGCCTTGTGTCTTAGCTTTGCCAATGTGTTTAATCAACTACCAATGCCTGGCTGATATCTTTGGTACCCAGCAATAACCAATGGGATCCAAGCTGGACTACAGCTCATGTGAATTATCAAAGCTTTGCTCTCAGACTTCCACCAAGCAACACCCACAAAATTGCCTTGAGTGATTACAGTCAGCCAAGTGTCCAATTAGATTTTTTTGTTTGTTTAAATTGCAACACTTGGTGAAAAGCTGTCACCAGCTTCCAGAACAATTTATGAACACTGCATCTGCACCCCCAATGCCATACCACCATTGCCTGGGACTTGGAAGAACCCGCTACCTTTTCTTCCTCTCCAGGTAGGCAAGGCTCAGTAGCTTAGGGTAGGTTTTTTTTTTTTTTAAAATTTTGGCAAATAGATTTTTCTTCCTCCCTGCTACACCAGAGACACCTTCATTTCGCACTCCTGTTTCAACCACTGGTCACAGTGGTTCATGAATACAAATACTGTCCAAGTCTCCAAGGCCTGAGAAGAGATCTGTTATACCAGGCACTGTATAAGAATAGGTACTGATGTGAAATGTTGACAAGAGAAAGCTTTCACATGATGAGCTTGTGGGATCATATTTAAGCGTAAAACCGAGTTCAATGGCCATTATTCTCAGTGCACCCAAAGAGTTTTCTTGCCCCCTTGCAGCACACGAACAGCTAAACCCCATTATTCTGACAGCATCTGGTCCCCAAATTAGTGTCATCTCTCTGTCTCCCTGACTCAGACACTGACAACACTCAGGAATTGACCAACTCAGAGCATCAAGGCTACAAGATACTGTGCAATCTCTGCAAATTGCTTCAACTGAGGTACCAATACTGGTAACTTCTAAGAGTAGGTTTTTAGAACTGTCCATAAACTGTCCCGAGAGTTGAGAGGAAAAATCATGCTCCTGCACTAGAACCTCACCGTTTCTAACCAGGCTGTTGTCACTCACTTGTGACAGAGTTTAAAGCCAGGTCTAACCCAGGTTGCAGTCCCACCTTGGACCACTCATAGAATGGTCTGGGTTGGAAAGGACATGAAAGATCATCACATTCCAACCCCCGGCCATGGGCAGGGACACCTCCCACTAGACCAGGTTGCTCAAAGCCCCATCCAGCTTGGCCTTGAACACTTCCAGAGATGGGGCATCCACAGCATCTCTGGGCAACCTGTTCCAGCATATCACCACCCGCACAGTAAAGAATTTCTTCCTAAAATCTAATCTAAATCTCCCCTTTCCCTTTAAAACTATTACTCCGCAATCTTATTGCTACACTCCCTGATAAAGAGTGCCTCTCCATCTCTCCTGTAGCCCCTCTTTAGGTACTGGACCACTGTGTTGGTTATCCATGGGTTGTAGCAGCCCTTGAAAACACAAGCCAGCATTTTGCTGATTTGGGGCTGGATTCTAATGCCCTGGATGTGGAGCAGGGACATAGCAAGTGCTGCCCTTGTGCTTCAGCAGGAGGAGATGGTAGGATGTTTTATCTAAGGATCACTGTCATGGCTGAGACAGAGGAGTTCCCAAGGGATGATCTTGTCGAGGGAAGGCATCTGGGAAAATGGTGGGAGGGGAAGGAGGCAGGGAGAAAAAGGCAGAATAGTTATTTATTTTGTTTTTAAAACCCAAAATTTCTATTTTGTTTATTCTGCACTCTGGGGGAGAACATAGATTCCCAGAAAAAATGTCTGGGAAAAATAGGCTCCCATGTCCTCCAGCCCATCAAAGAATATGACCACAATGTTTATTTGAATAAAAAAAAAAACACCAACAACAAAAACTCCCCCAAAAAGCTTAGTAACATCCCCACTATTGGCCCTGCCCCAAACAACACATGTGCACAGGCACACATGGGTGCTGGTACATGCTTGTCTAGATTGCCACCTTGGTCTTCTGTAAGCCTCCTTTGGTCCCAGGGCAGGTCTTTTCATATGGGTTTTATGTTCTGAACAGGTATTTCCATCCTCCACAGCACTGGTCCCTTCATCTTATATTCACCACCATATGATTTTGGTGGGAGGATGTACGAGAGAGTGAGGAAACAAATGAGCAAGTATCTTAACTGACAATCCCAGTGGTTCAGCTCACATAAATCCACAATTTGGGAGTTAAAGAGGACATCTCTGCTCAGCCACTCAATCAACTCCTGTCGCTTATACAAATTCTTTCAATTTTCAAGACAGCTCACTCTTGCCCCAAGGCTGACAGCCTGTCTCAGGATATGATTACATACCTGAAGCACATACCAGGACCTGCTATTTTACTACCCACCCTTTTGCCAACTGCAAAGCACTACAAGTAATTCTGATGCAAACCTTGAGAAGTGAGGCAAGTGTCTTACCAAGCAGTAATACTTGGGGTCTTTTGATCTCAGTTTGTCAGACAGTAGGGTTATATTTTCAGGCTTTGAATCTAGAATTGTAATAGCTAGGGTTTTATTAACTTTTTTTTTCACCTCTTCAGTTTGTCTCAAGGTCCTTGAGCACTAAATAACACAGGAGTTGCATAAGCTTGTGACACTGCCAGAGGGCAAATTTTGCATCCTGCCGGCACCTGTTCTTAGAGTTGTGAAAGAACGTGCATTCAAAA